>OY720030.1:20330930-20566180 GCA_963082485.1 Eudonia mercurella | reverse complement strand
ACGCCTGTCCATGCTTAATGTCTCGAGCATTCGTTTGTTTGAAGTCGTTTTAATCACATCTATTGTATTTTTAAGAAGATTAAAATATATAAGTGGTGTTTTTTACGAACGTCTTGTGTTCAGCTGAATATACAACTATAAAAAAACGCAGAATCGGCATATGACTTTGGACTGCCAGATTGTGTAGGTACGTCCATATATTAAAATCTAACATGATGAAAGCCTTAATTTATTATATATATGCTACATTTAGGATAAGGGATTTGTTTGTATAAAATGTTTGGCAACTTTGACGATAAATGCATGCCGATGACTTTAATTGCAATTGTTCAATCTATATCTCACTAGATAATTATTTGTATTTTTCATAAGCATAGAGAGTTTCATTAAAACTAGCTTCTTGCTTTGAAAAAAAAACTTTGAAGTAAGACTAGGACACCGAAGCGAATATGAAAATACTACCTTTTATCTCTACCAAATACCTCTTCCCGGGGGGGCTTACTAAAGATATTTGTGACATCATCATCATCATCAACTCATTTATGTCCCCACTGCTGGGGCACGAGCTTTCCCTATGGATGGATAGGGGGAACGGGCCATAAACCACCACACGGGCCCAGTGCGGATTGGTGGTTGTTAACGACTGCTATTGCAGCCGGGACCAACGGCTTAACGTGCCTTCCGAAGCACAGAGGAGCTCGAGATAATACATTTTTGGTCACCCATCCGATGACCGGCCTTTGCGAAAGTTGCTTAACCTCAGCATTCGCCGACCGGGAGCGTTAACCACTGCGCTATCGAGCTCCTCATTGTGACATACCAACCAAAATTTAAGCGCGCGAAGCTAGTTAGAAAAAAATAAAAAGTATAATAAAATCTCAAAAAAGTTTGACAAAAAAAATAATATTTCGTTCTCTAATACTTTATATAATATTAGAGAACCTTTTGATTACATAATGTACGCAAAAGGAATTCAAGTTAAGACCATTCAGGAGACATACCATTCGAGACCAGTCAAACGCGCAAAGCCCCACTCGTGTGAAAACTTCAACACATAATTACACAGAATTAAATTTATCTGCTCCTAAGTGAGAATATAAAGGGGCCAATGAAAAACACGACTCCAAAGCAGATTTAATAAATAATTAACGAATAAATTAGCCTCAATGAAATTTGATCAAACGGGAGCTGGAGCGGAATTTCGGGAGAGCATAAATTATTCCGATTCCAAACACGCTATTAAGAAAAAATACGAGATAAACAAGAAATAAAGTGGTCCAGTAATCGTCTCAGCCGTTGTGGAACATTGTTCGCACGGAAATATCTAGCCTGGTCTCCACCCCCTCACCATTCTTTGAAAAAAAAAAAGATTTTACAATATTTCACCAAGAGACGTTGCAAAGGGATTCTCAGAATGTTTTTATCATAACAAACTGATTGAGTTTCCTTTCGGGAAATTTAAAGTAAATAAAAATAGGGAAATACGTTAGCTATTTCTTTGTGAAAACGTTACCCTGTTTAAGCTTTCTATTTTAAATAATAATCTTTCGGTTGGGCGTTTAGACTACAAACATAGCAGAGCAGGCGAAACGTACTGTAACTAATAAATTTGTGTTAAGACCATAATTATTATTTCCCAAAATGTCTTGAAATTATAATTTCACGATGTTTATCAATATCACTGCGAATATTTTATGATTACAGATTTTTAAGACAACGATTTTTAAACAAAAAAAATTGAACTCGTTTTGACTGATATAGCGTTTTAATATGTTTCATGCTTTGTAATCTTAATGCATAATTCCATTTTAAGTATAATATATAAAGTGTTAGCTTTAAAGCTTTAGAACAACTGTACTCGCCCATCACAAGCATCAGAATTTCACTTTCTATTTCAATCTTGCGTTCGCACCTAAGCTTCTGTCGAGTATTCAACCAATACATTAAGCTTTCCAAGAAAAAAACCTAGGCACAGAAAGTTTCCAATTTCCCTAAGCTCGGTAAAACAAAACTTATCGAAAACGGCGTAAATTCTTTTTGTTTCCGAACTTCTTCGGTATCAATGGAGAAGTGTGGGGAGCCACATTCCACAACCTACGTTGCCCGTAATTGAATCGTTCGTTTGGATGGGGCCCGAAGGACAAAGCGGTTTCCTAGCCCGCTGTCTTTAATAGAGCTTCGTGGGCAAAATAAGTGGCATGAAAGAAAAAAGTATTCTTCTTCTTCGAAAATGACAGTAAATTTTTCAATATGCGTCTCAGCAGGGTACCTAGTATGAGTGTTATTTGTAAATCGATCTAAAACGAGAATTTTTATGGCAAAATAATAACTCTCCTCATTTGTCACCGGGCTTCAATGTCATACAAAATCTCGTTTCCTCTCACACTCGCACTGGACTCCCACTTCTACTTTATGTTTGCGATGACAAGTTACAGAAAATGCCCATTACAGATTGATTGAGTTTATTTTATTGCGTTGCGTGGGTGTGTTTTAAGTCCTTTTGACTATTCAAATTAAACATTCTCTTCATTTAATTTGTTTGTATGTATCTCCGATGAATGTCTAATGAAATTTATAACACATTTACTGTCCAATAGATTCCAATGCCCAAGAAAATAATTTAATAATCCAATGATCATATTTTTTCTAATTGATATTATGAAATCGGCAAAAGGGCCCCTTAATGTTTTTCTAAGAGAATGCTAAATAATATTCATGGAATCTGATACAATATTTACTCGGCACAAAAAGTAAGAAATAATTAAACAAGCCCTCCTTTATCATTTTTTACCTTCGTAAAAGATAATTTGATACTTGTGGATGAGACGCAAGATGCCTTATCTGTGAATTGAAATTACTCTGTCTCAGTCTAACACGATTAGGGCCAGTCGTTTTTTTTATTTCTGTCAAACAATTTGAAATTGTGTAAAGACCTCCACGCGCAAGGGAATTTTTCTAAAATATTTAAAGGTTCTAATACTATTATTTTTACTTTTTACTGTTTTCTTTTATTAAATTAAGGAAGATTTCAATGTGAAATAAGCAGCGCCCTCTACTTGTCTATTCTTACTATGTTCTCCCTTCTGTTTGTTTGTTTGTGTGTACGTAATTATAAATAAATTAAATAATTTGATGCAGATAACATACGAGGGAGTGGAACCGTTTTTATTTTATTTTAATAATGTGTTGTGTTGTATTTTTGTTCATCTGGTTATTTCACAGACCTCTAGATATTTGGTTTGTGGTTAATGTAAATAAAAACAGACAAATTATTTTTCACGCATGTTTTTTTTTTTGTGTAACATTAACTTCAACAATGAAATGTTTTTTATAAGTATTTTTCAACTTCCAGAATCCAGAATCATTCAGAATCATTCTAAAACAGTAATGATTCTACCTATGAGTATCTGGAAGAAAACCTTTTTGCATCATAATGATTCAAGCGACAACATTCTTAGAACTTATTTTACTAGAACATAGCGCACTCCAAATGTCTCACAATAAAATTTCATACACAACTCACGATAAGACTGTAAGATCTCATTACACAAACGCTTAGCCGACTGGCGCTCAAGAAAATCTGGATTTGTAAGCAATAATAAAAGCTCGGAAGGATATCAACACCGCAGGGGACGTTCCCCCCGGCCAGGGACAAACGGGGACTCGCATTGTCCCCAATGAATGGTGCGTTCGGCCGACTTCTCTATACAGTTTATTTTAAAAGGATAGATGTTGGGGGAGTGATAACAACCGCTCCTCTCTCAACTTCTTCAAACGATACTGGCGCTTTGTTCTAAAAAATTGGATAATTTAATTGATTGCATTGCGCTTTGAAGCTGTGTGGGCGGCGTATCTCATCATCTGTTGGTAGCTGCTCGGTGGTGCGATGGCATGCGCATCCTACGATCGTGATCTTGTGAAGTATGGTTAGCTAGGCCTTGTCCCTGGCTGGGTGATCGAAAAAAAATTAAGTTTTTTTTTTGGACTTGTTTATTACGAAATTTGTTACAAATTTGCGTATAACATTGGTTAAAGGTAAGGGTAAGATTAAGTTTTTTATAGTTAGCAAAGCAAACAACTTCACTCCAACTAATGTTAAGTGTTAAGTTAGAGAGAAGACTTAAATCGGTAAAATCGGCTGACCCCTATTTTCAATAATGAAACTTAAAAAATGTCGATCACTGGTTTTTGTCGAAAACTTGTGCCACTGCGATATTTTATAAAAAAAAAACGAGTGAGCCTTTCAGTAGTCGCATATGATGTGTAACATTTGACATCTCACCTTAGTAATAAGCAATTTTAATATTATATTCTGAAAAAATTGGGTCAGAAATTTTATAACGACAAAATAAATGCAGTAAATACTCATAAGAAGACATTTGACATATCAAAATGATCTTTGATAGTCAAATGACACAATATGTCACATATAATAATAAAAATTTACAAAACTTCCCCGACTTCCTGTTACACTGTTACACATACTTCCGTCCCATTTCATGCAATCACTCACAAAATTGCTTATACAGAAAGCGAGCGGAAAGATGTTACACATAAAAAAGGAGGAAAGTGAATGCAACATGCACGTTAACACCATGTTCATATTTCAAGGAGTTTCGTATACATATATTTTGTGGCACACTTGCGTTGGCTCTCATTAAACAGACTCTCAATAGCGCTCGATTGGGTACACTCGCCGGCAGAAGTTGCTTCGCGTTCTTTCCACCCGCAGTACGTGCGTGAACTTACATAATTATCCCGGCGGAGTCGGGGCAAAAAGGACAAAATGTCCAGGATTATTAGCGAACTTTCGCCTTT
Organism: Eudonia mercurella; assembly: GCA_963082485.1. NCBI lineage: Eukaryota > Metazoa > Arthropoda > Insecta > Lepidoptera > Crambidae > Eudonia > Eudonia mercurella. The sequence continues at coordinate 20,561,362 of OY720030.1, read as the reverse complement.
TGTTCGCTGTAATGGGTGGCATTTGGCCGCTTTTTGCGCGCCTAACACGGAATCGACGCAACTGTACGTATTCAAATGGAAGGACTGCTTTTATGAGGTTATAACTCTTTCCACGATTAAGTGGGACATTAATTTTGTCTCTGTCAGAAGTTTTCGACGAGACAAAGTTGTAGACAGTCACTTTGTGGGGCTGATGAAAAATTTAATTGGTTTTTTACTACTAGTATTGTTACTGAGTAACTACTTTTTAATAAAGTTTATTTCTTTTTTAATCTGTTTATCTCTTCAATCTGCCAGCAGTCTTTTATTATGTTATATAAAAATTCTACCTCGTCTTTATCTTTTTTATTTTCTATTTTTTTAAAGTAACATTTTTATTTACTTCACCTACTTTTATTTTGCTAACAGTAGGTACAGTCAACTTCTGTTTCTCTTAAGCCTTCTTTACAACCATTACAACCGCTCACTACAGCGTGTATAAGACAACAATGAGTTGTAACTCATACCATCTGTTAATTTTCTCTAGGTGTTTTATATACCTACCTTTATTGCACTTATAAATAACAGTAAATAACCTAGATGACCTCGGTATTTTTTTAGAGATAAAACGACGTTTTCTAAAAATGTAACCTAGCCAGATCGATTTATCGCCCCCGAAACCCCCAGCATACTAAATTTCATGAAAATCGTTGGAGCCGTTTCCGAGATTCCGATTATGTATATACGTATATACAAGAATTTCTCGTTTAAAGGTATTAGATAAAATTTAACCTTAAGATGTCAGCCTAAAACTAAACATTTTATAATGTAGATTAAGCTCGTACGCATTTTAAATGACACTTTAATATATAATGAAGCAATCAAAACATAATACCTGTGTCGTAATTTAAAATGACCAGAGCCAAAAAAGTCTTCCTAAAATATCTAGGCTAAAATAACGTTATTATCAATTTCAAATGAAATTACAAGAGAGCCATTTTGATCTCAATTCATTTTTCTACTCTAACACTTGTGCCTCCGAGTACTCTTCACTTAAGGGGTTCTCTATAGAGGTTAATGCTACCACTTTAAAAAAAAACTGATAGCTTTCTTTATTCACAGTTAATTGAAAACCAGCCCCCTGACTACGGCTGGTAAAAACGAGACGTGTGTAGTGACGTATATACACGCGTCTCATATCCACAACTGCAATAATACTGCTAAAAGAGCTCGTGGTTACCCCCCAGAGCAATAATACTGCAATAACACTGCAATAACACAACTATAACATTACAATATTACTTATTGTAGAGCTTATGGTAAGGCCTCTGCCCCCCAATTCTGCTATTTATTTTGATCTGAAACGGATCTGAAACGCTATAGTTTCAACGTTTTTGATATTCTACTAACTACGAAATCGACTCTATAGTTTAGTAGTTAGAAGAATACGAAAATGTTATAACTACAGCGTACTCGTATTCTGCTAACAACGAAATAAACTCTAAAATTTCGTAGTTAGCAGAATAATAAACGTTGAAACTAGAGCGTTCCAGATTCGTTTCAGATCAAAATAAATAGCAGAATTGGGGGGCTGGTCTATTGAAGGAGAGCTCCTGTACTTTGGGTTATAATCATGTTAGCAATATGCAAATATTTATTATCAATTATATTTAGAGGCACATGGAGAGGCCTATGCCCAGCAGTGGACTAGTATAGGCTGCTGAAAGAAGATGATGATGATGGTGATGAACCCATTTCAGTTTTCAGTAATGCGACGTTTTTCTAGTATTTTATTTTCATTGGTGCTTTGTCCTCGTCTGCTAATAACATTGTTGTTACGAAGACAGACTTGGACAGTATAAACAGTTTTGCACTAGACTCCGATGAGACGGATAGCTCTTAAGTGCTCTGTAGAAGGAAACCTTGGCAGGTTCCTAAGGAAGATAAGATAGCGGTAACTAGCTTGGTAGACTTAAAGAAAACTTTAACCAAACCTAATACAAAGTCTAACAAGTCTAACAACTAGGCGTTCACGAGGCAGCTCTAAATTACCAAGAAGATCAGAAGTAGAAATCTCAATTATGAAACAAACTCCAATATTAGCGTATCAAATTAGACTTGCTCCGAGTCATCGTTTGTTTTCGAATCTCGTTTGCGACACACGCGGGGCGGGTAACGTTGTTTGCAGTAGTCTTGTAGGTGTCGCGCTACAAACTTTTACATCCAATTACGCAAATTCTCAGCCACCGTAAGGGATTACACTCGCGGGAAAAAGTTCCGCGAACGTCTAACGGAGACGGCTGGCTGTAGTTGAATCAATAAGTTTTTAGCGACGTCCCTCTGTGTGGCAGTCGTAGAGTGTTGTGTTTTGTTTTTCGGGGATTCTTTTGTTTTGAGAAAGTTAAAATGACTGCGCGTTGATTCTCTAAATGATCACAGTTATGTGATCTGGCAAGCGCTCTGAATAGAAACCGTAGTGTAAGAGTGTTGTGTTTTGTTTTTCGGGAATTGTTTTGTTTTGAGAAAGTTAAAACGCACACTGGTGATTTCCTAAGTGTTTACAATTAAATGAGCTGGCAAACGGCAGATTAACACAATAAGAAGAGTCGTAATTGAGTTAAAAAGCACTATCCCCGTCCGTCCTTTATCATCCAAATATAATTACAAATTTCACACTGTCCTTGCACTAAGTTACATTACACACGCACACAATAAATACCTAGTACCATTTTAATTGTACCTTTTTCTCAAAAACTAATAGTTTCTTTATAGTCTACTGGTGTAGACCCAAAGGTCCCGGGTTCTATTAGGCATGTTTGTGTACTCGGTTTGGTTGGTGGTAGGACTGTTTGTCCGCCTGGCTAGCTACCACCATCTTATCTGGAAGTTATCTGGAAGAATTCTCAATTTCTAAACTGTGTATTCATTCTAATAAAATTAAAAAATGTTACTGATGCTTCAATAAAAACTAATCCAAAACTTAGGTGATAATACAACTAATAAAATGTTAATCAAGATGGTGAAGTACATAAACTCTTGCGCCATACTAGTTTAGCCATTTCTAGTGGCGCACAATAAATTCCAACATAACTCAAGGAACAAATCAACATAAAGTTAAGTGCGCCAAACCGTAACTTTAACTGGATGTCTCTTATTTCGGCCCAAAGGCGGTATCAGTTCTGGCATACATTTAAATAAGATGAGGTGGCTTGCTCAGTGACGAGCGTGGAGCCAAAATACAGCATTCATTTTCGTTTTTCTCAGAGTTTGAGTATAGCGTCACTTGCAAGAACTGCTTGTAATGCAAGGGAAGCTATGCTGTTTATATCACTAAAGAATTAGAAACAAACATATTTTTGAGAAGCTCGATGGCGCAGTGGTTAACGCACCCGGCAAAGCAACTTTCGCAAAGGCTGGTCATCGAATGGGTGACCAAACATTTATCATCTCGAGCTCCTCCGTGCTTCGGAAGGCATGTAATGTCGTTGGTCCCGGCTGCAGTCGTTAAAACCACCAGTCCGCACTGGGCCCGCGTGGTGGTTTATGGCCCGTTCTCCTTATCCATCCATAAGGAAGGCTCGTGCCCCAGCAGTGGGGACATAGTATGAGCTGATGATGATCTTTAAAAAAATCTACTTGTACTACGAGTCAAGGTCTTCTTTGTCACTGCTAAAGAATAGCAAACCAACATCTGAAATATTGTTTTATGTATCACTAAAATGAATAAAATGTTTGTATAAAATGTACTTAAGACGATCGAAACATATTTCCCTCTTTGTTTAATTATTTATATTATTATAAGTAAGAAACAGAGAACCAGAACAATGATAAATGTAATGGAACGCGAACGTATGCAAACGTTTCAAAGTGTACGACTATAATTAAGATAAATAAATATTAATTTGAATCACAATAACTTAAAGTTTTTATTCACAATCTTACCCAATGATAACAAAATGTAATTTTAATACAGAATAATTAATTTCAACTTTTAAGTACGAACAGATTCCTTCAGTGTCGTTAAATATAAACTCGAAAACGCGCGCGCTTCGTAAAATTATACGCGCTGAAAAAACGCCTGCTCTAAAAACGCCCTAACAATGTAAGCACCACTTTATCAACATTATAAATCTGCACCAGCGAATCTCGCGAAATTGTGAGCAAGACGAAACTCCGGCGTCTCCTTAATTAGAATGCAGTCTTCCTATTATGTAAGCGAAGTGTTATTTTAATGAAAATAATATTGCACTTAATAACTAAATAACATGTACGAGTATAAGTACATGGAATTGAAGTACAGGAATACTTCATCACATCAGCCTATACACGTCCACTGCTGGGCATAGACCTCTCCTAGTTACGCCACTGAGCACGATCCGTGGCTACTTTTATCCAACTCTTGCTTAAATCTATATAAATAAAAATGAATCGCTAAATATGTTGCTAATCGCAAAACTCAAGAACGGCTGAACCGATTTGGCTGATTTATTTTTTGTTGTGTTTGATGAAGTCTGAGGAAGGTTCTTATGGAGAGAAAAAACGTAAAAATACGAGGAAAATAGTAAAAACAACAATTTTCTTTTCCCATACAAACCACTTTGTCCCCAGCTGTCACACATTTGACGTCAATCAAAACAAAACAAAGGCGCGTACTGCGACAGGCCAATAACTTTTGACAGAACGAAATCTGTCGGGGCCTTAGACCAATATGGTCTAAGCTGGGTGACCACTAGTACAAATAAAAGTATCCATCACACCAACTCATTTGGTCTCAAATTAAACATAGCTTCACACGAACAACTCATGATGACCGGATCATAACCCACCATGCTGGTCTGAAGCTGGTTAATGTTTTAACAACTACATACCACCTTACGACAACCCGGACCAACGGCTGCACGTGGCTTCCCAAAAAGGGAGAAGTTGAATATAATTCAATTGCAATTTCTTTTAGTTAGGCTAACCTAATCTAAACCCAAGTAATTAATAAGGCCAAAGGTGGACGCACACTTTACCCGGTATCCTCAACCACTAAGAAAGTATTAACAGTATTGCGCTAAATTGCTTAACTTCCAAGATCTATTCAGAGTATAATCTTAGTTTTATGTAACTATGTATTTATACCGATACTACAAAATACCAACAGCAAGAATGGTACAATAAGACACAATTTCGAATCAAAAATCTGTGCAAGTCACATCGGCAGGCTTATTACCTACCTACAATTGAAAAATTGGTATTATGGACACAAATCGCTCAATGATCGCTCGCTTAGTGCATTTGCGATTAAAATGTATGTAATAGTTAACATACATTGAGCGTAATACCGGCAGACTAAAGCACATAAGTCAAAAATGGCAACTTTTCAGGAATCAAAATTAGTCCTTAAATAAATAAGAAGGTGAAAAAGTACAACCATTTTTTAAGCGATATATGCTTCTGTTTGACTTATGTTACATTTCTATCTTTATGACATTTCTGTGAATAGACTTAAGCAAAATATTTAAAAAAAGATTTTTGTGACTTATGTGCTTTAGTCTGCCGGCCCTACAATTTATCAGCCGCAACTAGAACAGTCACGTTGCAATTGTACAATTTACAACGGGTTGTTTTTAAGGTAATCAGCCTGCTGATCTTGCACCATAAGTCGTTGTGAGTGCAACCCGTCAGTGTAGAGGTTCTGTTTGTTGTGTACTGGTGAGCCAAGGACGGGAACTTGGGCGAAACACCATCTATGTGGAGATAGGGCTGCCACAAATATTAACAGAAAATTAAATGAAACAAAATCGTTTTTTTTTTCTATCAAAATATTATATAGAAGAGATATAAGAGCCAATAATCAATACACGTTTTGGGTAGATATGTAATGTTTAAAATACTATTATGATTGTATACAACACAATTTATTATAGGTATATCTATTTAAACATTCTACACTGAAAAGCACAATACTATTTAGTAATGTACCATTTAAATTGAAACACTTTGTTCAAATCTACTCACCTTTAATTTACATATTAAGTATTTAATCCTGTCATTTAGAACCCTTTGCAGAGTGCGTGGTTACAGACTCCCCAACGTTACGTTTAAATAATGAGCCGTATAAAGTATTTAATTAAAATGCAATATGAAAACTTCAGGAAACGAAAACACAGAATATTTTTTTACGTATATAATGGAAAATAAATTATTCAGCTCTGAAAACGTCGGGCCTGCTAACTGTATGTCCCCACTGCGTCCCCACGAGCCTTCCAAGGATTAATAGGAAGAACGGGCCATAAACCACCACCCGGGCCCAGTGCGTATTAGTGGTTGTTAACGACTACTAATGCAGCGGGACCAACGGCTTTACGTGCCTTCCGAAGCACGGAGGAGCTCGAAATGATAAAGTTTTGGTCGCCATCCGCTGACCAGGTGACGTTTTTCCACGTACCTATCTAATTACCAATATTTTCCAGTTCTGCCAACCCTGCTGCATGCAACAAGAGCGCTCCCTGCTATCAATATACATCTGCTGCAGTAATTAGCCCGCCTCCCTGCAGCGCAGGTGGCCGGCACTTGAAAACTCGGCTTACGGGCTGATTTCTTCCAGAACCAATTTGATTGTGTTGTCAATTAAGAAAAAGTTTATAGGTAGTGAAAGTAAGTAAGTAAATAGTATATAGTTGTGTCCCACTGCTAGGCCTCAGTGAAATCAAGTCATCGATACAATTATTGATGGATATTGGTTTAATCACCGCGCTTGTTAAATGCGAGCTGGTGATCTCAAACCCTGGCTATTCATCGCATAATCTAACTTTACTAATCTAACTATTGAGCCCAGACCTCTGGTTATTGTGCCTACCGCATATTATATTGTATATTAAATAACGCCTCTATATTGATAGATATACCTATATTGTTAGTATAGTTATATTACCTTAACGCTGTAAGTCAACACGAAGTGTCAATTAACTGCCATCCATAGTTTATTTGACTAAGTACAATGTCAAGACAAGGAAAACAATGTTTAAGAAATATTCGTTTAAGTTGTAAAAATGTAAGATATTTGTGTAATCTGCCAAGTGTGCCTGCCTGTGTAAGCCGCCAAGTCGAGCAAAAAAGCGGCACGGCCGTACCGTACCATCCTTTTCTCGAAACAGTTCAGGCCATTTTCGACCCCCTATAACTTCGTTGTGGATAAAACTAGAAGCCTGAATTTTCAGTAACCAAGCACGCATTGTATAAACACGGTATATTTCAAATTTCATTCAATTTGAACCAGTAGTTTAAGAATTATAACTAGTCAAAGTCTTAATTTTGTCACTTACTGACTGACTGATCATCAAAACTCTAAGGCACTTCTAGCAGACATAGAAGCTTCAAATGTAGAATACAATGAGTTGTTTAGTTTAGTTTAGTTGAAATGTTTAGTGTATAAATCAAGGAAAAACTAAAATACTTTGCAATTTCGGTCCAGTTTTCTAGATACAATAACTGGATAAATAACTTTGTAATTCCATATAAATGTATTAATCGCACTATACAAATTAATTTAATATAATATGTGTATTACTTGTGAGATACAATGTGTTTTCATGCGATGGCCAAGTCAATCTATTTGTTTAAAACATATTATGTAATACCTTAAAACAGAAGGTCCCTTCAGTAGGGACTGAATAAATTAACCGACTTGGTATTACATAGATCTCACAACTTTTTGCGGTAGAAGAACTGAGTTGCGAGACTTGGTTTTTTTACAAGTTTGTTTTTGATGGCAAAGTAGTTTTAAATAGTTAACATTTTCGGTGGTGTATTACATTTTATCAAAATAATAACCAACGTGCAATCAAAATGCACAACAGTTTTACATTTGCACCGATATTTTGTACGTACTATAATAATTACTTTTCGCTATAAACAAGAAATACCGACACTTTTATTGAGTTTTACAGAAAACAGGGGAATAAAGCGTACGAATGCGATTTTACGTCAATGTTTCAACACATAAATGGGAAAATTTCATACAAATCATTTCAAAAGAGAAACTGTTCCCAACTCAACGGTAGGAATGAACTGGGTCGAAAATTAAAACCGGTCGCTTCTGGATGCCATCCAAACAAACAAACTAAAAAGTTTCGTGCAAATAAAAATTATCACCGAACGTATTATTTCAAAGCTCGCACGGTCGTTCCATTGACGAAAACATCGATAACATTATTTATGGCGGGCCAATTGGCCGTGTTATACGACAGCTCTAACAGGTCAATGCCTCAAATAATAGCTACTTCGGTTCTTTTTTTATATTACGGATGCAGTGCCATCATCTCACCTGATGTTAAGTGATGAAAAGGCCAATGGTGGAAGCGTACTTCACCCAGGATCCTCAACTACTGAGGCACTGGCTATCTTATCTCTAGCTGCCGGAACACAATAATGCTACAAACATTCGAACGCAATTACAAATTACAAATTCAAATATTACTAACGCTCGATGCCGCGAGATTTTTTATAGACTAGATTTATAGACATTTTGATATAAATCCCAAATCAAGAAATAGACGCCTAGTAACTTAGCACTTTTTCATTTAAATTTATTTTATCATCATTATCATCAGCTCTTTTTTTATGTCCCTACTGCTGGGGCACGAGCCTTTCCTATGGATGGATAAGGAAGAACGGGCCCTAAACCACCACGCTGGCCCAGTGGAGATCGGTGGTTGTTAACGACTGCTAATGCAGCTGGGACCAACGGCTTTACGTGACTTCCGAAGCACGGTAGAACTCGAGATGATAAATTTTTGGTCAACAGTTAACCTCACTCTGCGGACCAGAGCTTAAAAGCTTTATTGTATTTCAGATCTTTTTTCAACACTTCTCTGTTAATACTTTTCCAAAGAGTTAAAAATGTAAAGAAAACTGTAGTTCGTGTTGTTTTTCACACCGAAACATAGTCGATCCTTTCTTGCCACTTCGTTCGACTTCTCTCGTCAAGTTTATATTTTTTTTGTTGATTTTACGAAATCCGCTAAAGCAAAGTGCCGTTAGGTGTTAAATCTGATTTGGAGGCTGTTATTCGCTTCCGAACAGCCAACAGTTCACGGTTGAAAACAGAATCAACGCAACGCTGCTTTCTGATAACATGAAAAAGAATGCTTGTTTTTAAATGTTTTGCGCCTTCGTTATTGACCGCAAGTGTTTACAGTGCTATTTTTATTATTATTGTTATTACACCCTGGGAAGGTATGGAGTCACAGTATTAGTTAATAAAAAATAGAATGTTAATTTCAACTTACACTTTATTAACTTTACGAGTAGGTATATGCTATTTTTTTTATTAGGAAACTCAACCGCTTTATTGTGGCATTCATGCTTATAAAACTTATATATAACACTTAGCTAATAATAGAGTTTCACAACACGGTAAATAATTTTCACAAAAGTAATTTGATATATGAATTTTACACAGTTTGCAAGAAAAAGGTTTTGAATATTTGGTTTGGATGGGCAGTGATTAGATGCTATGATATACTTATATACTATTAGGTACATATTTTATTAATAAACAACTAACTTCATTTATTTCAAGCTCGATCGTTTTATCAACACAGAGAAGAGGGGTGGGTAACACAAAGTATCAATTTACTGCTATCCTCAAAGTTTATTATGCTATGTACAGTGAGTAGCATGACAACAATGACACCTCAATAACTTCGACATAACGTGCAAATTCCTTGTTGTATTCGCGGTAATGATACGAGAATTCCAAGCGCCTCCCGCGAACAGTTAATTTTGCCATGAGTTTATTATCCACTACGGGTACAAACAACAGAGATGCGCTGCTTAATCTACTGGTTTCGATTGTTAGACACAGTTTAGGCGATTTTATCTGTTATTTACTAGCGCTATATTTTTTTTTTTGAACCGGCCAAGTGCGAGTCGGACTCGCGCACGAAGGGTTCCTTACCATTATCTATAAAAATATTTCAAGTTTCTACCTGTTATCGTTATTAAGACCGAGAAAAAAATTGGAAAAAATCACGTTTGTTGTATGGGAGCCCCACTTAAATATTAAATTTATTTTAATTTAATTATTTATTTTTAAAGTGAATAATATAACTCAATATTCTGTGAATATTTTAAGCATCTACCTGTTACCGTTATCAATATCGAGCAAAAACGAGCAAAAAAATCACGTTTGTTGTACGGGAGCCCTCTTAAATATTTATTTTATTCTGTTTTTTAGTATTTGTTGTTATAGCGGCAACATAAATACATCATCTGTGAAAATTTCGACTATCTAACTATCACGGTTCATGAGATACAGCCTGCTGACAGACGGACAGACGGACAGACAGACAGACAGACAGACAGACAGACAGACAGACAGACAGACAGACAGACAGACAGACAGACAGACAGACAGACAGACAGATAGACAGACAGACAGACAGACAGACAGACAGACAGACGGACGGACGGCGGAGTCTTAGTAATAAGGTCCCGTTTTACCCTTTTTTTTTGTTTTACGGAACCCTAAAAAAAACTGAATTCTGACTATTACAATCACTTGTAATCACAGCATTGTATATATTTTGTTTGTTTAAAGCGGCAATTACATAATGAAGACTTTTGATTTGTAACACCATGCGTAGGTATACATTGTTTTCTAAATATAACGTGAACACTGCTAATAATTACGAAGAGCTTTGTACAAGTTCACAAAGGGTCGTAACGTAGGTATAAAATGATATACAAAATGAACGAAAGTAGATCCGCAAATAGACTCTCATTTCACTACGACCAAGGCTTTACTTATTAATTTCTTGTTCTCATACCCTTTCAATTATTGAAAACAGAAAACCTTGATGCAGGATGAAATAAATACGTTTATTTAATTGACTAATCGCAACTCACGTGTTCAATACGAACAACACTATGAGATCACATCAAATTGTTTTGTCGCGTGAGGGCATCAATAAAGGGAGAGCATGGCAGGGCACAGACGGTTGCTGTGTAATCAACAACGCATTTCCACTTTCAAGTAATAAACCATGTCAATTATAAAGTTTAGTGTACGTTTCTCTATCACTTACTGAATTTGTGTAGATATAATGTATTAAGAAATGGATTTAAATAAAAAAAAATCAAGTTTTGTGTCTGACCTGAAATACGAGTAAATGTATTTCTATATTATCAAAGAAATAACTTGAATGAGGACATGGGCGTCTTAAAATACAAAAAACTGCAAATTCACTTCGCCATTTTAAATCAGTGAATAGAACACATTTTTGAAAAAATTTCCGTCTTTTCTTTCATAACAGAGGAGGACTGGAAAGGCATATGAAGTCACTGCTTCTTCAGCTCTGCTCTGCTCTGTTCTGTGGATGCAATCATCAGTGCATCAGAGCATCAGTGGATGCAGAGCTGAAGAAAAAAAAACTGAATTAGAAGATATAATCGAAGAAGCGCAGTTCAACTAAACCCTAACAACTGAGGAGCTGGCTCTATTACCTCCGTCGGATTACAACAATTCTACAAGCACAACAATTCTACAAACACAACAATTCTGCTATTGCGGCAGACTTAGATGAAATGATGGAACTAGCGAAGCTGACTTACAGCAACCCCTACCACCAACGAATCCGTATAATACTAGTACTAGTGGTTCTTAAACCCAAGACTACATACGAAAATGACTCCTCTGCTCAGACGCTGTTGACTATTCTAGAGCTGGGTACAACGAATAAATTAGCGGAATAAGCACATAATATATTTCCTGAACCGATCCCAACGCCTCGGAAAATCTAGTAGGAAACGGGGACATGCTTGCCATTCCGATGGTGACGGTGACCCTGACGGTGTTTCGATCACACGGCTCGAGGAACCCTTTAGGTTTCTCGCCGCCTTAAAATTGTCCGGTGACGCTGTAAAAGCCACCTGCTGTCAACATAAAACTCCCTCAAAAATAAAACAATATATTTTAATAAGCATTTTTGTATGCCATGGATATCCGCAAAGTAACGCTTGATTAACGTTTCGTCTGCTTAGTGCCAGATCCGTTCAAGGAACAATTAAAATTCAATTGTGTCTGTGTTCACAGCAGACAACAGATTAATTAAAGGACTGCAGTCAAAAGTTAATTTTATGAGCAACAGTTTCGTGATACTTCAGCGGCAATCACAAATTGTTTGATTGCTCTTTTTGTTGGAGTCATTTACCTTGAAGACTGACGCAGCCTATCAAAGCAGCAGGCTATCAAATTTAAAGTTTTCATTTGGGTTTTTAGCGCACTTCCATTAACCCTGCGATGGTCGGTCAGGTAAAATATTCAGATGGCATCCATCCGGGGGGCTTTGTTTACGTCAAATAGTTGGTTCCATGGTTTAATCCGCTGGATAAATCCGGGGAATCCGGCCTCGATCGAACGCCGCCGGGTCAAAGAGCGGCGCAGTGGCTTGACGGCGTAAAAATTGCGTGCGAAAATGCGGCTTTAGGATTTCCGGTGACACGTGGCAGGGTACGCAATGTTTTTAAAATTGGACGCTTTATTTAAATGTGCGAATAAAAAGGGTCACCTTTAAAACAAACCGCTGTGGCGATGTTCGATTCCCAGCGGGGAATAACAAATTATGCTTGCTTTGGTTAATGGGAGAGCTTATTTTGGCTGGTGCTAACTCCCATACTATTTTAGAATATCGGCATAACATAGTATGACCAGTAGACCATACATAGTATAACTCATTTATTGCGTTAACGATCACTTTTCCTCTTACAGTTTCATGTTGTAAGGAATACGTAGAATTATATACGAAAATGATATTCCAGGAAATTCTTTAACACGTGGACATTTTCACAAAAGTTCTTTTTGTCGCTCATGATTTAAGCTTAGAGTACGTAGGTAGAATGTCAAGTGCCCGAGTCTGTGAAACAAAACATAAGTTTTCTCGGACGGCGAGTTAAGCCAATTGCTACTGGTTGTTGTTGCAAGATGGCAGCTGATTTATTGGCCAGCGTAGTGAGTAATGGACCCTTACCAAAGTGCTTGGCCATACTTATTGCACAGCTGCAAAAAGTTTCTGCTTAGTTGGATACACTTCAATGTGTAACCTAAATCGTCCTTATTCCGTAATCGTCAAAGGTATAAATTATAAATTGAAAATGTTAGCTTTAGAAACCTAACATGTTTGACCCTAGATAACTAACCTGCTGTTATCTAGGGTCAAACAAATTTTCTAACTTGTTAATTATGCTCGCCGCTTTAAGAAAACTTTGATGAGGAATTTGTTTTTAGAAATAAAGGCTACTCATCTAACGTTTAAAACTAGCAACGTTTGGTCTTTGTATCATAAAAAAGAGTTTCAGGCGCCTATAAATTAATTGCTCTACAAAGTATATAGAGATTAATTAAAAATTGCGACCACGAGGAGTAGCACTTGGTCTAATTACATGTATTTTTTAAATTTACCACAGTTAAAAAAGCTAGTTTTTAATATAAATTACAAACTTTTTACGACTCGTCATTTCGACGTCTATGAGGGGCTCAATGAAATTTATCTATGTAAGATTAAACGTTTGTTTGACTTACTTGGCAAATGAAGTAGCTTAATCTTGATTAATCGTGTTGAGTTCATAAATACTAGGCGGAAGAATTCAATTAAAACGGTAATAATCAATCAAGGGCGTCGACAATTGAATCAAGGGGTCCGATTCGACGCGAGATTCGGAGGAGTTCGGCCATTGAGATGTAAAGCTTTAGATCTGGTACTTTTAGAGAGAATTTATCTTCAACTTCGAGTCAATTATTATCTACATCTACGTATTAAGTGCTATTTTCAAATGAGTTATCAAAGGCTTCGATAATGCTGACGACATACCATAAACATAAAACTTTTTTCTTGAACCAACCTTTTCAACAGAACTAGAGCACTACCGTCCGCCTTGATGACTACCACATATATTTATTTCTATCTCCAAGCAACAATGTCTTGCATTGTTGTCACCGATAATAAGATACGTTTGACGGGTAAGAAATTTTGATTCAGTCTTCGATTTTACGACAAAAGGTTTGGAGTAACACTCAATTCATCGATTCGAACGATCATTGTTTTCCACAATATAACAATTAGAGTTTGTACCGTATTTGAAAAACTACTATAATTCAACCTCTTTACTTTTTAAAGTACATTAACAGTTACTTTATAAAAAAAACAATTGTCAATAACACGAAGAAAAAACAAAAAAACCACCACCTCTCAATAACCCTTTCTCCATCAACGCGAGAGACACTGTAAATACAATCCGGAATGGAACGAAGCCAAAATGCTGAACATTCTTTGAGCGAACAACCATAAAGTACACGATTTAAAATGCCCCATCAACTTTTTAACTCACTACGGGCCAATAAACCAATGATGGCGGGCTCGCGCTTGACCGAACCCCCGTTACCTGACCTTAACCCTCCAGTGACGAGGGTACTCCAGCCCGGGATAAAGTCATCCCGGAGGGCCGTATACGTGTGCGCGAATGTCTATATGTTTATTGGTAAAAGTGTTTTATTGCTGTTATGCTCGAAGTGAATACGTTAGAAATATTTCGAATTTGTGTGACATACATTACATTTATTTACACGGAAATAACTTAGTGACATATCGACTGTTAGCAAGCAAAGCGCAAGTGTTACTTTTACTTCACAGGCGAACCAATTGTTTAATTTCCAAGAGACATGATAATAAATTTCGAAGTGTTGAACACTACGAGTCAGAACACTACAATGTTACCGGCATTGTTGCTATAACAACACATTTAGATAAGATGGTGGTAGCTAACCAGCTAGCACCAACCAAACCGAGCACAAACATGTAACCTCCCGCTGGAAAGCGAACGCGGGACCTCTGGCAGCTGGTTGTCCAATCACTAGCCAACTAAGCGGTTAACTCTATATTTAAATCATAATTTAAAAAAAAATATCAATTGAACTACGAGCACAAGTCCACAATCAAAGCAATGATTCCTATTCTATCCAAGAATTTACCTCTAATTTCCTCATTAGCTCGTCGGTAGCTCGAAGTGGCTCCTCGCTCATAATCTCACAGCTCCGGCGCAGTCGTTAGTTGTTAAAGCAGGAGCCCGGCGCGGATTCCCCAGATTATGCTTTATTATGGACAGAACTTTCCACGAATCGAAACACAACATTGATATTATGACGACTAACTAACTAGGCGGACATAAAACAAGTCTTACCAACCAAACCGACCGACCGACCGTTTGTACCCCCTTCCCTAGATCTAACGCTCATCTGAGGCAGGTTAGACCACCCCGGTCTAGTTAACATCTAAGCTGTTGACTCTTTATTCATATATTGGAATCCACATGCGACGACAACTGGTGCAGTGGTGAATGTAATATTCTATCAGTGAAAGAATTTTTGAAATTGGACCAGTAGTTCCAGAGTTTACCCCCCGCAAACAAACAAAGAAACAAACAAACAAACAAACAAAGTTCCCTTACCTTACCTTACCTTACCTTTTTATTAATATTCATAATAAATTACGAAAAATGTCGATAAACTACGAACGCAAGTCTACATTTGCTTTGATTGTAGACATTCTATCCAAGAATTCACCTCTAATTTCCTCATTAGCTCCTAAGCATCTCGGAGTGGCTCCTCTCTCATAATCCGTGTCTTAAGGAATAAATTTTTCACAGCTCCGGCGCAGTCGTTAGTTGTTTAAGAGCACTAAAGCAGGAGCCCGGCGCGGATTCCCGAGATTATGCTTTATTATGGAGTCCGGGAGCGCTTCCCGACATCTTGATCGCTCGTAAACAAACGGGACGCCCCAATGGAGGGAGTATTGCTGCTCGAGGCGATCTCTTAGAAAATCTTATATTATTATGGGTGGCTTTGACCTTTACAATTGACCTTTACAATTGAGAAGCCTACTCCAAACTTCGGTGAGTCTAATCTTTATTATCTATTTTGTTTGTGTAAAATAGAAGTTGTAAAACAAAATGGAAGTCGCTGCCATCATCAATTACTTTAGGTCTTATGATGTTTAAAATATCAATATCTAATTAAATTAAATTACATTGATACAGTCATTGGCGAATGCCTATTGGCCCGAATTAGAATGGTTCTTCAGCGTATCCAGAATGCATGCGCCCGATATTGTTTTCCTGGCCCTAAGTATTCTCACATATCCCCTTTCTTGAATCGCTACAACTTGCTTAACATGGCTGCTCGACGAACTTTACATTAAAAATTATATTGATATAGGCTGCCTGCTATTTATATGAGAATTATAAATAGCAGGCAACCTCCATACCTATACAATAAGCTAGAATTCAGGCAACGACAGTTCAGAATCGCTCTACGCCTTTTGTGCCCACGACACAGGGCGGCCGCCTTTCGTGGCAGCTTTCGCTACGCCGCGACCCGAAGTGCTGGAACAACTTGCCACCGCTTGTGCGTAACTGTAAAGCCGCGTCAAATTTCAAGTTAAAATTAAAAAAACCTTCTTCTTCAGGTTCAGGTTTCTACAACTTAGGCGGCTGTACTGTGTCAGAATTAAAATCGTTAATTAATTATTTGTCCTGTATTTCAACACCATTTTCATCGACAAGATAATCGCGAAATGAAGTGAAAATTTACTATATAGCGTTGTGTTATCAAATTTATGGTATTTCATCTGAAAAGATGAATCTGCATAGCCATCGGTTGCAACAACCTTTGGCTATCCAAACTAATGGCATGTAATGGCGTGTAATGGCACTGTGCCGCAATAAGCACTCAAAAATTAAAAAGCAGTGACAAAATTCAGCGCTTACGTCAACCTTCCCGGTAGCATAGCCATCGTACCATCTAACTTTACAAACTTTACAGTTAGTCGTAATATTCGTAGGCAAAGAAAATTAATTTGTTCAATCCAAGCAAGAATTTTCATATTGTTTTCTGGTTTCTTATCGTCGTAAATTCGTAAAATTCATCATTCGAATAGAATATCTTGTCAAACAAAAATCTACGCAACAGCAACACTCTGTATGCGAGTATCAAAAAGGGTATCAAAAACTGACCCTACACAAAGCCTTCCACGAAATCCAAATCCACGGAGAGCTATCCTCGCTTTTTGCCAACGCCGGAACATGTCTGAAACGGGGAACATGTCCGAAGCGCCGCCATTGTTTTTCGTGTAAAATATTAAATAATCACCGCCGCCGGCGCCGCCCGCGCCGTCCACTGGTACATAATAATCCGGGTCTCATCCAACACGTGACTCGACATAATCACGAGCCGCGTCTTAAGTGCGCGCCGACCGACGGCGAGTGGCCGAAGTGATGGGCTGTCGCGGTACTGACCCTGAATTGTAACAACTGTTTTTCTTTTTGAACGTGGAGATCGTCAGTTTTAGGATAGGATAGTGATACGACCCTTGAGCTGGTGACAATGACTTCATCAGATAAAAGAAAGAAAGAAAGAAAAGTTTATTTGACATTTTGAAAAATTCATTAAAGAAAGTAGTAAAAAAGTATAAAACATGAAATGCCAAAACGGGGTCTCCTCAGCCTAATGTCACAGCCGAAGCCATGGCGCTGGTTTTCAGGAGGAACCGGTTTGGAGGTTAGAATATTTGTATGGAACTTGACTTACTTACTAAGCTGGCTCAGCGACGTGAGTCTTGGCCTCCGATAATAAGCGTCTCCATCTGGCTCTGTCTTGGATGGATCTTGACGGATGGGAATTTAATATGATGCTAATAACTTTCTCTAAGTTATAAGTGAATATTTTGATACTGGCAATGCTGATTTGAAGGTTTATTTTAAACTAACTTATTGTATACAATTCAACAATAATAAAAAGACGTTTATTTTAATTTAAAGATCACTCATATAAAGGTTAGGTCAAAAAATTACTCCCTAGGCAGTAAAGTCTAAGTTAATTAACTCACCACGATGTTACAGTTATTTTTATGTAACGAGGAAGCTCTTGTACTTACACCCATATTGGACACCTAAACAATTACTGGCGGTAAGACATAGTCCCTTGTTGAAGCCTGGAATCCTCAACAGTCATAATAATCTTGTTACAGTCGAAATATATTTCTTAAACGTTTCACGGTCACATCCGACTTAATAGATATAAAAAAGAACAAAATTCAAAATCATTTCAGTTTAGGCTACACATAGCTCTTAAGAGCTAATGCATAAGCATGTCACTATACCATCCGCATCGGTTCGTAAGTCTAAATAGAGCAGCCCCCCTAGACAAGTAGCAAAACGCTAATAGTTCTGTTAGCGGTATGCCACTTGGCTAGGGGGGCTGGAGACCTGTACAATTTCAAGGATTGCCATTTCGACACGGAATCGCAGACCGAAGTCTAGTTATATAAAAGAGGGTTTGATTTAAATAAATTATTATTATCAAAAAGCTCGACGCTTGCGTCACACAGAATCCATTTCTTACGAATTGGGCCAGAAGCAACGGCCGCGGGCGTCTGGCCCAGTCATCTCCGTGTTTGTAGGACGCTGTCCCTCCCCACCCCCACTCCTAACGATTCACTCAGTAATCACTACTTGCTCTCGAGAACAATTCTGGATTATCTATAATTACAGAACGGAGGACTCCGGCTCTTCCGAAATCGATTCTTCCGCAAATAAGATCAGAACCCATCCACTTCAAATTTGTGGAATTTGGACTTAATTTTATAATGTTTTGTAAACTCACACCAGCGGGTAGTATTACATTGTTCTGGCGGTGTCAGTTTTAATTTTGCAAGGAGGTTTGTAATATTACTTAATTTAATTGTAAATTATTTGGAGGATAGCCGATGTTGTGTAGCTGGCAGCGGTGCTACTGACTTTTCTTATAATTGTCTGAGAAAACGTCTTAATGAGCATTGTACAGCAGTGCAGAACACTGATGCTTGACGGTAGAAATTGCGAATATGAATATGATGAATATGAATATGAATATGGTGGTAGTAGCCTGAACAGGTACAAAAGGATAAATTTAAAAGCATGACATTTACATTATTTAAAAAAATACATGTTATGATTGCTGTTTTCTTTTTATTAAAGAGCAGTTGAAGCTAGAAAAACAATACCTAATACACAACATCAAATGTATTTCAGAAGCAAAATCGAAATGCCACTCAGTTTCTATTCAATACACGTCTTTATCGAATCCAATGCCGATTCAGAATCGAGACATCACTCCGTTCCAACACAATACACCTTAACGAAATGTTATCTCAATTATTAATTAACAATTTGGAGACACCGAGTCGCATTCAGGTCAACAGTCGCAGCCTCTGCAAATTAAAGGACCCAATCAACACAAGATAAAAAGAGCGCAGAAGGTAGGCTCTAGCAACGCACGACACGGAATCTCGCAACAGCTGGGCTAAGACAGTTCCGAGATACGTGTCCGTGCAAGAGGTCTTTTTTTATATATATTAACGGGTAAGCACAGAGCCTTGATCTCACCTGATGTTAAGTGATGATAAGGCCAATGATGGAAGCGCACTTCACCCGGGTTCCTCAACTAGTGAGACACTGGCTATCATATCTCCAGCTGCCGGAACACAACAATGCTACAAACACTGATGTTATGGTGACATATTTAGATAAGATAGTGGTAGCTAGCCAGGCGGACAAACAAGTTCCACCACCAACCAAACCGAGTACACAATCATGTACCCCCCGCTGGGAATCGAACCCATGACCTCTGGGTCTAAACCGGTGGTTTTAGCCACTAGACCACACAGGCGATCTATGTGTGGGTTGCTCGAGCGCGGTATGTTTTCAGCTTACCTTCTGGGTCTCATTATTTAGTGGAATCAAGTTGTCGACAGCCAAACGCAGGTTATATAGAGCGGGTATTGAGCAATGAAGCCAGTTTCCGTTTCTGCTTCAGTAACTAGGTGCTTGTTCATTTCTACAAAATAGTTTTAATTGAAATCGAAGTGAGATGGACAGTTAAAACCTGGGACCTGTATCGTAATCAGTGTATTTTTTGTACATAATAGATTTAGTCTTGACCGACAGCCCGTTTTCTCCAATTCCCTGACTGTCCAATTCCATAATAATAATAGAATAATGTTTATTGCAGGTACTGTTTACATATTATTTGAAGGTGATAACACAATACGTAAGTAGATATCAACAGTAACACCTATTACGGGCATAAAGACAGAGATTTTTTGCACAAAAATATTCACCCAAACTGTAAAAACATTATTATGCAGCCAAGTTTAAAAACTTAAATGAGCAGAAATTTTAATTTTGGTAGTTTAAGGTTTTTAATATTGGAAGGTAGGTGGATAAATAAAACTGAAAGACAATATTATACTTGAAAATAACACTCTTTATACGAACCTACTCACGTTTATTTAGCAGACAAAGGGTTTTGAACGACATGCTACAATACAAAAAACTAAATCACATCCACAAAAAGTATAATAATCTGTCACACTACACTCATTGTACATGTACAACTGCATTGTACAACGGCATTAAATTTAATATTATCGGCTTTAAAACGAAGTGTAACGCCAAATTCAGAGGCACAACGGGGAACTAATCAGAGCCGTGAATGCGAGCGACCACGACTCCTGCATCGCATTCTTCTTAAAATCTACTACAAACGCAATCAACCGTCGGCCCTAGCTACCTGTGGTACAAAGCATAGGGTGTAGCAATTTCAATTAATTTAAATTATTTCTTTTTTTTTAAGTTACGATAGTATAATTGATAGTGCACCTGACCCAGCATGTCAAGGAGGAGTGCGGGTTCGAAAACCACTCGTGGAATTTTTTTCAACACGTCATGTTCAAATTGTAATTTCTTTCCAACAACTATGTAAAATGATAAATAACCAATTGTTTATTTTTCTAAAGACTTGTAGATAGTGACAAACAACTATTTGTAGCTAAATATCTGTTACTCATTGCATTTTTTCTAGGTATAGCCCGGCAGAATAATCATTCCTCGCCCACAGACAATTTAACAACATGTTGCCATGTGTTTCAAGTATCTACCTAACAAACTTAACACAAACAAGCTTTATACAAAGCAATAGGAGCCATAATAATAGCAAATCCGAGTTAAATTGTTTTTATTGTTAGAAATAGAGCTAAAGTTAATAACATTACATGTTTATTTTTGAGTAGCCGATATATAGGTGCAGCTGTATCAAGAAGAGCAGAAGTAACCAATTTATGGTTTATTTTACACGTCCTATAGGTACGTACATATCGACATTTATATAAAATAAGTTATTCATTAACGATTAAGGTAATCCTCTTTTAGTTTGTGATAAGGTTAATCTTATGAATTCACTCAGATTACTCGATGATAAACTGTCAACTATTGTTTCAGTGTTCTCATTCTAACGTTTTTCCCAAATTCTGTTTCAAGGTGCCTAGTGCGAGTCTCATTCGCCATGAGTTGTCAAAACCAAGCTACTCAGTCAAGAATGTGGACGTTTCAAAATAAAAGAGTCAAAGCTTTGCTATTGCTAGATAAGTATGCGCAATGTTATGTTATGTAATGTTATGTTATGTTATGTTATAATCGGTAATGTCGTTCTAACACGCTGTCGCTCGTGGTCCGCGCCGCATTCAGGCTTGATTGCGTCTGTCCGGGCCCATCAGATGCAGTTCGTAATGTAAACAAGTTTTTCCCCATTGTATCAAAGAGGCTCCCTCTTTGTGCAAGAAATAATAGAGTTTGTATTTTGTAGAAATATAGTTTGCTTTCCATTCACTAGATGGCAGCTTTTATACGGCAAAATATTAGTGCCGTTTGACTCGAAACGTCTCTGAGAATTGTAGCGATATTAAATTTTCTTATGATCTCTCCCGGGGCCTGCGTTCAAGCGATGACGTGCTGTGCTGGGTACACTTTGATGAATCTTATTTACAGCCGGATGCTTTCAAAATAACTTGATGTACTCTTAGTTGGAAATGGAAATCGCTGGTCTGAAATGTTAAGCTTTTTTATTGCAGCTTATGATCCCTCTGTTTGAATTGGTAATCGATAGGTTACTGTGTGTAATGGTTTGTATGGCGTGGCAGGAAAGCGTTGAATTAAATAATAAAAAGAGCCCAATTTTAGCAGAGGACTGCCCGTGTGTGACGTAGCTAAGTATAATTCTACCGGCTTCCCCTATAGATTTTTGAATTTAATACTTATACAGGTTTTCTACAGAATTCATATAAATTATAAAATTTAAAAAAAATATTTTATTTTACTTTACTGTGGCTATTAACAAATGCTTCAAATTATTTGTGTTATGTTAAATAAGTTTATTGCGATTTTAATGCTATTAATGCTATAAAGACAATATGTAGGTGATAAGAGGAGGAGGAGGCGCAAGAGGTGTGTCAGGACCGTAGCAAGTGGAAGGATGTGGTCTCTGCCTACCCCGTTGGGAAAAAGGCGTGATGGTATGTATGTATGTATGTATGTAGGTGATAAAAATGAATTGCTTTTTAATAGCAGATTTTCTTATACAAAAGTAAGAATATGATAACAACTTTAAAAGAATGTAGACAAAAAAAGGGTAACAATAAATGTTAAGAAAACGTCAATCTGCTTAATGTTAGCCCTCCATTTTTGTCCCAAGTAATACTACACGCGATTCAGCTTTCATTACACAGCTCCTTAGTAGCAACACACACAACATTGCCACGCAACATTGAACTCTATATTTACGATAACGGAACCAGACAATATGTCACGCTGCCTCTATCACTCGTCTGCTTCAGACCAGCGCAAGCTGATCTGCGGTGTTCGCGTAATCACTTAACCACATCCCATTGATTATGAAGTAGGAAAAGGAGACCAAGTAACGTTGGTGGCTATTCACGCTACTTGGACTGTATCCAAAGTGTCCGAAACGGCGCTACTTGCCGTGACATAACAGTTTTGGTAATGTTCGCGCGAGACTTGCATGTATTTCGCTATTCTAACGCAGGTTATCCACTTGGAGGTGAAGCACGTAATATATCTGATACTGTATCAACCTAAAAGTGAGTACGGATCATACACAAAATGCTGCGTATCCCGGTACGACCTTTTTAATCCATACGAAATAAGGACAACCACAACTTATAAAAAAAAAATAGTAGTTTGCAAATTTACATCAGGTACCAATTTCAATTTCTACAATGTCTTACAGTACTGGTAAAAGTAAAAATCTTTTTAAAGAAATCAAAGTGTTTAACTTTATTATTTTTATTAATAATAAATTTGTTTTAGTTATTAATTAAAAAATTAAGACAAGTATGCAAGAGCGCACCGAGGTTCTGTTCGAACAAAAACCGCCAGCCGGCGGCGGATCTCTGCGAGCACGCTGCGATCCTTTTACGAGCGGCTCGCAGCGTACTCGTGCACACTTGATACAGTATCAGATACATTACGTGTTACACCTGCAAGTGGGTACCCTGATTTAGCGACTAGGGAGATAGGAATGACGGCTTCATTTCATAAGAGCGAATTGTTGGCTAATTTATTATACTGAGTAGTTGCTAAGAAGATATTTGTGAACTCAACATGAATAAGTAAGATGTTGCTCGCTGACATCCCATCGTGTTTAATTTGTATGCATGTGAAATGTGTAGTTATTGGCAGTTTTATTAAAGTCTGTCAAAATAATAACATTTTTAAAGACAACCGCTCTAAATCAAGCTCTGACATAATCAAAGAAAGCTCTATTACAAAGCTTATAGAACTGAAAATGTCATGTGATTGGATGTCGTTCAAGGAAAAATACTAAGAATTATTAGACAAATTGTAATGAGAAGTAATAAGGTATTATCCAATAAAAGAAGCTTCCGCTAAATAATCCATTTACATGATTACCTGATGTACACACGGCGGCAAATCACCCTACCCAAAACTGTCAAATTTCTACAATCAATTTTGAACTTTAGTGTTTGGTTATAAGAATCAATATTAATCAATCAATCAATCAATCAAATATTTATTTGCATAAATATGGTACAAAAATGTTCTTAGAATTAAATGTTAACCAGCATATTTTATCATATAAGATGTGCAAATATTCAAAATTATTTTTAATCTACATATTACAAATTATTATTCAAATTAATTAAATTATTATTCATTCCATTAAATTACTTAAATTACTAACAAATTATAATAAAATCATAGTTAACGATAATACAATTAAAATATAGCATGTCAAATATTATCATTTAAATAGTCGTTAATTGTATAATACTTTTTGTCCATTAAAAATTGAAATAATTTTGATTTAAATTTATACAATGTCAGTATTTTTATATCACCAGGCAATTTATTGAAAATTCGAATAGACATGCAATGAACGTTCCTTGAATATAACATTAATCTTTGGTCAGGTATACATAGATTTTCTCTTTTTCTGCCTTTATATTCAGATCTATTCTTAGTTTGAAATAGATTGCTATATTTTTTAACAAAGATTCCTATTTCAAAAATGTAAAGACAGGGAAGGGGTAAAACATTTAATGCCTTGAACAATGGCTTACAGCTATCTAGGAAATCTGCTCCACAGATTGACCTAATACATTTCTTTTGTACCCTAAACGCTCTGAGGATGTCAACAGAGTTTCCCCATAGAATAAGCCCATACCTCAGCAATGACGACACGAAGCCGTGATATGCCATTAGAGCTGCTTCTTTAGATGCAACATTGGTGATTCTATTAAGAACATAAATATATCTTTCTAATTTAGATACTAATGTGTCAATATGAGCTTTCCAATTGCACATTTTATCAATAGTTACACCTAGAAATTTTGTTTCATTTATAATGTCTATTTTATTATTGTCATATTTAATGTTGATATTAAAATTTGTCCTGTTATGAGTTTTAAAATGAATGCACTTAGTCTTATTTATATTTATTTTGAGGTTATTAATTTTAAGCCATGTAGCAATTTTATTAAAGCTATCATTAGCAATAGTTGACAGATTTGACAGAAGGAAATTTGACAGATTTGGGTAGGATGACCTGCCGCCGACTGTACCTAATGGCTTGAACAAAGAATAATTAAGAATAACTGGCAACTTCTATTGTTATGTTACTTGTTTCCTTGCTATGTATAGCGATCACCTTTGTCATTACGACAGACTCAGCATAGATGACTTAGCAAGAGGACCTAAAACAAGCCCTTAATACTCGTACTCTCCCCGTTGGGCATCGAACTCGTGCCTTCTTGGTTTAAAACCGATAGTCTAACCTCATGACAACAGAAGCGGTTCAAGAAACCGTAAAAACACACACCCGAAAAATTTACCTTACTTCCACGTACACTATTATATATAAATAGATTTCTTATCATATTATATACCAAAAATAAAGTACCCACATAATAACAGTTCCATTACCGATAGGATAGAATAGATCGTCTTGACAAAAAAAAGTCCGTCGAACAACGCTTACGCCGGGCCCATAATAAAAATGAAGCCTTGCTCTGAAAGCAGGGAATATTAAATTACACTCACATCGCCTTTCATCTTTGCAGACATATTAAATTAAATATATCGAGGACAACGTACAAAATGTGCGCTATACCATACCACGCGTACGTTCGTACATGCGAATCATGTGATTATTGAAACTAAAAGGAAGTTCATTAGGAACTTATTACTAACGGCAAAGCACTCGATCGAGTGCGGGCGAAGTGTGTTTCGAATTTTTCGATGCATAGTCCGGGTTTGTAATCACCGACCCGCATTTGGCAAGCGTGGTGATTAAGCCATTACCCATCAATTGTAGCGATGACTTGATTTCAATGAAGGAGGCCTTTGCCCAGCAGTGGGACACTTATAGGCTACTAGTGGACCCGGCGGACTTCGTACCGTTTGACAATTTCAAAAGTCTGTCAATATTTCAATAAAAAAGTACAAAAAATCTACCAAATAGGTTCTCTTTCCAACAACAATCACCAAATATAGAGAAAAGGTATGATTTTCATTCCCGTGGGAATATCGAGATACAAACTATCATATGCCGATATCGAATTTCATCCAAATCCATCCATCCATTGCAGCGTGAAGAAGCAACAAATATACACACACACAAACTTTCGCATTTATAATATTAGTGTGATTTACTTACTATCAAGCGCCCGCCCACTATTTCTACATTAAGACATATCATGTCAGGAATTCACATTAAATATGAATTAATTTTATAATTACTTTAAGTTTCTGTGTAAGCAATATTTCACGATTTTCAGTTCACGATTAGCATTCGTCGCGCTTACTCAATATTATAATTTATCATATTTTTTTAGTATCAATAAACTGTTATAAATCTCATCTGGTGGGATATGGCCCGATTTGTCCTTGTGTATTGTACATGGGGAAAAGCCTTAGAGTGTGTTTCGGATTTTGCGATGCATAACCAATGCATAACTGGCCAGCCATATTAGCCGACGGGGTAAACGAGTTCTTGAGTGGAGACAGAGTAACGGCAACTACGTTTGCCGAAAGACGCCCTCAGACTAGGTGGAGCGACGATCTTCGCAAGGTGGCTGGCAAAAGCTGGATGAGAGTAGTCGCGGATCGTGCGCTTATTTCTCAGTGGCGTGCACTTGGGGAGGCCTATGTCCAGCAGTGGACTAGTGTAGGCTGATAATGATGATGATGATAATGCATAGCCCAGCCTATGCTTAGCAGTGGTATCATGATGATGACAGCCCGGGTTTGTGAATACCGACCCGCATTTAGGCAAGTTTGATGATTATTCAATCGATTGTAGCGATGATTTTATTGATTTAGGCTTTTGTTCAGCAACAAATCAGTATTAAAGGCTACACTTGACTTTACACATGCATTGGAATATTGATATTTTAACAATCTAATTTGGGAACAGCAGAACAGCTACAAAAAAAATATTGTTTTTTAGTAACTTGTTCCGTTTGTCGAAAATTCAGACAATAGTTCTGTACGCATCAATTTAAAAACGGTTCAACAATACCAACGAACATACATTCTAAATCCAGGCAGTTGCTAAAAATAAATACTCTGATAGTTCATTACGAGTTTTAACATATAATGATAGCGTGGCGCACGCTATCAATTGACCTCAGGCCGACTGATTGGTTATACAGATATTTCAAATAAAAATAGCTGAACAGTAGATATATTTATGTATAGATATTGTAAGCCGTATATTGTTCGTAACCTCAAATCGATTTATTAGATAGTGGAGAATCACTATCTACGAGTATATCTTTCTACATAGGAATTTAAGGCACCGAAAACTGTGAAATGCGTAGAATTTATGCATGATTTGTATGAAAGTACACAGTATACAAACCTCAAGTCATACAAATATATGTTACAATAGACTATATATGTAACAATCTTCTTGTTTCCTAAATGCAGAAATAGCCTCAGAGGTACTAAGTATACTAAATGTATTCGTAATACCTAGTAGAAAACGCTATTGTTTTATTTTCTTGATAAAACATCTAGATATTGAATAATGGGTTGTATTTAATCGATCACCAAACTTACCTAACCTACCCCACAAAAATACTAAGTTAGCACCTAAAAATACAAATTTAGCACCTAAACTACTATTTAGATGCTAACTTAGCATTTTAGGTGCTAGCCTACTATTTTTTTGTGGATCAATTTATTCTTGAATAATTTATGCTTTTCTAATTTCCTGGCTTGAACACGCACTATTTGCATCCCTCTTGCTTGTATACAGATCGACAAAGAGCGCTGTTTCATGGTTGTCAACGCCTTTAACTGCCTTCTTTGTATAGAGCTAAGGTTGTAAGGTATCAAGCATAACAGAATAGAATAGTAATAGAATATGAACGTTTCCAACACCAGAGATATCACTTACACGTCGTCAGATCCTGTGTTGCCTTTGGACAGTTTGTTTATATGGAAATTCACAGTTGACTTTTGGAAACTAGTCATAGTCATAGACTCAATTAATCCTTTGTTAATGTAAAACACGATACTGCGAATGTAGAACAATAAACAAGGCAATACGAGTCAACCCGATATATTAAATTTCAACGAGTGTCAAAATGGATTTTGAAACACCGATCTGTAGACCGTTCATAAAAAAAAACGAGCCTTACAGTAGTCGCATATGATGTGTAATTTGACATCTCACCTTAGTAATAAGCAATTTTAACATAATATTCTGAAAGAAATGGGTCAGGTATTACATCATTATATGTTTCCCACACTCACACCAATTATCTAGCCCCAACAAGAGCTTCCTTAAGAAACTCGATAAAATGGTTAACTAGACAACGGATAAACATACTTAATATACTTATTATACATAGGAAACACCCAGACCCGAAACAATTTAGAAAAACAGGTATTTCTAAATTGACCCGACCGGGGATCGAACCCGGGACCTCAGAGATGGCGACACCATGAAAACCGGTGTGCAAGCCACTCGACCAAGGAGGTCGTCATTATATAACTATAAAATAAATTAATTAGAAGACATTTGACATATCAAAATGACCTTTGATAGTCAAATGACACAATATTTCACGTATAAAAATAATATGTCATGTTCATAATATCGATTTTAAATTTCCTGTTACACTGTTACACATACTTCCGTCCCATTTCACGAAATCACTCCCTCAAATTGCTTATAATAGAAAGCGAGCGAAAAGATGTTACACATCAAACACTTGTAGTTTATTTTACAGTAGCTGTAGCCTGCGACTTCGCCTGCGTAAAATAGGGTTATCTAAATACATAAACTACTATTGTTGTACGAGGGAAATACTTTTAAATGCCTCGATGGCTGAGTGACAAAACAATTAATATAACCATTGTTATAATTTTAAACAATTAACCTTTTATGATATTATCTTTCGCCTGGACTTTCAAATTAAGTTCCTGCTTTACTAGCCGACCCGGCGGATTTCGTACCGCTTTGACAGTTTCCATGACAACAAAACAAACAAATCATTTTGTATTGGAAAATTAAATAGTCGTTTTTAGTATTTTACATATTATTATTTTTAATAAAAAGTATCCTATATGCGTGAAAGCGTAACAAACAAACTCACATTCACATTTATAGTATTAGTAAGGATTTACTCAAAAATAAGTTCCAAGAATCCAGCGACCCGAAAAGGTAACAAACGTATTCAATGTGCTGAGAAATATACTCATAGTAAAGAAAACGTTTATTCGTTTTTAGAAATAACAAATCCCCCGCAGGTTAAAGTTCAAGTGTGGGAACCTCGGGTGAGGTTACCCTGCTCCCGGGTAATACACCTGTCTTTTATTGGGGGGGGTGGACTCCTACCGTCAGGAGCTATAAAAAATCATTACCGCTACCTTAGCTACCATATACATTATGATTTACAAAGTGATATATGGAACTTCATTTAATTTTTACTTTTGTGATAAACAAAATAGAAAAATATAGCCTTTAAAATATGTCTCTTTTTGTATTTTGTCCAGCAGTGTATAGTTAGTTATTGATGAGTATTTTTATATATCAAGTACAATCAACAACCAAAGTCGGCGATCAAAACCGGACTACCAATATTGACTATTGAAACAAAATATTTATAAATAAATAAATAAATAAATGTTTCCCACACTCACACCAATTATCTAGCCCCAAGAAAAGCTTCCTTAAGAAACTCGTTATATGGTTAACTAGACAACGGATAAACATACTTAATATACTTAAATACATACTTATTATACATAGGAAACACCCAGACCCGAAACAATATAGAAAAACAGGTATTTCTAAATTGATCCGACTGGGGATCGAACCCGGGACCTCAGAGATAGCGACACCATGAAAACCGGTGTGCAAGCCACTCGACCAAGGAGGTCGTCAATTTATTTACTAGGTGTGTATAATTTGCGATTTTTGTCAAAAAATTTAATGTTATCAATATTACATGGTGTCTTGTTCGACACAATGGAGCCAAATAAAACTAATCGTTTTGCTTAAACTCTGGTTATAATTTTATGTAGAATGTAGAAAATACAATGTTGCCTTGTAGATGGCCAACGGATAAGTAGTTTTTTGACAGAATGACATGACAGTTCATACGTCGCTAAAACTCCTACACAAATTTCAACGGCAATTGTTTCTCATTACGACAACACAACGACGCTTTAATAAGGTGAAGCCGAAACATCTTCCCGCCACGTTGAAAGTGTTCTTTCAACCCTGAACATGCTCTTCTGTCAGCAGCGGGCAGAGTCGAACTAAGGGTCTTCGCACAGACCCTCTAATGGTGTTGATATCAGCAACCCGAGCTATTCCATCCTTTCCTGGGAACAGCTTAGTGACTCTTCCTAGGCGCCAGCTTAAAGGAGGTATATTGTCCTCTTGAATGAGTACCATGTCGCCAACCATTAAATTGCCCTTGTTTGTTCTCCATTTTGTTCGTTGTTGTAATTCGCTAACGTATTCTTTCTGCCATCTGTTCCAGAAGTGTTGATGCAGTTTTTCTAGCCTTGCATAGCGGCGTAGGATGCTCTCCTTCGCATCTCTTAGGTCTGGTGATGGCAGTGCCGTCAGGGTTCTTCCAATGAGAAAATGTCCTGGAGACAAGGATAGGAGGTCATTAGGAGAGGAAGAGAGTGGACATAAAGGACGACTATTGAGTATAGCCTCCACTTGTGCAAACAATGTAGAGATTTCTTCTAATGTCAGGTGGCTATTGCCCATCACTCTTTTAATGTGATATTTCGCCGACTTTACACCGGCTTCCCAAATACCTCCGAAATGAGGAGCATAAGCGGGAGTAAAAATAAACTTTATTCCTTCTTCATTTGCAAAGTTAGAAAGGGTTTGTTTATTATTAGATAAAAAAATTCCAATTTCCTTAGCTGCGGCAACGAAATTTCGGCCATTGTCACAGTAGATTTCAGATGGCTTGCCTCTGCGAGCTATGAACCTGCGAACCGTCATCACGAATGCATCTTTGGTAAGGTCAGAAACAACTTCCAAATGTAGGCACTTATACCGTAAGCAAACGAATAGACACATATAACATTTTATTAAACGACTGCCTCTGCCCTTCCTATTCAATACCATGAAAGGTCCCGCAAAGTCTAGCCCTACAGATAGAAAAGGATAGCTAGGTGTTATTCTCTCGCCTGGGAGATTACCCATTTTTGGGCACATAGTTTTACCAGATAGGCGTTTGCAACGCACGCAATTAAAAAGTACGCTCCTGGCTAGTCGTCTTCCGTTTACCGGCCAGATGATTTCCCTAACTGTAGCTAGTAACAGCTGAGGCCCAGCGTGAAGATGCTTTATATGTTCTCTTTCTAAAAACAATTTTGTGAGATGATGAGAAGAATGTAACAGTATAGGGTGCTTCTTTTCGTACGCATAATAGGAAGCGCTTAATCTTCCGCCTACTCTTATTAACTTATTTTTATCCAAAAATGGAGACAATGGAAGAATTTTCGATTTAGCATTTAGCTGTTTGTTTTTACTAAGTATTTCGTACTCTGTGGCGAAGGACTGGCGTTGAGCAGCTGCACACAATAAATAAAATGAACTATTAAGTTCTTCAAGTGTAACGTTACCTAATAACTTATTTGTGGGATTTTTCAAATTATGTATAAATCGTTTTACAAAAGCAAATGTACGCTGTAGTTTAGACAAACTAGAAAAATTTTCAAACTTAATAGGTGACTCAGCAACTGTGATACTATTACATTTTAGTTCTGGTAAATCTATCTCTAAACTTTTGTTATTATTTAAGATAGGCCACTCCGATTCATCCTTTACCATAAAGCCAGGACCTGACCACCACAGGTTCATGGTTGCCAACTTGTTTGCGTCTACCCCCCGGGAAATTAAATCAGCCGGGTTGAGTGTGGTAGGAACGTAGCGCCACGCTGAGGCATCTGTGATCTCGACAATTTCAAGAACTCTATTGGCGGCAAAGGCCTTTAATTTGTTTGAACCGTTACGAATCCATGCCAACACTATACTCGAATCGCACCAATGAATCATGCGCATTGGCGGTACTCGGAGCGATTCACGTACTGCGGTGCACAGCCTAGCGGCAAGCAGCGCAGCGCACAGCTCCAGTCGCGGCATAGTGGTTGCCTTTAGAGGTGCAACCTTGGACTTAGCGCACAACAACCTAGTCGTAACTTCATGCTGATCATTCACGGATTTGACATATATGCATGCCCCGTAGGCGTGTTGGGACGCATCACTGAAGCTGTGTATCTCAATATGCACAGGTTTCGCACATAGCACAAATCTCGGTATTTCTAACTTCTGTAATTCCGGGATATTTTTAGAAAACGATTTCCACTCATTTGCAATATCTAATGAGACGGGCTCATCCCAATCTAATTTTTGAAGCCATAATCTTTGTATCAATATTTTTGGTACTATTATACATGGAGATAGCAACCCGAGAGGGTCAAATATTTTAAACGATTGAGACATTATAAATCTTTTAGTAATGTTGCCATTCTGCGGTATTATCTTTGTAGGAAAATTAAAATTGTCTGTGGATGGCTTCCACCCCATCCCCAAAGTGCTAGTTGACTCACTGAATGCTAAATTATCATTGGAATTCATATCACAATTATTAAAAATATCTGGTACATTACTTTTTAATTTCCTTAAATTAAAACACCCAGCACTAAGACCTTTAGAAACTGAGTCCAAAATATAACGTAACTGATCTTTATTATTGCTACCCGTGATCAGATCATCAACATAGAAATCGTGCTGAATGATGTCTTTTATTAAGTCATCATCACACTTTTCCCCTAATTGTTGAACGCACCTCGTACTTAAATAGCTCGCACTTGCGGTGCCGTAAGTGAGAGTATTTAATTTTAATATTTTTAAAGGGTGCGATTCCTGATCTCTCCACAGAATGAGTTGGAGGTTACGGTCTTCCTCATCGACTTCTACCTGACGGTACATTTTTTCGATGTCACCGGTCAAAAGGTACCTATGTTGTCGAGCTCTTATTAGTATTGAAAACAAGGAGTCTTGCACAGTGGGCCCTATCATCAAAATGTCATTTAACGAATAGCCTGACGAGGAAGCAGCAGAACCATCAAATACTACACGTAATTTCGTTGATTCGCTGTTCTCTTTCAAAACAGCATGGTGACATAAAAAATACGAAATCTCAGGTTTTGACTGACATTCGGAAAGGTGTCTTAACTCTGCATACTCTTCAATGAATTTTGAATATTGTAACTTAATATTTGGATCTCGCCTGAACCTTTTTTCTAAATTAAAGAAACGCCTTTTTGCCAAATTGAAAGTATCACCTAAACATTCTGGTGATTCTATTAAGGGTAGTTTCACTCGAAACCTACCGTTATCTAGTCTAACAGTATTTTTTACGAAATGAATTTCGCATAAATTATCGCTTTCGTCCATATTTTTTTTAAATGGAATTTCTTCTAGATTCCAAAATATAGGTAACATTTTTTCTATTTCGTTATAAGAATTATTTTGTTCTGTAAGCATATAGTTACATTGAATAGAATTGTCAGATTTTATTGGACTTATAGGACCGGAAACCAGCCATCCCAATTTAGAGCTATGAAGTTTAGGACAATCAGGGCCAAGTGACAACTGCTCATTTCCTATTAAGTCCCAAAAAATATCAGCACCTACTAAAATGTCAATCTTAGAGGCTGGTGGAATGTAGGATCTGCCAATCTAATATTTTTAGGTATTTTTAGAGCTTTAATATCAATATGAACTTTAGGTATTTCACTAGTCAATTCCTTCAAGACAAATAGTTGTAAATTAATACTATACGAATTTTTAGATAATGAACTTATGTGGGCGTTGCACGTCTCTACTACTTTACTTACGCAGTTATTACCTACTCCGATAACGTTTATCTCATCTACTCTATTTGAGTCTAAACCTAATTTGTCTTTTAGTGACTTGGTTATAAACGAAGATTGACTTCCGCAATCCAGTAATGCACGCACTTTAGCTGTTTCGTGTGTATTTGGATTGGAAATTTTTATTATAGCTGTTGACAAGAGCACCTGACCTTGTCTCATTTTAGAAAAATTGACAATAGTTCCATTAGAGGATTCTCCTAAATGAACGCTATGTACAGACGTAGCTACTGGTCTATGTAGTAAACTGTTATGCCTTTCTTTGCATTCACGGCAGGGCCCCATGCGGCACTCGCTCAATGGGTGACCTTGACGAAGACAATTTGCGCAAAGCTTATATTTTTTAACATCATTTAATCGTTCTTGTATACCTTTCGCCTTAAAGGTAGCACAATCATAAATCTTATGATTGTCACCGCAAATGACACATAAAAATGAACCTGCCCGTGGCGAATTTAAACTAGCAAATGATTTAGTACTAGCAGTTCGATTATTGTTGTGGTGGTTACCGCTCGACGGTGCATAGTGCCGCGACGGTGTCGGTGGTACACACGAATTTTTTAACATAATATGGCTATCATATTTATTCCTATGTATAGATTCAAGCACATCAGCACGGTCCGTTAAAAATTTCTTGAACTGGTTTAGACTTGGTAAATCATTTAAAACGTTGCGATACTCCTCCCACTTAGTAAGGGTGTGACTGTCTAATTTAGATGATATCATGAATATAAGTAGCATATCCCATTTATCTGTGGGCTGACCCAAGCTGGACAATGCGCGCAAATTTTTGGTTACATGATCAACCAAAAACCTCAGTGATTTTTCCGATTCACGAGTTAATGGCTGAATATTGAATAAAGAATGCAGATGGTGATTAGTTAACAGTCTTTTGTTATTATAACGATTACACAGTAATAGCCAAGCCTCATTATAATTAGAGGATGATATTTCTAAGTTTGATATTATTCTAGCAGCTTCCCCTTCCAAATATGAGACTAGGTAATGAAACTTGTGGACTGGAGATATGTGACTATTCTTGTGAATCAAACTATCAAATGTATCATGAAACTCAAGCCATCTAAAATATGTTCCGTCAAACTTGGAAATTTGAATTTGTGGTAGCTTAAATCCCGTGCCGTTGCCATTGTTTTCAAGAGAACGGTGAGCATCCGCGTCAAAAAAAGATTCACGTCTTTGTGACCGTTCCAATTTATTCTGGTTTTCTATGATATTTTTTGCTAATGCTATATTTGTCACAAAGTCATGTTCAATGCTCTCTCTCTCATTTAACTCCCGTTCTAAATTGTCAGGATTCAAAACTTCGATCTGACTCTGCAAATCGTCGAATTTTATCGACAAAGTCTCGAATTTACCGAGCTTCAAAGTTAACTCAGCCACTTCGAGGCCTGTCAATTCTCTTTGCTGACTTGCACTCAATAAAAAGTTTTTAAATTTTGTGATTTGACCCTTCACCGAGCTTCGCTTTATATTCAATTCTCTCACTTGTTTCCCATCCGTTTTATCAACTGTTGATTTACCAGATTTTTCTGAATCCATATTAGTTGAATCGTAATACAACATAAACTAAACCTGAATGCAAATCAGCAAAAAAAAAAAAAAAAAAGAAGAAGGAATAAATCAATAAAGCTCACGCTCCTCCCTCGGTGTTCACGCGCCGACTCGGGAAACCAGCGCCGGCGACTCTGTCACACTCTGGCTGCACAGTGTAGACCGGCTCAGTGATCCGTATTGACCCCGATATAGTTGTAATGTTCAATGAACCTGGAATCTTCGGCAAACAAAAGTGAATAACTTGTAACTAAAGGGTGATTTCCAATTTCAGGTACTTTCTTTGTGTTAACTATGTAAGTTATGGGCCACCAAACTCGGTAATTAATTTAAGACAATAAGTAACCGAGTTAATTATTAGATTGTTAATACTTTTAAACAAATTTTATGAAATTAGTTCAACAAATTTGCAAATAAAATAAAGTGGGTACTCAATAATTTTTATGCCATAAACCTTTTTTAAGTTGATTTCATAAATCTTATTAATTTACATAAGATTCCTTTCTTTTTAATACACATTAATGTACTACACCTTGTTTGCAACAAGTGAAAACGACACTGCAAAACAAAGGAATATGTAACGGGTTTTAAAAATGAAACTTTATGAACTGGGAAAGGATTTAGGAATTGATAAAGGATTAAACACTTATCTCATTGAATCCGATAACGGCGTAATGCTTTAGCTGCTTCACTGACCGCTTTCTTTAAACTATTGATTTTGCACTTCTTGATCGTTTGGCCCACGTTGGCTGGCCGTTTTGCGTTTTTCGAACTCCAACTTCGCTGAGTAATTTAGTAACTCTTCTTGTTTTGTTGTTCCCCTCATGGGCCACCAATTTATGTCTTGTTCGACACAATGGAGCCAAATAAAACTAATCGTTTTGCTTAAACTCTGGTTATAATTTTATGTAGAATGTAGAAAATACAATGTTGCCTTGTAGATGGCCAACGGATAAGTAGTTTTTTGACAGAATGACATGACAGTTCATACGTCGCTAAAACTCCTACACAAATTTCAACGGCAATTGTTTCTCATTACGACAACACAACGACGCTTTAATAAGGTGAAGCCGAAACACATGGGATATTCACTTAAAATTAAGCTAATATGCTTAATTTTAAGTAAAAGAAAAGAAAATCTTGAACACTATCTATTTTGTACTTATCTTGTTTTATATTCAAATGCCTAAAAATACATTACTTGCATCAATTCATATATACCTATGTTAAACTAATTATTAATAAAATAGTGATATGTTGTCTCGATCGCAAGTAGGTTTACCTACTTATGAGTGCGAACTTCCAAAAATCCATGGTATTGAAAAAAAAACGTATCAAAATAGTTACAGCTGTCTCTCAAGCTACAACTACACAAAATGATCATTTTAAGTAGATCCTGATACAAGCAGTAATAAATATTTGTTCGGACGTTACCGTTTAGGAAACAATAAAACTTTTCGTATAATTATTATAAATTCCATAACGATAAACAGACAAAATATACATGTGCATCAACATCTGTTGCCGAATTCAAAGCAAACAAACAACTTTGTCTTGTATTAAACGCGCTCGGTGGTTTTTGATACTGCTTTTGCTTACTTTAAATTTACCACACAAAGCTAACAGAAACAATTACGAGTAAATTCCCAACGCTCAGCCCAATTACTTAGCTCAAACTAAGCACAGCTTGGTTAAGTTTAAGTATTATAAATATCTTAGTCTTAGGTGGTCTTGTTTTGTTTAGTATACAAACACATTACATGTTTGTTATACCTACTCATATATCTATCTGTCTAGTGTATTTAAACCATTAGTATCAAACCCAGGCAGAGATTTGATTTTCAACGGGGCTCATATATCCACCTGTTCAGTCTAGAAGTTAAAGCACGGGTGTTACACTCAAATGTCGCAGATTTCTATCGGGGTGTAATCGGTTTAGGTTACTTTCCACCACCTGGGAAGGTTTGTACTAGCGCTATTGTGTTCCGACAGTAAGAGATTCACAATAGTGTGTTGGTGTGAGCTAAGAATTTTGCCTTGTGGCAATTTTATGTCTGAGATATTATAATGACTTATTTTTTTTGCATTCTTCCTGTTTCACCTTTGGCTTTATAGTCATTTATCGATAGTACTTCGATTCTACTATATTAAAACGTATATAATCGTATTTTAGTGGCTTAATTTTTACATTTTCTCCATAGTCCTAATGTGAAAATTAGGTTACAGGGAAACAACAAGAATTGACACGATTATAGATGTATTCCAATAACAGATTGAGGCACAGGTAACATGAAGGCCAAGCGCTTCCCCGAACCCGATGCCTTCAGGATTTGACAATCTGCTAACGCAGACAAAATGGCCGCCAAACAAAATGGCAGCGCAATTTCAAACGACCTTGCATAATCATCAACAAAAGTCGCTAAAAAAAACTTTGTCGAAGCAACATAATAATATAAGAGGCACTTGTCAATTCATAGTTACGTTATAATGATATGGTACCAAAGCGGTCAGCACTTTTCGTTGTATATACGCGTACTAGTAGGAGAGCGAGTCATGTCGCAGCTCGTCCTGCCCGCTGATAATTTACGGGGGCCCACGCCGGGCCCGGTACGAGCGGACGTTGTAAGAATCGTTATCGGCGTGTCACCGCCGGCACCACCTGACATACCTACGAGGGGATAAATACTGATTCTCAACAGCTTATGACGCGGTTTTATTGCGGCGCGGGCCCGGTACGGTTGTATTTATTAGGGCCACTCAGGTGGGGGGTGGCGCTTTTGATATATTGAGCTTTTTTGTCTTGTCGTAGTACCTAGTTGGAGCTGCTTTAATGAAACATTTCTGTGATGGAAACCCTTTTCTAAACAGAAGCTTAATTTTTTCCTTAAGCCTGGAGCTTGGAATTACTACAAATCAGCAAACATAGCTTTATTTCTAAATATAATATTTAGAAAGGCATACAACTGCTCATGATTCTAATTCCTCAAAAGTAGCCAGAGTCGTCTGAATTGTGAAATTGATGAAAATTTTCAAAATTTGACAATTAAAAGATTTTTTTTTTTTATGCCTTATAAGACAGCTCTTGACCTCGATCTCGCCTGATGGTGAGCGTAGATGAGGTCTAAGATGGAGCGAGCTGTCCTAGAAGATGCCTATTAACTCTCGCCTTGAAGGAATTCAGGTTATAAGTTTTAGGGAACACAGACGATGGCAGAGAATTCCACTCCTTGCCAGTGCGCAGCAAAAATGATGACATGAAGCGCTTAGTGCGACATAGTGGAATTTCAACTAGGTGGGGATGATATTTGATGGGATGAGATTTTTTTTAACAAAAAAAATATTTTTTTAGTAAAAAAATATTATAATAATATTTTAAATATATTATATTAAATATTATTATATTAATTTTTATAATAATATATAATAATAATTCTTTACTATAAAAAATGAATTAGTCCGGAAGCTCGAGTGGGAATCCATGTTGCTACTTAACTTGTAACTACATATAGCATTGTAAATGCAAAAAATAAAAATAATAAAAACATTAATATTAATTTATTAAAACAAAAAGGTATTATCAATTTTGTTGCAATTAGATTTAAGAAAGTCAGTCTTATTAAAATGAATTGTGATAATTTGTTGTTATCTGCACTGGCAGCATCTAGAATATTATTTAAACAGCTTAATCCAATCCTGCCGTGCGTTCTCATCGCTCGTTTAAAGCTGAAATAGGATCAGCCATTTGAGGGTAAACCACCCCAGCTCACAAATTAGCTTAACAGCCACAGCCGCAATCGTCAAGGATCATTATGAAGCCATTACTCGTCTTTTGCGACAGACGTGAGATTGTCGTACAGTCAAAACTGTCATCAAAAAATGAAGTCGATAATCTTAATCAACCACCAAATCATGAAGAAACGAGTACCTATTATACCAATCTTTGGTTTCATTTGGTATTGGTATTCTGAGTTTGATCATCTATTTTTGTTGTTGACTGTACATACAGTATGTACCTACTGTATGTATAATATAGTATGTACCGTATGAATATTCATAGTATTTTTTGTCAAACGTCGCATAGTATACACACCTAGCGTACCTTTGGTTTCATTGTTATCGGTAGTCTGTTTGTTTATATATTTTTGTTGTTGTATGTATGTATGTATATTCACTGTGCGATGAGCTGCAACAACACAGACCTTCCATCCGATCCGAACCCCTCGGAGAATCTAGTAGGGCACGGGGACTAGTGCGTGATGCCGTTCCCTCTAGATAACCTTCGAAGGTGTTTGGTTTCACACGGCTTGAACAACCTTTAAGTTTCTCGCCGCCCCCAAAAAAGCCCAGTGAAGCTGAAAATGACGTGAGAGGCAATCACCAACTCTTTAAAAAAAACACAGATCTTACACCACAAATAAAAGGTGATAGCGAGGAGAATTAAAAATTTTCCATACAAAATCTTGTTTTCTCATATCGAATGGCATATAATTCTTGCGTTACCCTCTTTGAGGAACGTCAGCCATAATACTATGCAAAGTCATCATCATCACCGGCTCATTTTCGTCCTCACGGCTGGGGCATGAGCTTCCTTATGGATAGATAGAGAATCATCATCAGCTTATTTTTATGTCCCCACTCCCAGCAGTGCCTTCCCTATGGATGGATAGAGAGAACGGGCAATAAACGCGGACCCGGTGCGGATTGGTGGTTATTAACGACTGCTAATGCAGCCGGGACCAACGGCTTTACGTGCGTTCCGAAGCACGGAGGAGCTCGAGATGATTAATTTTTTGGTCACCCATCCGATGACCGAAGCCTTTGCGAAAGTTGCTTAACCTCAGCACACGCAGACCGGGCGCGTTAACCACTGCGCCATCGAGCTCCTCCGAGCGAGATAGAGAATACGGGCCAACTACCATGCTGGCCCAATGTAGATTGGTGGTTGTTAACGAACGCTTATGCAGCCGGGAAACTAAACCAACGACCTTTACGTGTTTTCCGAAGCACGGAGGAACTCGAGATGATAAATCCATCCGATATCCGGTCTTGTCAGACCGGGCGCGTTAACCACTGGGCCATCGAGCTCTTCAAAGCAAAGTGCGTAACCATAAACATAAAATAAGGAGATTGCAGAAGGTAACTATTTAAACTAAAATAAAAATAAAATAAAATAAACTAACATGGTCACTTGCAATAGAGTATTTTTAACGGGATTCTTACGATGTTTATTATTTGTGAGTGTCCGATATTTCGGCACAGTTGATGGGGGATTAGGAGCAGACAAAACGATCTACCCTCTTCCTTAGTTGTTTTTTGGGCTCTATGCCCGTACCACCGGTTTCTAAGTCACTATTCACTCGAAACTGCTTACGACACACTACACTCACAGTATCGGAACGCGAAACTTTTTTCAACGTTTTTGCGGTTTTTAACAAGACTAATCACTGGATTCCCGACACGCGACAGTTCGAATCCATCTTCGCGATTGAAATTTTTGTACGAAATACAAAAAATAAAAAACTCACCTCCGTAATCATGGCGCATGCAACTGTGCCGAAATATCGGATACTCATCTATACTGATATTATAAAGAGGAAACCTTTGTATTTTTGCATGTATGTATGTATGTTTACAACGAATAAACTCAAAAACTACTGGACCGATTTAAAAAATTCTTTCACCATTAGAATGCTACATTAGCGCTGAGTATCAAAGGCTTTATTTGAAAAAATGCGGTACAAAGTCCGCCGGATCAGCTAGTAAATAATAAACATGGTAAAAATCCCGTTAATAATTACTCTATTGCAGAAGATAAGCTACATACAAACACGCTCCAAGATCCGTGGTCTGTATGAGTTGCTCGAGTGCGGTATGTATCAAGCTTTCCTTCTGGGTCTTATTTTGTGCCATAAATATCTTCATGTCAACGTCAATCTAGGAGATAGGTGACAAAATATAAAACACGCGGCCTCACATTCATCCGCAACCGTAACTTGTACCCAATAAGCCGCCTATAAATCCTGAGAGCGTATATGACGCGCTTTACCGACGTCTCTGCAGCGGTATTGCTTATTGGAGTATTGGAGAAAAAATGGGGGGTTAGTGTAGGCTGGAGGTGGAGGTATCACTTCTAATAATGTATTGGTGATGTCAGCTCTATGTTATATATTTTGGTTAGTTTGTAGCCGTAGTAGAAATACTCTGATTAGCTTAGAACCAAATTGTTAAAGTAACTGTGTAAAATATAAATATTTCCTACGTATACCGAATATATTGCAATTAGATTTTATAGAGTACTGCACAAAAATTTGTAAAATAGCTAAAAATAGGAATAAGGATTAGCACATAAGTCATTGTTTTAACCTATAATATTGATTATAGAGTATAAGCAAATTGTTAATAGTAAATAAGGGTTTTCTCTTCTATTGTAAATCATAAGACTAAGTGTAAACTAGTGTGTAAGCCTAATTGTAAACCGTACTTTAATGTAGAATAAGAAAATGCAATAGAATTAAGTAATATAAGAAACACTAGTGTTTAAGAAACAAAAATGTTAAAATAAAAATTGTGTACCCCTTTTTCTTTTCCAAAAGTAGTTTAATAAATAAAGAAATAAAGGATAGGCTTAGTAGACGGGAATCCCACCCGTTATAGTATAAAATACGAGGTATGAAAGAGTAATCAGTATAATAAGAGCTCCGATCACGTTGGAGGTGTAAGATTATAATATATATATATATATATTGTAATTAAACGTTTTACAGTACCTTACTGTACAATATTAAGAATTAAAATTTGTAGAAGAAACATTTAAAGTAAAGCTACTAAAGTAGACTCGTGCAGTTTAAGTGCAGCTTGTTAACTGAAGCATGTTTTAAAAATTTCAATTAAAATAAGAAAGGAATGGATAGAAAATTGCATCATCTACGTAAATAATACCGTAGTTACGTTATTATTTGCTTTAGAAAACAGTTGACAAAACAATACTGGATAATAGTATAAGAAATAATATTTGAAAAATGTTGCCACAGCTTTTCAACTACTCTTCAAGCCAAAGTCACCAGATTATTGCAAAAGTGCGTAGTTTTTCAGGGTTCCATACCCGAAGGGTAAAACGGGACCCTATTACTAAGACTCCGCCGTCCGCCCGTCTGTCTCTGTGTCTGTCATCTGTCACCAGGCTGTATCTTATGAACCGTGGTAGTTAGACAGTTGAAATTTTCACAGATGATGTATTTCTGTTGCCGCTATAACAACAAATAAACAAAATAAAATAAATATTTAAGGGGTCTCCCATACAACAAACGTGATTTTTTTGCTCGCTTTTGCTCGATATTGATAACGGCAACAGGTAGACGCTTGAAATATTCACAGAATATTTAGTTATACATAAGTATTTAAGTTAAAATAAAACAAATTTTTTAGGGGGGCTCCCATACAACTAACGAGTTTTTTTTTTGCTGGTTTTTGCTCGATATTGATAACGGCAACAGGTAGAAACTTGAAATATTTTTATAGATAATGGTAAGGAACCATTCGTGCGCGAGTCCGACTCGCACTTGGCCGGTTTTTTTAATAAATAAGTAGTTACATAAATCGTACCTTTTTTCTTTTGTTTGCAAAAAGGTTTCCACGTGTGTTTTGGAAACACGAACCTGCCAGTTCGTTTAAATACTTTTTTCATTGCATTTGGAGCCAGTGACACGCCACGCTATAATAAAGCTCAGGTCCCGTGCAATCAAAGCACATCCGCACCATTTTATGGGGTGACAATTTATGGGACGTTCGTATTAGTAGGTCCGAGATTTTATTACGCCTGTAATGTTGTTATGAAAACGGGACGTACGGATTCCACTCGGCCGGGGGACGTCGAGTCTGCTCTCATTTTGTCGGTGGGCTTAATACAGCCGTGTGCGGGATTCGCGTAGGTAATTGAATTATGTGATTCACTTGTGACGCTATGAAAATTGCTTGCTAAATATTACACCGTGCTCTACTTTATTTGGGATTAACTTTTCGACTGTCTGTAAGATTTAAATTTTAATTAGCGATAAATATAATTAATATGCGGAGGAGGAGCTCGATGGCGCAGTGGTTAACGCGCCCAGTCTGCGAGTGCTGAGGTTAAGCAACTTTCGCAAAGGCCGTCAACGGATGGGTGACCAAAACTTTATCATCTCGAGCTCCTCCGTGCTTCGGAAGACACGTAAAGCCGTTGGTCCCGGCTGCATTAGCAGCCGTTAACAACCACCAATCCGCACTGGGCCCGCGTGGTGGTTTATGGCCCATTCTTCCTATCCATCCATAGGGAAGGCTCGTGCCCCAGCAGTGGAGACATAAAATGAGCTGATGATTATGATGATAATTAATATGCAATTTATTGTATTTATGTTTGTGTTTGGCAGTCGATAGAAACAGAATAAGGTGCATCTCTATCAATGATAAATAAGATATAGTGCAAATCAAAGTTAGATAGATACGTTGAAAAAATGATATTGACCAAATTTCTTATAACAAAGCCACAGTTAAAATACTGACTGACTATTGCTATTAACACAAGTTATTCAGATAACCATAAGTTTTAAATATTAAAGCAAATTAATTCATTTAAGTTCATTTAAGTAACAGCAATATTTGAAATGAAAGTAGAATAGCTAAGTATAGACAATGAACGATGTTAACGTTGTTTCATAAGCTCTCATCGATGGGAGTGGTTCCTCTCTTATAATTACTTGTTTATTTATCTAGTTACACGAGTAGAAGATGTACATGCACGAGGCGTTACACAAGCGGTTTTTAAAAGCTACTTAACCGCACAAGTCTCTTCACAGGGGTCCATCAGAACCTTACATCTTCGTACCAATTAATTCTGCTTCACACGTCACTTTGTCTGTATCGACTTTAAAACAACCTCAATTAGCGAGCGCAAGCCATTTAATTAAAGATAAAGCCTATTCATCACACTGTCGTCGGTTAATGTTACACATGGAGGGTTTGTTATCTATGTATGTACAATTATATGTTTTTTATTATTAAAATGATAGGCTTAGGTATCGATATCCGATGATACGGTTAACGGCTCCCGCCCACGACCGACATTTTGTACCGATAATCGGACCGATATTTTCGCCGAGGTTTTAGTACCGACTTTTTCTAATACGTGTGTGTTGCAACCAGGGCTTGGAATACCGGTAATACAGACCTTGATATAGTACCGGTACTTTAGTTGGTAGTACCGGTTCCAATTAACTTGATACAATACCGATACTCGAGTTGGTACCGGTATCGATTATACAGGTGTTGACCATTTCATCGGTACAATGTGGGTGTTCTAATATTGAGATCATATAGGCGTTTACATAAGTGCGAGCGAAAGGGCATAGTAATCGAGCCCGGTGGCGCCAGGGCTTGATAACGAGACCAAAAATACCGGTAAATACCGGTATTT
Source organism: Eudonia mercurella (assembly GCA_963082485.1). Taxonomy (NCBI): domain Eukaryota; kingdom Metazoa; phylum Arthropoda; class Insecta; order Lepidoptera; family Crambidae; genus Eudonia; species Eudonia mercurella. The sequence goes on along the minus strand of OY720030.1, from coordinate 20,516,487 downwards.
TTCATTACGATACCTCGGTATCGGTACCTTAAAGAATACCGGAATTTACCTTTAAATAACAGTATAAATATACCGCATCAATATACCGTTATTTATAGAAAAAATACAAGTATTCGTTGAGGTACCGATACCGAGGTATCGTAAACAAAAATACCGGTATTTCCCGTTATTTACCGGTATTTTTGGTACCGGTATCAAGACCTGGTTGCAACATAGAATTCCAAACGTTTCATTTTTACCGACTAAAAATAGGTCACCAATTATCGGACGTGGGCGAGGGCTCTAAAGGTATCAGCAGCCAGCAGTAAGAATTCCGCGGTTGACATTAAATGGTTATATTAGTTAGCTATTATTATGATAGATGGAGCCACGATTCGCCTACGCTGAATCGCAGTATCGAAGTACTTTAATATAGAATGTAAAAGCTTTATGTGAATAGGATTATTAACTTCCACAATTATATTATATACGGGTCTTTCATATGCTTTTATTACTTTCACCATAGACCTTGGTATTCTAACGAGTAAATTGTCCTTCGATAACTAATTACTAATGATAAGGGTTGTAGGCGTTTTTATAGTTTATTTATAGATACCATTTCCATTACAATTCTATTTAATATCATTGATTTTTATGTCGATCCAAATCCGTAGGTTGATTGATTGTTATTAGCTTCGCTAGTGACAAGGGGTATAGTTATATTATTTAACTATTAATATGTTATAATTGGGTTCAAATAATTGTGAATACGGCAAATCTAACAAAACGTCGACTCGAGTTAATATTTTGGTAAATAATGTGATCGTCCTATTGGGAATCCCTGATCAATTGAAAAATAACCAGATGTTTGGAGATCTAGATTGGATCATCATCATCATCATCACCAGCTCATTATATGTCCCCACTGCTGGGACACGAGCCTTCCCTATGGATGGATAGCGAGAACGGGCCATAAACCACCACGCTAGCCCAGTGCGGATTGGTGGTTGTAGGTAGATTGGATATACTTTGGGTATTCTCATTATGACCACACCTATCTGATACACGTTGTATATATTATATCTAGGTCAAAGTTTCAACATCCAAATTTCCCTCGTCCACTCGTAGATATATACTAACTCGGCCTAAAGCATGATTGCGGCATTGTCGCCGAGCAGCGCGCTGTGCAGTGATACAACGCATTTGCCGCAAATCGGCAGCCGCCATCACTGCCGCATTTGCGAAGCCGCAGTTACGAATGCCGCAGCCGGAGCGGACCAGTCTCGGCTGCCGTTCAACACGATTACGTAGTAATTTTCATTCGGTCACCGTTTACGTCACCATCTTTTTGAAATAACAGTACTTACGGGCTTGACGCGATTTATTTACGTTTTGCATTCGTATTGTTTGATGATTGTGATTCCAGTTATGGTTTAGATAGATAGATAGATGAAATACTTTATTGCTTTTACTACAACAAAGAACACAAACCGTTTTTTTATATACAAATGTGAGCAAAGGCGGTCTTGCACTCCAATTTGTGGCAAAACATGTTGGTTTTATTTAAGTTACGATCTGTATTTTACAATCTTTTATGCAAATAAGTTATATTATTTATAACATCTATGTTTGTAGTATTGTTGTGTTCCGGCAGATAGAGAAAAGGTAGCCAGTGCCTCACTAGTTGAGGATCCCGGGTGAAGTGTGCTTCCACCAATTGGCCTTATCATCACTTAACATCAGGTGAGATCAAGGCACTGTGCTTACCCGTAATTATTTTTTTAATCTATTTTAATTTATTCTTATTGCTTAAAGCGTCTTTAGCTTTTACAAACAATATCTCTATTTTGCCCGTCTGTAAGATTTTAGCCAAACTCCGACTGGATAACTAATACCAAGCAACATTTTTTTGCATTAATGTGTTCCAGTTTAAAGACTACTTGATCCACTACCACACTAAATTACAGGGCTTAGTAGCTTATGTAGTAAAGATACTAAGCCCTGTAGCCTTACTTGACGGGGTGTCAAGTAAGGCTATTTTTGTCTACTTTATTGAACACTCCAAAATATTAAACTATTTATTAGCTTTTGATCAGCATTACAATTACAAAATCATGTAATATATTTACACATTAAACTTTAGTTTGATTGAATCCTTACATTGTAAAATGTTCAAAATAATTTTTAACGCAAATTTTGTTGCGAACAAATTATAAAAACACAAATGTTGAAAAAATTTCCACGAGCAAGATTTGAACCTGCACCCTTCTGACATACCAGGTCAGGTGCTCTTCCAATTGAGCTATCGTGGTTCTAACCAGCCCGCCGAAATTATTCAACACTTTTTACTTTGAAAGCCAAAGGCGCCCATTCAATGTCAACAACTATCGTCACTAACATCAGATCATAATATTTTTACAAATATTAAAGATCAGTTAAGAAGTAGGCAAGCTATTTATAAAATGTTCAAAATAATTTTTAACGTAAATTTTGTTGCGAACAAATTACAAAAACACAAATGTTTTTATTTTTATTTTATTTTATTTTATTCATTAGGAAAACTTACTGCTACAATACATAATACATAGTAATTTACACGAATAACCATGAGCTAATAACAAGTTTCCACAGACAGATAAAAAATGTAATGCAATCATAATTCGAGAAGTAAGCATAAACATAACATAACATAACATAACACATAATATAACATAGAGAGATAAGCATGACGCTATTTTCCAGTATATATAACAAGTTAAATAACACACAGATAAAAACATAAAAACATAAAACATAAAAGAGAGAAAAATAACATAGCAACATACTCCAGTACTACCCATCATCTCAGTAATCTATACTAATATTATAAAGCTGAAGAGTTTGTTTGTTTGTTTGTTTGTTTGAACGCGCTAATCTCAGGAACTACTGGTTCGAATTGAAAAATTCTTTTTGTGTTGAATAGTCCATTTATTGAGGAAGGCTATATTACATCACGCTATGATTAATAGGAGTGGAACAGTCGCTAATTAACGCGGGTGAAACGGCACAGCTAGTGTGTTAGAAATTTAGTTGCGAGGGCTCGCTTCAGTGAGAAAATGCCGTCACAAAATAAGTCGATTTCCATGTCATCGTTAATAGAATTGAACAAGCGACACGAGCGGATCAGGTAACTATTTTGTCGGTAGTTGGTTCGCACTCATGGAACATGCAGTCTCAACTTCCTAATGTTCCTTCTTATGTTGAAAAAACATTTCCTTACATTCCTTACATTGTCATAAGCACAGTATCTGAAAAACATTGTTGTATTATTCAAAGTGCCTATAAAGGCTTATTGAGCACAAGTGAAGTTCACATGATGTATTTTTCTGCGTGGCTTCGCATTACCTACCGCTGAATAAGCATTGCCGCTAAGTTCTCCTAAGCAGTCATATCGCGGCGCTGATCCGCTTATCAGATTGACTCGCTCACAACTTACTCGACTGTTACTCGAGACGCTTTCATGCGTGAATAATGAGTGAAGTGACACACATTTATAAAAGCACGGATTAACTTTCTTGGTACTTAGCCGTTTGTATAAATATGGATATCTATATTCATTAAATCAGTTGCCACATGTATGTCAGAGCATCACTTTAGAATGGGTCTACCGATTTGGCTGATTTATTTTTTGTTGTGTTTGTCAGGACAAGCCTAGTATGAAAAAAAACATCAGGGGATACGGGTGTTCGCTAAAGCGGACGAAGTCACGATCGGACCACTAGTAGTTAATAAATGAAGCGTTTTCTTTTTAAACTTAGTTTTTAACAACAGTTACTAGATGGCATCGTAATCAGAATTTGAAATGTTAAAATCAAAGGTATAAATTATTTAATTATTACATTAAAGAAAATATAACAATCAAAACGATTCTGTTTGTTTAGATCAACGTTATTTGTAAGCGTAAGTAAATTAAAAAAGAGCTTTACTACTACGCTTAGTTAAGATTTTCAACGTAATTAAGCTTAATCTAATTTCATGGCAAAACACCTTTAAAATTGAAAAATAAAACAGTCAACAAAATACAATCTTACTCTTGTATAATCCAGCTTTCAATGTATTGTACTATTTCTCATGAAAACACTAAAGACACTTTTAAGTTGGATTGAAAATAACTAAATAAATTCATACAAAAAACTTGTAGTATAAGACGTACCCAGATGTACAGTCACGAGCATTAACATAGTCCCAGCAGTGGGATATTTATAACTGATGATTGTATGGATAGTCTTATCACCATGTAGGTACATCTTCCTATGAATAACAGTGTTAGCTTAAACATCGTGTTAAATTATATCTCAATCAACCACCGTTCCCAGCTCCGATTACTCGCCAAAATTACAGCGGCAATAGAATAGAACGTCGCGTCGTCATCAACGTAGAACGTAATTTGTGACGTCAAATGTCGTCTCATTTAATTAGCATTAATTATACACTCCAATCGTGTTCCGTTGCCGACGCGTGTATAGGCTCGCTTCCGATGACGTAAATAACAGCTTGATGAGCAACCGAACTATTTATAATTCGATTCATCTTTAATTAAATCTTCATGTTTTAATCATATTTTCAAAAACGTATTCCCCCTTCCCCGATAAATATAAAGCCTTTTATGTTTACTGTCGGTTCATTTCACATTCATGAGCGTTTTGGCCGCACCGAAAACCTTATTTAACGTATTTACTTAAGTTCTTTTGTAGAAATTCTTTCTGATGTTGATTTGTACATCACATCTCATAAATTACGACAAGCTCAGTGCCTAATATGAACAGTACGGACTAAATCTTATTATTCTAGCTACGAACGAACCGTCTAAAATAATAGACGCTTTAAGTTATATGTATATTTACGTTTTCAATGTTAAATGTTTGTTCAAAGAAGTTCAATTATTTTCTTTTCATTGAAAGAAACTCGGAGAATGAGCTTAATTTTATAAGGGCTATTTTAAAACAGTTTCAGACGTAAGCACTAGTTACTATAAAAGAAAAGGTAAAAGAGAGAGTGGAGTAATGTTTGCAGTTTTTTTTGTGCAGCAAATTAGTCCGACGTCTAAAAAACTTAAAGGAGCGGGAATATTACTTTGATTATATAATTCATCAAATATCATTAAATAATCAATAATTTATGTAGTGTACACTGAATATATAAGATTACTTACTTACTTACTTTGCTGGCTCAGCGACTCGAAGTGGGTCTTGGCCTCCGACGTTAAAGTACGCCATTTTATTGTTTTCTAAAGTTTACGCGAACACTACACATTGACATGAAACTACTTTTACGGAACGTTAGGATAAATATTAAGAAGTAATGTGTAAAATAAACGCGAGTAGATTCGGTATGCCATTTTGTTCGGTTTTGTGCTAGTTCCGACCATAAGATTGAAAAACCCTAATCTATAATATATTGTATAAATAACAGTCTATATAAAATATATTACAATTGGCGGGAATCTTGGTGGTGAGTCCTTAAGTTTTAGTAACCAATCGAAATTTTCTATGGGTTATCTACTAGATTCCCTGGGGCGTTCGACTCTTATCGAGAGCAGAGACCCAAATTCTCCGTCTATTGGCTAAAGTAGTCACGATTCTTCGTAGCGCACGAAGGGCCGAGTCGTAGCAATGAGCAGTAGCCGTAGCATCGTAGCACTTGTTACGGATCAGTAATGATAAGGGCTGCTTAGTTATAATAGGTTATTTGTACCTCTGATTTTACGGTTTGTTAGCTCTTTCCATCCAACTGGTTGTCTAGAGATCGCTCTTAAGCGATACGATCGCCAAACTGTAACTTGTTTTTTTTGTTAATTTTTATTCTTATGGTGTTGCAATAAAAGTATTATCTATCTATCTATCTATCTGTTATTGTGAATCACAATAATAGCAAAGCCCAATGTCATATTATATAACTTATGCGTTGACACTACGTGAAAAAAAAACATACCGTCTAAATTAAACCAATCAAAACTATTCCAAAACCTGACCACTAGGTTGCCAGTAGCACTGTTAAATTTTTTTTATTTACTCTAAATTTTTAGGTGCTGTTTTACTTTTTGGAATAGTCAGTTTTATCGTACCATAGCCGTAAAAGGCGCGCAGTAAAAAAGTTTTGAGAAAAAGGAAATCATTACTGCAGCATCATTTGTACTACTGTACTTTAGCTTTGCTACGGTACACTAGATAAGTATAAATAACGGTAAATTAGGTCCACTTCATAGATATGAAGTGTACGGCAAAAATGCCGTTAAAAATGTGCCACAATAACTCCTTTCCTTTGTATATTATTCATAGCAGGTTAATTTGATGCAAGTCATCCAAGACCTACATATTTTACAAATTAACGAGTCATACTATTAAGTATGCAAATTTATTGACGGATAATAACAGATAAGCTACCTGCCATGATTTGTAACATTTTTTTTTTTAATCTTATTATTTAAATTTGTTACATCAAACCATTTTCATTTCGCCAAAAAAATAAACTTCTACGTATCATAATGAACATACTCAAAAGAATGAAGAGAAAAGCGAAAGCACTCTTAATTCGTTTTACTGCGTTACAAGACGGTTACACAATGGAGAGAATAAATTTTGGGAGAACATTACCTCGGCAGTAAGCCTGAACAGAGAAACGATTGGGATCATTTCACTGCAAAAGGCTTAATTAGGAAGAAGTACGCACAATGGCACGAGACGGCTTAAGACAACTTACTAAGCTAAGTAGATATTAAACAGTTAGTTAGTAACTTCTTGTTTTACGACGACTTTTACTACGAGTAATTATGCCACGGACTAGATATAAGAAAAAAGCTACTATTTTTTATCAGAATATGTGAACACTTGTGAGACTATGAACATGGTTGAAAAATAAACTTAAAATATAACATAGTAGTAACGAGTACCAGAGATTGATAAATTGTACTGCATGTTATATCTCATTAGCTAACACTACGATAAACCTTCAAACACACGAAACACCGATATTACTTTTGCAAAAGAAGCGGTAATTCTACTTGATTGATATTATGATATCACGTACCATGTCATATGACGTATTGTCCGTTTAAAGTTGTCAAATGCTGGCTGAAGAACTGTATGTCATTCTGTCACATTCACTCACTCACTTTTCATATCCTGATATTTAAAAAAATCATATTTTAGCAAAAATATCTTTATTTCTTTTAATTTTCTTCTGTTTTCTTTTCCTGACAATAACAAACACAAAAAAAAAAGAATTATCAATTTTGCGCAGTCGATCGGAAGTTATGCGCGTACATACAATTCAGTGATTAATTTTTATTTATATAGATTATAAGTGAAATGTAATTTCGTATAAGAAGATAGTAAAGTTATTTAAGCTTAAACTTACTAATAGAAAAAATAATAAAATAAACATTTTATGATGTTACTGAGCTTGCAAAGCAGGAACGTCCTACTTGATAGAAAGCGGCCATTGCAGGACATGAACGCCTGCTACACCGAGGGTATTAGGCGCGACTAACCTTGAATACACATAATACACTTCAAAATGGAGCACAGCAATGGGAAACAATTATGCTTGGCAGCAGTATCTGGTAGGCTGTTGGTAGATCAGGCTAAGACTTATACGAGCCAGCACTAGCTGATGTTGCGTGAACAAATCTAAAAAATATGTTAGAACGAATTGAGAGAGTACTTCTTTCTCTTTAAAGTAGGTTAAAACGAGGTTTACAAGTTTGCAAAGTTCATACATACGCATTTTGCATGAACTATGGGTTGATATTAAATTAAATAGCTGATCTGTAATAAAATGTTGTTGATCGCGTGGGTTCAACACCAAAAGGTTAAATGGTTATGTTATTTTAGACTACGTTATAATTACTTTCAGTGCAGACAAAATCACATTAATTCCATTATTGTTAGAAGTCTTTAAATAATTTTTGCTTTACTGGTTTTATTAACTTTAAAATAGATATAATCGTTGCAAAGATTTTTTTACTTTGTTCTAATGCCCAGGATAGAGACAAGTAGAGGGAAGGGCCTTTGCTTTTGCAGTGGAACTATCTTAGAGTATTAATCATAGACCTTTGCGTTAATTACAAATAATTCATGACATAGTGTCTTAGAGATAACGTTTTTAAGTAGGTTAAAATTCTTATACGAGATTATAATTAAAACAAAAATTAAATATGACTTTTTAATTTTTTTTTCGCCGGATTATACTTAACGTTCTAAGGAGCAAAGGCTAAGAGACTACCCCATGAACATATCTTGCAGCCGCGTCGGCAACTTAAGCGGTCATAATTATGTAACGTAGCAACTCCGGCGCTGCGCTGCTACGGCGTAGCACTAATTGCTACGCAATTCGTAGAGGCCGCTACGGCAAAGGGCGCGGGTTAATTGCGGCGCTTTTCTGCTGCCGCGATATGTACAGGTTGTTTAGTAACTCTTCATAAGAAACTTCTATTGAAGACTGAGACTAGAGCTTTCAAAATTTATTTTATTCTTTAATTTTATTAATTTGGATTAATTATTATATATTGATTTTTGCATTCAGTGTATTGTTACTGCTATACTCTACAAAAACAAGTTCATATTTATTTTTGCTACAATAATTATTTATTGAGGAGCACCGTAAGTTTGAAATTAAAAGTTTCAAAGTACTTACAAACACGTGATAGTAATTTTAAGGCAAAACGTTTCGAAAAAATCAATAAATACCACAGAAAGTTTTTTTTTTTACGTGATCTAATTATCTTCTAAAATTTTATTACAGTCCAAATTTATTTAACAAATCCATCTTCCAACAGTTTTCAAACTCCCTAAAAAACTAATAAAAAACAACTAATCCATAATTTTACTTACTGGCAACACTACTCACCGATGATCACTATAAAACCATAACAACATGATAAGTAAATGTCGCACAGAACGCGTACTCGACACAAGACACGCACTGTCGCGGCGTCAGCGGGCGGACGTCATGACTGCATCGCGTCTCGCTCGGCGGCCGGCCGAGGACTGACTGGAGGCTGGTATTGGCACCTCCACAGCTAAAACTCCCCGATTATGTAATGCTGTTTACAACTTTGGTGGTAGCAAAGACAAAGTCGGATCAGGATAAATATTTAGATAGAACTTAAGTAGTATCTGCACTTTAATTTAGTTATTTTGACAGGTATCTTACTTCATCACAGAAATACAGTGATAATTTTTTTGAGGTGTCTCATCTTTAGGTGATAAAATTGTTATGTTGGTCAAGTATTTAAAATAATTTTGCTAAATAAAAAACAGCGAAACTATTTATTAATTGTTATTTTTTCTTATTCTTGTATGGTATTCTTTTGGATATACAATAACTGGAAAATGAAAAAACAAATTAAATTAAATCTCCCCATGAATTTAATTTCCCGTGTTTATTATTAACAAATAACAACACAATTCTAAAGACATACCTAAAGTTCAGTACAAAATTTTTTTCTTTATCAAAAAATTACCCTAAAACGTGGGTAAATCTACACAGGTAGGTAAGAGAAAAGTTCCCTCTGTCAGGCGGCACGCATGCGCGTGCCAGCCCCGCCCTGCCCCGGGCGCGAGGCTGGCCTGTTTGACATTTTAAAGTTTGGTGGCCCAGCCAGCGCCACAACTAGTCGTGACGAACAAAGTAACTCATCATCAACTCATTATTGCGCTAACGGCTTTTCGAAACAACAGAACAAACAAAACACAAATATATACATTTATGATACTTAGTTTATTAAAGTTTTAGATTGATATTTTTTATCTGTGTATAGTTGTAATAGTAAAAGTTATTCATTAATTACTTTACAATTATTATAACTTGTTATCAAAAATTTTGATGAATTCCGTTTTTGGAATAAAACTTTACTTGTTAATCGGGATTATTAAAAATCAAAAGAAATTAAAGTTGGTACATAATTTTATAATAAATTCAATCGAGTGATTTTTTTAATAACGAACTATAGTTTTAATCTAATCTTAAGCTCTCACGTATTTTTATAGCATCATAGGCAACCGTAGAAATATATAAAAAAAAAAAAAACAAAAAATCAACAACACGCAATACCTATTATCTACTGGAATAAATTAGATACTCAGTATTAAGAGGCAAACTTATATTTTGAATTAAAAAAACGGCAATTTATTTATTTCTGATTCAATTTAGTTAAAATACGTACGTAAAAAAATAGAATTTTACCTTTTAACGATTATAATATCTCTATAAGTAGAAAAATCGACCACCCGACCAACGCAACCTCCTTTCAGCTATCCAAAACTACTCGAAACAAGTCAGTATGACATCAATATCATTCTACCACGCCTCCAACATTTCATAGATAACATATCAGGCCCTTTGGAGAAGTTATCGGTCTGTGTTCAACATCGGCTTGCGAACGGACACCCCTTCCTCAAAGAAATGATTTATTTACGAGTCTATCTAAGTCGATCGTGGATTTTAATAATTACTTATCATTAAAATGCAGATGACTGGCAGGAGGTGGTGCAAGACAGACAGGTGGAAGCTCTTATTATCTGAGGGCAAGACTCACTTTAGGTCGCAGAGCCAATTTAGTTAGTAAGTAAGTAAAATGCAGAATACTTGCATTTTGTAGTTTGCAAGTAAAATACAAAATGCGTAATTATGGTAATTGCTATTCCAAGGGCAAAACTTAAATCTGCATGTCCATCGGTTGCAATCACCTTTGGATAGACGGCACTAATGTCGCTCTAAAGCATTTCAAAAATCAAAAAGCAGTGGAAAAATTCAGCGCTTACGTCAGCCTTCCTGGTAGCATAACGGTCAGTGCAGCCGCCCGGATTGCGGAAGACCCAGGTTCGATTCCTGACTGGTAAGGTTTTTTTAAAAAAAAGGCCATTTATGAGTTATACCCACCGATAGGAAGTGATGATAAAAGCCAGGTGGAACTCCACATCACCTGAAACCCTCTAATACGCTTTAATTTTGCAATAGCAATCAGCTATTAATAAATGCTAGTTGCTACTCCAATGACGAAAATACATCACTTAACTTGTTACAATACGCATACGTTGTTGTTAAGGAGACAGAACTTAGGTAAAAAAAGAAATAAATCAATTTATTATTACTATTTTTAAAAGTGGTATCTAGCACCAACTAAACTAAGTACAGTCGGCGGCAGTTCAACCTACCCAAAACTGTCAAATTTCTACAATCAATTTTGTACTTTATTGTTTGGTTAATGTGTGGTAGCTAGCTATTCAGTTAATCCAATCTAGGACCTCTAATCGTTTTGATCCCTATAGCGTTTTCTCTTTCATACAATTTAATTACTTTTACTCTTATTTGTTATAAGAACCTAGTTAACAAACAAGAATAGGGATGCGGAAAACTTTTCGCAACGCTTTAGATTTTTTTAGATGGAGATGAAACAACGTTATAATAATAAATGTTCAGAAATTACAAAAGGAACAACAATATTAATTATTTTATCCACAATACAAGCTTTTAGCCTCTGTAAGTAGGTACTCAAAGTTTCTTTACCTCATTAATTATAAATCGGACAGAAGCCTAGTGAATTTTTTGCTCGAAATAAAACTCCAAACCTTTTATCTCGAGAAACATTATAGATAACAAATTTGTATGATTTAACAATAGGTGCTTTTTGAATACTTAAAACTTTGTAATCAGGCGAAACCCGATAAACAAAATGCAAGGCAGTTTCTAGTTTCAGATGTATATAATAAGGTTGTGTTTTTTATTAGCCTGAGTAAACTAGTGGACCGGTCAACTAGATTGAAAGCGGTAACTGTAGCCTGCCGACGCAAAGATATATTTACAAAACTAGCACGCTTCTGGTGTTTAGTGCTGCTGAACCTATCATTATTATTTATTTAATTGAATTTTACTTTATTGATCATGTTGTCACTAAGTAACAAAAACAATTTTATAAAAACTAAGAAAGCCACGAAGAATCATTTTATAAAAAGTTCATAAAATTCTTAGTTTGGTTTAACGTTTTCTAACATCGTCACTTCAAATTCAAAAACGGACTTTACCTTAACGTCATTAATCATCGGATGAAATGAAGGTCAAGTACCTTGCCGTTGTATATACAAAGTCTATTTTTCTATACGTTACTTACGTACTTACTGACGTCCTAATTGTAGGTAGTAGTTGACGTAACGTGACAGCGGTTGTTATCCATCAACCGGCAATAAGCAGGGAAGGTGGGATTTATTTGCTTCGGCATAATATTTGTGGATGACTTTATTAAAATCGTCCGATGGCCGTGTTTGTTTAACAGATTGAGCGAAAATATTTTATGTAGGTATTTCGATAAGTCTGTCAGATACTTTTATGTACTCATAAAAAATATTGTGATTCCGTTAAGGCCAGACCTTTATTTAGTATTTTTTTACCTTTACTCTGTATCGAAGTCCGTTTTCAGGTTTAACATTTTTTTGGCTTTAAATTGTTCTTTTAAAAAGGGGGTAGAGTGATGAAATATTTTACACGTTGAGACCTTCATCATTGAAATCAAGTAATCACTACAACACTTCACTACAAGAGGAGCTCGATGGCGCAGTGGTTAACGCGCCCGGTCCGCGAGTGCTGAGGTTAAGCAACTTTCGCAAAGGCCGGTCATCGGATGGGTGACCAAACATTTATCATCTCTTGCTCCTCCGTGCTTCGGAAGACACGTAAAGCCGTTGGTCCCGGCTGCATTAGCAGTCGTTAACAACCACCAAACCGTACTGGGCCCGCGTGGTGGTTTATGGCCCGTTCTCCCTATCCATCCATAAGGAAGGCTCGTGCCCTAGCAGTGGGGACATAAAAATGAGCTGATGATGATGATGACGAAAGAAACATTACATACACTACCCTGAAAACATAACACTCCTTTTTTTGGCAGTCGTGTAAAAACTAGGCACACTTGAAACAGCGCAGTTACTAATGAAAAAGTACTTCCATCTATTGCACGTTTCAATAAATATTATGGCACCGCTGAATATACGAGAGGCTCTGAAACAAAAGACAACACAATGTATTTTCTCAAGACCGCTCCGGACGATCAAAGAGCAATCACAATTAAAACAATTGCTGGAACAACTTCATGCGAGTCGCATATGAATCACCCTTCCCCCCTCTCCCGTGGAAGGGGGGGCTTGTTCGACGAGTGTAACACCATTTACATCTCTGAATTGATTTATCCCGTGCACTTTAAGCCATTTGTTGAACGCTACGCTCCTTCTGTAATTGGTCATACTTTTATTTTTTAATATGACTTTATGTTGTACCCGTCTGTTGTAACGATGATGGACGCCTTTATTTAACTATGGGACAATATAAATATAGGTTGCGGGTAGACAAGGTGGGGACGGCTAGTGTGGTAGAGTCCTGCTCAAATAGCCGTCCTCGCATCTGGACACTGCTTCTGCTTAAGATGCAAGAACATCTTCTATAAAAAAAACTTAACGGGTGCGAAAGCTTTTTACCCGATATCTAAATAATTCTGTGTTCAATTTCAAAGTTGAACAAAGTGTCTCGTATTTTCTGATGTACTCGTATAACCCGGGTTAGTGATTACACCAACCCGCATTTGGCAAGCGATCACGCTTGCATGAGTATTGGTTTGATCATCAGATTAAAGTAATGTATACTCATTAATTGTAGTGATTCATCATCATCATCATCAGCTCGTTTTATGTCCCCACTGCTGGGGCACGAGCCTTCCCTATGGATGGATAGGGAGAACGGGCCATAAACCACCACGCGGGCCCAGTGCGGGTCGGATGTTTCTTTATTCCACCATAACTTCTAAACGCCTGAACCGATTTAGATATATGAGGTATCGTTACAATCCTTGCATCGTTCCGACTAACATAAGCTAGTAAAAATTTGGAAATTCAATCCTTATGTGGGTAAAATAGGGGATGAAATTTTGTATGATGAAAGTTCGTCATTATTGGAGTTAGAGAGCATGATATCTGTAGAGGTTAATTTTTGTTTCTTCTTGTATAAAAATGCTTACAAATTAAATTACCTAACATGACATATTTTATTAAAATTAAACATATCACTAAAAGGTACAAAATAAAAATAGATAATTAAAATAAATAAAAACACGTCTGCCAGTTTTTTAATCGAGCAGTTTTGGTTTTTTTTTATATAGTCAGAGAGTGAATGAGTGACATTTCACTTTTATAAATACAGATAAATAAATACATGACATCTTGTTTTTTTGCCTTTTATTTCTTTTATTGCCTTTTTTGTCATGGCAGTCGTGTTTTTTTTTTTTATTATTTTTTTTTTGTGCGATTAATAACTTTATTGTGATGCTAGTTAGATATATTGCATAATATTTAAATTGAATAACTAGAGAAAGACAAGCTGATATTAAACATAAATTTAAACTAAATACCCTTAAATGAGAGATGTCATCCAGCTGCGGGCTCAGGGGAATGGTACGAATAATGCTGGCAACATTGTCACTTTGAATTTCTATTAAAGTGTTAATTAAATATTAGTTATGAAATAATATTACCCTTAAAATGGTGTAAGCGTAAATAAGTTGTGTAAAGGGTTACTTGATTTTTTTGTTATTATTATGACAGACTTAGCTAAGACGGTGGCTAGCCAGGCGGACAAAACCAACCCTACCATCAAACCAACCAAGTACAATAACAATAATAATTGATAAGGATTGAAACCATGACTAAATATACAAGTACAAACCAAATATACCAAATATACAAGTAGGTACAAATACTTCATTCTGGTACTGACACCCCGGTCTAACCACAGCCCAGTATATCGTGCAACAAATAATTAATTAAGGTAGGTATTATTTTAGGTAGTATTTTTCAACACTTGTGTTTTTGTAATTTGTTCGCAACAAAATTTGTACATATAAACGTAAACGTAGTGTAGGACGACCTCCGGCCAGGTGGGATGATGACTTGCGAAAGACTGCAGGCAGATGCTGGATGCGTCAAGCTGAGGACAGGGCGCTTTGGCGCTCATTGGGGGAGGCCTATGTCCAGCAGTGGACTAAGATAGGTCGATGATGATGATGATGATGATGATGAAAATTTGCGTTAAAAATTATTTGAACATTTAAGGTAGGTATGTTGGCCGAGTGGCAAAGAGCTCGGCCCGAAACGCAAACTACCCTGGTTCCACTTCCAGGTCGGACAAAGGGTGTTTTGGATTTTTCGATGCATAGCCCAGGTTTGTGATCAACTACCCGCATTGGCAAGCGTGGCGATTAAGCCATTACCCATCAATTGTAACGATGACTTGATTTCAATGATGGAGGCCTTTGCCCAGCAGTGGGATAATTAAAGGCTGTTTACTTCACTTGACTTTAGGTATTAGAGGTACATACTCGTAGGTTTAAGAAAGAATAATTTCATTATAGCAATACATTTTTTCCCTCATGTGGTGCCGGGGGTAAAGAATTGCACCACCCCATCTCTTCCCGTGGGTGTCGTAGAAGGCGACTATGGGACCATTCCAGAGGATAAGCAGCAGCATCTCTCTGTGATTATTCTCACCTTACTGCGATCGCCAACCCGCCTGACAAGCGTGGCGATTATGGCAAATTCCCCTCAAAATGATTTAACCTTGAGGGAGGCCTTTGCCCAGCAGTGGATGTCTTTTGGCTGAGATGATGATGATGATGAATAAATTTTTTCCTAGCATAAAAAGTCTACCACTCAAAAAAGACCACAGCAGTTAATATCTGGTGTTGTGGATTTTTAAGGTTCTGCAACATGAGCTAGCTTTCCATCCATTCCATTTACTTGTACCTACACCAACCGAAGAGATGCAATGTTGGTGCTTCAGCTCAGCTGAATGATGTGCAACTGATAGCCTCATTTGTATAATGTGTCTCTCTACACAACGGTTACAAGACATAATAAATTAAGGAGAGATCGAGCGAGACAAACTAGAACTTGACACCACTGAGACACAATTGTGGACGTTTCAACAGCAGAATCGAGTCTCAGTTTGTTTGATTATACCAAAGATGCTGTAATAAAACCTCACGTACCTACCTACCGTCCGTAGCACAGACTATATCCAACACAGAATTTCAATTTGCCCCCACAGGGCCGTTCTATCGCGTCATACGATTCTGGATGGGACACAAATTGAGGGAAAATCGACACGGTCGCACCGGCGGCGGCGGAAATCGAATCCGCTACCCCGCGGAACGGTGGGTCGCAGTCATGCGGCCACTGACACGTTCAATGAATAGGCCGCTACTGAATAATATTCCAAATGTTTATAAGAATAATTTGGTACCACGCAAAGACTACCTTATAAAAGGAATGTTAGTAAGTTTTTAATGTAAGTTTCACCATTGAAATGAAATATTTAATAATACTAGCGGCCCGCTCGCGACTTCGTCCGCTTGAGTGAACACCCGTATCCTATAGAACCCTATGGCAGCGCAGCACCACCTACCGGGTCCAATTATATGCATGTTTTATACAAATAAACCTTCCTCTTGAATCACTATATCTATTGAAAAAAACCGCATCAAAATCCGTTGCGTAGTTTTAAAGATCTAAGCATCCTTAGGGACAGACAGACAGACAGCGGGAAGCGACTTTGTTTTATACTATGTTGATGAATCTAATTGTCGTTTGTTACATACGGTTCTCGTAGTAATATAGTTAATTATACTTACTTACTTACTTGGTTTTAAATATTAAAAAATACTTTTTTTATTATTAGTATATTTTTTCAAATTATGAATTCGTATATGATCGGATAGGACTCCAATTGTATAGTTCTAAATAATCAATTTCTCTGGTTACCTGGAATTGTTATTTAAACAAATATTCACGTAAGTTTAAAAAATATGGTAAAAGAGCTGATCACGAATCATTTAATTTATTGCGTAATAGATTTAAGACATTAGAAAACAAATGCTACAAAATGTATATAATATCTGTTGAATCTTCAATTAAAAAAAATCCTAAGCTGTTTTGGGCTCATGTCAAGTCTAAGTCAAAATCAACGCAGATACCGTGTAACATTAAACATGGAACTTTGGAATTCTGCACTGGCGAGGCAATATGCAACGCTTTTTCAAATTATTTTCAATCGTCCTTTCGTCATTCCGATATAACCTCTTCGTCACAGTCGCTGGGTTTGTCTGACATACCATTACAAGAGAGTTGCTCCTCTATATCTTTTATTGAGGTGCAGGAAACCGATGTGTATAAGTTGTTAAAGAGTTTAGACCCATTAAAATCAGCAGGTCCTGACCAGTTACCATCTCGCTTTCTTATAAGCTGCTAGCAAACTCTAGTCAAGCCTATCTCAATCTTATTTAGACGCTCTCTTGCCGAGTGCTATATGCCCAGCATATGGAAACGTGCTTTCATTACACCAGTATATAAGAAAGGTTCTAGATCAGAGATTTCAAATTATAGGCCAATCTCAAAACTCTGCGTAATCGCTAAGGTTTTTGAGAAGATAGTTTATGATCAGATGTATCCGGCGCTGTCTCATTCTCTAAGTTCATGTCAACACGGCTTTGTAAGACGACGCTCAACGGTGTCTAATTTGGTTCTATTGAACAATTTTTTAACAGAAGCTATGGATGAGGGATATCAGGTTGACGTCATATACACAGACTACAGTAAGGCTTTTGACCGAATTCAACACTATAGGCTTATTAAAAAGCTTAAGATGGTTGGCATATGTGGAGACTTACTTCGTTGGTTTGTCTCGTATATTGACAATCGCTGTCAGGCTGTCGTTATCAAAAACTACATTTCCAGCTGGGTCAAAATTCCTAGTGGTGTACCCCAAGGATCTTTGCTTGGCCCATTGCTGTTTAGTATTTTTGTGAATGACGTAGAACTGTGCATTCATTCATCTAAGCTTCTCTGCTTTGCAGATGATATGAAGATATTTGCGAAAATACCATCTTATGATGCAGCTAAATTGTTACAGGGTGATCTGATGCGGCTTGAAGAATACTGTGATGTGAACAAACTAGACCTTAATCCAACTAAGTGCACAGTTATGACTTTTAGTCGCAAAAGACACCTAATAACTTACAACTATACTTTACATCATCAAAGTCTTCAACGAGTCCATTCGATGCGTGATCTTGGGGTGACACATGATTCTAAGTTGCTGTTTGATGAACATATAAATGTTATAATAGCTAAAGCTACCAAAGCTCTTGGTTTTCTTTTTCGTAATGCTAAAGAATTTAATAACCCTATTACTTTTAAGATCCTTTATTGTTCGCTCGTACGTAGTAATTTGGAATATGCCTCTCAAGTATGGAACCCAAGATATGACACGTATATTAACAGATTAGAGAATATACAAAAAAAGTTTATTCGCTATTTGTGTTATCGCACCGGTACCCGTGATAGCTCCGCTACCTATGTCCAACTTTGTTTAAGGCATCGTCTACTGACACTAGAAAATCGACGGAATATAGCAGACATTGTGTATCTATTTAGAATTGCCTCGAACTCTATTGACTGTCCCGAGCTTCTGTCACTACTGAACTTGAGTGTCCCTACAAGAATTTTACGAAATTTTAAACCAATACACCTTCCAGCTTCAAATACAAATTACAGGCAAAACTCATACTTTTTGCGGGCGGGCAAGTGTTACAATAGTCTGTGCGAGGCGTGTGATTTTGATCTTTTCTGTTGTAACTGTGAATCGGTGAGAAAAAATCTTACTAAGTGGTTTTTTGAAACTTATTAATATTGAATATACCTACTACTACCTATTTATATTTATACTACCTACCTATTATACTTTTGGTGTGAAATGTCCTTGTTACTGTCACAGCTACTATGTTTGTAAGCGGTTCGATCGCAGTTTTGATCCTAGTTATACAAACATGTTTATTCTGTTAGCTCAATAATTTCCTTGCTATTTTAAGTCTATTAGTGTGAATCTGTCATTGGTTTTCTGATGTATAACTGCATAGCTACTCTTTTTTTGATACTGTTGATTCACCTAAGAAAATAAAATAAAAATAAAAATAAAAATAAATAAATCGGTTAGACAACCAAATCGTGGTCCAGTGTTTCTTTGAAGTAACATATTCAAAGGTGACATCTGAATACCCATGTTTGAACAACAATAATTTATATCTAAATGCAGTCGAGCACTTCATACGTTACGACAACAACTGTTACCAAGAATTTCAAAACCGCTCAAGAACAGTAAAATAAGAGGAATTTATAAGATCTTGTGTACCATATTCTGGGAAATAAACGATGATTATTACTAGTTCTAAGGTGCCTCCTGAAACTAAAGCGTAAGCGTTGTAACTGCAGTTTCTCTGGATATATCTGTGTCGACCGGAAAATGCACGTAGACACTTAACGCAGCGCCTAAAAGTAATTTATTTAGAAACAAAACATTAGATATGTTTTACAAAAAGGTACAGCAAAAACTAATTTAAGTTGTTCCGCGTACCTTGACAGCAGGCTCAGTACGGATTAGTGGTTAAACTAGCAAACGCTAATGCAGCCGGGACCAACGGCTTTTCGTGCCTTCCGAAGCACGGAGGAGCTTGAGATGATAACGTTTGGGTCACCCATCCGATGACCGGCCTTTGCGAACCGGGCGCGTTATACTCGGCACAGTGCCTTGCAATTATTCATAATATTCCCTTCTTCCATAGGAGTACACGTGCTGCTCTCCGGAGTCACCACTTCACTGTCTCTAATATTCCATCGCGCACTAAGAAATTTGGTGACTCGTTTTTTTGTCGCACCTCCAAAACATGGAATAGTTTGCCAGCACACGTTTTCCCTCCTTCCTATGATATGGGGTCCTTCAAACGAGGCGTGAAGAGGCACCTTGTGGGCCGGCAAAGTGAGGATAACTGACGCTGCGCTGTTCTCACGCTGCACCAGTTGTCGTCGCATCTGGATTCCATATTTACTTAACATCAGGTGAATTGGAGTCATTTGCCGTGCTATGTATAAAAAAAAAAAAAAAAAATCAAGTCATCGCTACTATGAATGGGTATTGGCTTAATCACTACGCCAAATATGGCTTGGTGATCACAAACCGCGGCTATGTATCGTCAACCCGAAACACAATTGCCCGCCCTCAGAATTGAACCCAGGATCTGAGGATGTCAAGCTCGATCGATTTGCCATTCGGCCCCTGGGGCGTTTTAAATTTTTGAGATATAAAAAGGAAGTTTTAGCAAACGTAAAGATGAATTGTACACTTTATAAAAGTCTACCTTAGCCCTCGACAGGTAGAAATGTAAGTCAATAGGCTTTAACCTGAAAAGAATAAATATCGCAACAGTTTTTCCACTAGTACAGACTAGCAGACACGCATCACTACCTGTTAACAGAACACAAATGACGAGACCATACAGAGTGAGACCCAGTCACCCCAGACTTACGTGATTTTAGGAAAGATGAAGTTTTTAGGATCGGTTGTATATTAGAAAAGAATGGATACTCGCTAAGTTGAAAGCGGGGCCGTTTTACAGGCAGCAGATATCAAAGGTGGAAAAAAAAACATGCTAACTTACGTCATTTTAGGAAGACTGAATTTGATATAGTATAATATTTTAAAATATTTTCCTATGAGCCAGTCAAATCTGACGGGCCAAACATCCTCCCAGACTCGTTAAAAGTTCCGCTGTGCGAGGAAGCGCGAGCGAGCGAGCGATATTTCGGTTCATTTTTAACGTAATATTCGTAAATGAAAAAGTGAATAAATATCTAAGTAAAAACTATTTATAATAATATATATTCTATATATTAATACGTGAAGTAAAAACTTTGTATCCCTTTTTACGAAAATTGCGCGGACGGAGGAGTATGAATAAGAATAAGAAGAATAAGAATAAGAAACATTTTTTAAACATTTTTTTTTTTACATTTATGTATGAGGAGTATGAAATTTCGCACACTTATAGTTTACTAGTGCACTTATAGCTACTTCGTCCGCTTGAGTACCGGGTCCAATTCTATGCATGTATTATACATACCTTCCTCTAAAATCACTCTATCTATTAAAAAAAACCGCATCAAAATCCGTTGCGTAGTTTTGGTAATTGACTGAAGTTTTGATCTAAGCATACCTACATAGGAACAGACAGACAGCGAGAAGTGACTTTGTTTTATACTATGTAGTGATTACTAATACAGTAATTCACTACATAATAAGCCTTGAGTGATATTACTGGATAGGTGCTCATTTACTTGCTTGTTATATTTCTGTAATTTAATTAATGTGCTATTTCGGTTCTTAACATTGGAACTAAGACATAATATCATTTTCATCTTTGTTGAAACCTTACATCTCTATTGATCATTCATCTTTTTTTCCGTACCAAAGTTGCTTGTCACTCGCAATCTCAACACCCTTTTTCCGGGGTGATTCACAAAGACCAGTTATCGATAGACCGGCCAACTAGGTCGCTCAAGGTTCCGCGCCAATGGGCGAGAAATCAGCCACTCCCGGCGGCAGAAGTCACTGAGCACGGCTATGCCTAACGAGAGGCGGTGCTCAGCCGCGCCAGGCTTGCACTGACTTTGTAAATAACGAGGAAGCGCAATATACACAGCAGATACGATAAAATAAAATTAAAAATATTTTTTTCTAGAGGGGCTTAATGCAAACTACTTAGTAAGATTCACAGGCTGAGTCAGTAATTGTTCATGGTGCAGCTCGGTCGAAACGTCGAACATATAAGTTTACTTCTGTTAACCGCATCAATGGTCTAGTGGTTAAGACCACCGGTCTGGTGTACCTTTGGCTGGTGGTAGGACTTTGTTTGTTTGTCCGCCTGGCTCGCTACCACTTTCTTATTTAAATATGTCACCATAACATCAATGTTTGTGGCATTGATGCGTTGCGACAGCTAGAGAAAAGATAGCCAGTGCCTCAGTAGATGAGACTCCCGGGTGAAGTGCGCTTCCACCATTGACATTATCATCACTTAACATCAGGTGAGGTGGAGGCACTGTGCTTACCCGAAAGATATTTAAAAGTAAAACTATGAGGTGTAGGATAAACAATTAACCATTTTTTTATTGATGTATGTAAAAACCGATTGTTTCAAATTTATGACTCTGTTGAATGCCTTAATTGTGATACGCCAAAGTAGAACAGATAGTGTTGCTGGACATTTAATACGAACCGTTAAAACGCACTTATGTGATGACTCTACGGTATAAAACTCATAAATTTAAAATAAAATTTGTCATCATCATTATCAGCTCATTTTATGTCCCCTCTGCTGGGGCACCTCCCCTCCCCTCGGCACGAGCCTACCCTATGGATGGATAGGGAGAACGGGCCATAAACCACCACGCGGGCCCAGTGTAGATTGGTTGTTGTTAACGACTGCTAATCCAGCCGGGACCAACGGCTTTACGTGCCTTCCGAAGCACGGAGGAGCTCGAGATGATAAATTTTGGTCACCCATCCGATGACCGGCCTTTGCGAAAGTTGCTTAACCTCAGCACTCGCAGACCGGACGCGTTAACCACTGCGCCATCGAGCTCCTCTGATTAAAATTAGTAATTTTAAATAAAACATTTTATTTTCTCAAAGCCAATATAAGTATCTATTCAACAAAACAGATTCATAAATATGAAACTGACAAATAAAAAAATATCCATTCATACTTTATACATCGCTTTAAAAAAGAAATATATTTTCAATCTCAAAGAGAAACCATTAAAGCTTCGTCTGTGGGTTTTTTCCGCTTTGATCAAGACTAACTTGCTTTAAATCCGCAACTCTCGCATTCGATTAAGATTTCCTGAACTTTGTATAAGCATACATTATCAAACTTCACGAACAAAAGCAATTTAAATGTATACTTCAAACATATGAAATTGATCATGTATAATTGTGTGTACTGACAATGTCATCTTAGATGGATGAGCAGAACCGGAGATCGGGCTGAATGGCATGCATTGTGAGTGGAGTCCAGCAGCAGTAGTCCAGCAGTGGACTGACACGGGCTGATTATGATGAATTATGGTCAATTTGAAACTCGTAGAGCTTTTATGAGGGTACCTTGAAATGTACTTACGGATTAGCCCACATTTCTTAATTATGTTGATATTTGCACAATAATGTTGAAAAATAATCTTTTCTTCTTCTAGTTCTTCTTTCAGATTTCAGTCAGCCATTTAAATGTGCCTAGTCCCATTGATCACCTTTATAAACTCGCTCGAAAACAAATTCTGTATGTTTCTAATTTAAGATTTCCTACTAGCGGTAGCTAATGTTACCGGTTTCTACGCTGAACCTATATGAATAGCTGCCAATGCCCATTACTAACTAATATTACTTTTTAAATGAGAAATAATAAATTGATCCACAAAAAAATAGTAGGCTAGCACCTAAAATCTAAATAGTAGTTTAGGTGCTAACTTTGTATTTTTAGGTGCTAACTTAGTATTTTTGTGGGTTAGGTTAGGTTAGTTTGGTGATCGATTAAATACAACCCTTTTTAAATTAGTTAATATCCGTGCTTTAAAAGGCACGTGAAGCCGTTGGTTTCGGCTGCATAAGCAATTCCTTAACAACCACCAATCCGCACCGGGCCCGAGTGGTGGTTCATGGCCTGTACTCCCTATTCATCCATAGGGAAGGTTCGTGCCCCAGCAGTGGGGACATACAAAGAGCTGGTGATGAACATGTGTCGAAGAACATACTTGTTCCGTCATGGAATTGTCATTGCAATCATGGTAAGAGACCAATGGCCCTTTATATGCCCGCACGATGAAAGAAAAATTTAAAAACAGATATAAATTATTTATTGCGAAATGAGTTTAATGGCGTAGCGGGCAGCGGACTTTCAAATATTTTGATGCTCGAGTTTCTGAACAATAATGTGGGCCCAGTGGTGGTTGTTAATGACTGCTAATGCAGCCGGGACCATTGGTTTTACGTGCCTTCCGAAGCACGGAGGAGCTCGAGAGACATAGTCAGCGATCGTTAATTATAAACCACTAATCCATAGTCAGCCTATATATAAGGTCACATTTTATCAACTGCAAATATTTTGAAGATAAATTCAACAACATATATAAACTATTTTTATGAAAAGACCTTAATTTTTTATACGCTAGGTTTCAAGAAAGACGCCAAAAGACATTTCGATTAAAAAGTAAAATAAAGCACTTTCGGTGGTTTCATTCAAAGGGCCGACAGAGAAAAATATTACAATTTTTATGTCAGGAAAAGTAAAACAAAACTAGCCTGAACTTTTTTTAAATGCTAGGGCCTTGTTTCTCTGATATAATTAAATGTTTTGTAAAAATATTTGCACTTAATAAAATGTGACCTTATATTGTCCCATTGCCGGACGTTTTTTTTTGTTCCTTAGCC
This sequence comes from Eudonia mercurella, assembly GCA_963082485.1. Lineage (NCBI taxonomy): Eukaryota > Metazoa > Arthropoda > Insecta > Lepidoptera > Crambidae > Eudonia > Eudonia mercurella. The sequence goes on along the minus strand of OY720030.1, from coordinate 20,492,121 downwards.
TTCGTTTTTTTTGTTCCTTACGTTTTTGTCCATTAGGCTTCACCTCACTTAGGTTTCTCCAAGTTACGCCAAATCCTTCTGTTTTAATCTGATCGCATCCAAGTTTTTCCATATAAAAAAAAACAACTTTGTAATACGCAGGAACGTAATCGGCACAAAAATTTACAAAACGCCATTCCAATTGCCACAAACAAGACTTTCATACCCAGGCACTAGTTAGAAGTCGGAATTCATCGACGCATCGATTAAATAGGGCACGCCTCGATGTTTGCCCTCCCAGTTTACGGCGCTTTTATGGCGATAATAAATGGGATTTAATTTAAAATTTTAACACCCACCATTTATGGCTAGAGTGCTCCGCTGTCTATGGCCGTCAGAAAAACTACATAGCTTGCCATTAAATCCAATCTAAGTGAGTGTTCCATTTTTTATATCTTCTCCTTAAGTCGTACAAATCAATTTTAAACGCAGTCGGAGCTATAGACAAAGTTTCATAATCAACTAAATTCTATACTATTGATAATGAGGATTTGGCCCTTCATGCATGTCGACAAACAAACTAAACGAACTGATTGAAAATGGTTATCAGATGCAAATCGCCTGAGACGTATTTTTGGCCATAGCTCCGAGGATTTTGGGAGAATCAAGATGGAAATAATAACAAGAGTTGAGGAATTTATCGAGACACGTGTGAGCGTTTGAATTTTGAAAATCGGCTGCAAACTTTTTTTGGAATTTAAATTTGAAAAATCGGGTTTTTTGGGGGGTGTTTGTATACTAAATTGTAAAAATTAAAAAAAAACCGAATTAAGAAAAAATTAAAAAAAGGGTCCTAGTTTAGCTACAAAATGTCGAAAAAATTTTGGAAATCGGTTAATAATTGTGACCTGTAGGTGGTCCCTTTAGATTTGGTATTGTAGAAAAACGGGTGTAGCTTCTTTGATTATTGACCGATCGTCATGGTAATGGTGTTAAAAGATGCGGATGCAAGCGAAAAGTGCATTCAAGTTGGAATTGTGTTATTTAAAATAAAGTGGTTTTTTTTTCGTAAATTGTTGTATTCATTTTCAATGCTCCGATTCTTGCGGGGACTGCGAAATCTGTGAATTTTTTCTTAATAGACTAAGGTCTCCGCTCATGTGGACCATAGCTCATCATGCAAGCCCAACGTGGCATGGGTTTCAACAAATCACGCCAACAAACCGTAACCAATAAACATGTTAAATTCTATTCGAAACTCTTCTTACAATTCGACTCCTTTCTAAGAAACTAATTTTCAATTATCAAAGTACCGAGTCAGCATTCCCCGCTTAAGTCTCACTCCACGACTCCGTAATTTTTAGCCGCGATACCCCGAAGTTCCGAGATAGCGCCGAACTTAACTCCGCACCCGTATCATACAACTTCATACCGAGATTATGTCGAGGAGCCAACCACCTCACAAAGGCCCTATTAGCCTTTTAATTGGCAAACTACCTACCTCTAGCGGCAACTATATACCTAACATATATTTTAAACACATAATCTTATAAGTATACCGTACTGGTGCAAGCTATCACTTGAACAATTCAGTTCGGAGTTTCTGTTGCTACGGCTGTTAAGATTTATAATCCCTTGCCTAGCTCTAAAGGAAGGAGGGTAAATGGGTGAAAAGATTAATGAAAAATAAAAGCTTTTTTTATCTAATTGAATATCTACCACAAAATTTAAAGCGCACTTCCCCTGAAGTTCCTAGCTAATGTGATCTTATCATATCCCTACCTGATAAACTTAACAATGACTAACTACTAACGCTGTTGGTATGGTGACAAGCTTAGTTAAGAAAATAAGAGCTTACCTAACAGCGAACTTAAAACAAACCCTAGCACCAACCAAACCAAGTACAATATACGTCACGACAAGAATGGCAATTTAACCACTACACTTATTAAATACATTTACAAAATTCCATGCATTGGATTGCAGTCGACGTTTAGAGTTGACGACCCAAGCAGTAGAGACTGCGAGTTGTACTCTTAGTGCAACGAAAAGCGGGCGAGCTTACAGCTCCGGGAACCTAACTGGATATTAGGTAGTAGACTATACGTGTCCACGGGGCAACTCGCTCGAGTTCTGGATGAAGAATGCGCTTCGGCGCGTCCTGATCTGGCGTTATGACCTGACGCAGATGGTCCCTTGTGCGAGTTATGCTCGCGCAAGGTTGTCTGACACCGACCTTATGACCTGACGGTTGCTCAGTATAAACTTTAAAGTCATGTATAGCACGGTTGGCCGTACTATAAACTAAATGTAATAACGCTGACTAAATAAATAACATTCTTAGAAGCTGTTTTAAATAGCAATGTGCTATTTCAATTAAGTCTGCTAGCTCACTACTTCTCTCTGTGACTTTACTTTTCTCTTCGATTATTAAGAACCGTAATTAAATGCAAGCGCCCTGCTTTATAAACGTCTGTTCGTCGGGCAACATTCGGTTGCGATATTAAAAACGAGATTTCATTGTACCCTGGCGAAACAATCAAATTGTGTTTGTAATATTTCTCTTTTAATGTTCCAGCAAAACCAATTAATCAGAGTGTACGAAAGTAGTTATACTGGCATTATTCGATATTAAATAAAAAGTAAAACGAATATTATTGCATGTAGCAGTATGATTAACTATTTTTTAGATCAAACAATACCTAGGTATAAATATAAAAGTCCTGACTTACTTACAAGCTGACCCATCAACGCTTAGCTCAAACCAGTGGACCTAGAAAGCTGAAATTTTGCACTGAAGTTCCCTTTATCATGCCGACAAGAAATAAGGCCGGGTATTTCCAAAATTTTGCGGAATATGAGTTTTTAGGCTTACGATTCCGTGCGGGCGCTAACTATAAATTGGCAGAAAGGAAAAATATTTTTGGCAGTTTCAAAATTTGGTAACTACAGCGAGTTTGAGTTCCGTTTTATGTCATAATTTTTTTTTACTTTGTGCGCACCACAACCCCCCAATGACTAGTACGTTGATGAAGCCAGTAGTAACCCTCAAATAGTAGCGATAACTTGAATTTCAATGATGCTAGCCTTTGCCCAGCAGCGTATATATAGGTTCTATCCGTATATACTCGTAAACGATTTACTTTAAAGCACAAAATATAAAAAAAAAACAAGCCTTATCAACATTGGTATTATGTGGGATGTGGATATAATTATTAACCCTCATATTAGCTGGCTAAACAATGTTCAAAGAGCGAGATAACCCTCCCGTGAAGGCATTAGTGTTTGATACTGTTTATCAAATTATTCCGAGCTGCCGGCCCAGTGGCCCCGGAGTTGGGTTATTCAGCGAACAGCTGCTTTGCCATTCATATAAAATGTTTGGTGAGATAATTAATTGGTAGCAAAACAAACAATTTGTTGCCGTCAGTACGTAGCCGTAAAAGGTTTGAATCTCGAAACTTGAGACTGCAATGTTAGCTTGAGTAACGGAAAGATATACATACGCGGTTTTATCTAAATGGATGTCGAGTTTACCACTACGGATTAAGGATAAACAAAATTTGAAAGTTTTCAAATCATAATCTATATACTTATATAAAAAACAATTGCTGTACGTTTGTCTGGCTCAAACTCGAGAATGGCTGGACCGATTTGAATAATTTTTATTCTGTTTTGTTCGCTCTAATACAAGAAAGGTTTTGAAAAAAAAAACAAGGGAAAACTCAAAAAAAGCTGAGAAATCGAAAAATTAGTAATGGGTTATTTTGTATGAGAATCGCAACTTCGGATCATTCTTAATAGATGGCGTTCGTGGCACATGTTTATTAAAACTTTAGACAGGGCAACGTCTGTCGGGTCAGCTAGTTTTAAATAAATATTTGTTCTATTTTCTATTATTTTTTTGACCCTGTGCTTACCCTATACAGGTTTTGTTGACACAGCGAATCTGTAATGTTTGCCTTCTCATAATTCTTGAATTCTAGGACAACGCAATTTTTAAACCAGCTTGTCTTAGAATTGCCGTAACGATGGCTCCGAGAATAGTCTAGGGGACAGCTGCATTTGCGCGCAAACATTGCGGAGACGTGACCGGCACGTTATGGAGCTCGTAGTGCCGGAGACAGTACCAATTCCAACTTCAAAGTGCTATCGTAGAGAGTTTAATACTACAAATGAAGTATTCATTGCTGTATGTTGGGTATTTTTAAGAAATTCTACCGCAACGCGAAGGTGTGTTTTTTTGTTTGTGTTTCATAGGCATAGTCCTTGGAAATTTGGTATTCCACTGGAGGACCAAAAACTACTTTAATTAGATAGTTAGAAGTATCTAACGCAGACGCAATATCAAAATGTATGAGCTTGTGTACATTTCTTAAAATAATCACCAGTTGTGTAGCAAAGGTTGTATTGTAATCAATTAATTTTATTTTAATAGAAATCAAAATGTACAGTACTTACCAATAACTAATAATTATAACTCTTACTATCTGTTGTCTCAAAATTTCAACGACAGGGTTTTGTTAGAGTTTATTTCTAAAACCCTGTGTGTACAGAATAAAAATCAAAATTCTACAGTAGAAATAATTACCATATTTTAAAATACAATATTATTATCTTATTCGATAATTTATAAAACCAATTTAGTTAACTTTAAAATCGACGACTTTGTTAATTGAAACAAACCCTATCTCTTACAGTTTCGGCCTTCCCAAAACTGACCCATTTAAAAAGCTCACCCCGAACTCCTTTAAAAGTGCAGGTAGTACCAGTATTCTCCAGAGATTGCAACTAAAGTATACATAAGGCTGCATGAGCACACCTGCCCCGCTGGCACCGACGTGACTGGCGCCCGACGGGAGAGCTTTAGTGGGCATTGCGGCTACTTATCTTCAACGAATATCAGGAACCGCCAACATTAAAACTAAATGATGATGACTCGTTTATTCTTTGCTTAACAGATCTCTTTGGCCCCACTGGTTGATATAGTGTAAATATTATAACAATGCATATAATTTTGACTTGTCCAAGTCTTTCGATTGCGTTGAGCACAAGACTCTGGTGATGAAGCTTCATTACTACGGTCTCAAAGATTTCGCACTAAATTTAATCCAGTCGTATCTCAGCTCTAAAACACAGACTGTCGATATTAATGGAACTAAATCATTTGGTTCTCATGTAAAAATGGGAGTTCCACAAGGGTCCATTCTTGGTCCTTTTCTGTTTTTGATTTATATTAATGACTTGCCATTTTTTGTAAAGATCTTCTGTGAAATCGTATTATTTGCAGATGATACTTCACTCATTTTTAATGTAACTAGGTGTAAGAATAATTACTACGATGTAAACAAAGCTCTCTCAGATGTACTCAGTTGGTTTACTGTTAATAATTTGCAGCTTAACGCTAAAAAAACAAAATGTATTTTTAGACTACCAAATGTTAAGAATGAACCAACCGATATTAGAATAAACGATGATCGATAAGATTTGGTAGACTTAACAGTTTTCTTAGGTATAACCCTTGACTCAAAACTTCAATGAAATCCTCATATATCGAAATTGGCCGGCAAACTCAGTTCTGCTGCTTATGCCATTAAAAAAATAATGCAGTTAATAGACGTTGAAACTGCTGGAACAGTTTACTTTAGTTATTTTCATAGTGTCATGTTGTATGGCCTTTTACTTTTGAGAACAGCGGCTGATATTGAAACTATATTCATTTTACAGAATTGAGCAGTAATAACAATCTATAGACTAGGTTCACGAACTTCTTTTTAAAGAGATTGGTGTCTTAACGGTGGGGTCTCAATTTATTTAAAATTGTAGAGTTCTTGTACGTTGCAATATAAACATTTAATAAACACGGTGACGTACACAATTTTAATACTAGAAGTAAAACAAAACTTGTAATGCCACTGTTCAGGTTACATAAGGTGCTTGGTTCTTTCTTGGGGCAAGATATACACTATTACAATAAAATACCAAATACTGTACTAGGTTTACCTTTAGATAAGTTTAAAAAACATGTAAAGTCTTCTTTACTTAAAAAAGGTTATTATATAGTCAAAAAATATTTAGATGATAAAACAGCCTGGCTATAATAAAAAACGCATACTTTACTACTTTTTATTATAAAAAAATATACTGATACGATAGCCTTTATAAACAGTGTCCTACAGATAACAAATAGCGTTGCGTAGAACATTTCAATTAGTTTTGATTTAGAGTAGCTTGGGTGTGTCATGCTCTCTTTATTGTTTCTGCGGTGGTGGCATGTACGTCGGGTCGTTACATTCCCTAAAATATGGGTGAGCGAAGCGATGGCTGATTCTTATGTCATACTCGTGAACGGGTGCTGCCTGTGGAGGCTGGTCTGCTCTGGCATACTTTTCTATTTTTATTAATATTAACTATAGTTAAACTTTGTTTTTCTTAGACAGGTTTTGACTTTTACTAGTACTGTATGATATTGTGAATAATTAAACTGGTTAATGATGTTTTTGCAAACTTAAATATTTTATTTATTTATTTTATGTTTTTTGTGTTTTTTTTTACATACATATTGTGATTGTCCTTTATATTTTGTATTATTATTTGTAATGGAAAATGTCCTTTTATGATAGGGCATTTTCCAATTATTTTTGACGCTGCTGTAAGGGAGAAAAGAGCTTGACACTTGCTGAGTTTCTTGCCGGTTCTTCTCAGTACAAGTGCTCTATGTCTGCCTATGTTTTGCCAATAGCACAAAAGATCTCGACAGGACGAAGTACTACTGGGAGAAGGTAACCTCGGCAGTTCTAAGATAAGATAAGATGAGAAAATGCGTTGCTGAAGCTAAAGCAATATAATAAAATAGAACGGGATAGAGACATTCGGTATTTCTTATAGTTATGTAACACATTCAACAGGGGAAAAAAGCAGCTTTAGCCAATGTTCTTGTGGCTTCGTCTTTAATCGAGGTCCAGCTAGCGCCATTAGCTTTTAAAAGTTTATTAAAGGCTCTTCAACATCATAAATATAACTTAATCCATTGGTATAAAGTTCAAATTCAATGTAACCATAAAATGGTGTGCCCGGGAAATTAAAACGTCAATTCGTTATTTAACGGAAACAAATTAAAATCGAGCGCAAGCAGCGGTCACGTCGTTCAGAATCCTAATTAAAAAGTAAAGCTTGTAATAATTTTATTTAAAGGACTATAAACTAATCTTTTATCAGGCAGACTTATCAATATATCTATACTTATAATATTGTTAACCGTATACTTGGCAGACTTCTTTTTTCTGGAATTATATACAGGGAGGTCGGCGCATGGTTGGACAAAGGAAAACAGCGAAGTGGTGGGGTCATATATACTATGTACTCATGCCCAAAAAGTTTGACATTTGTTCACGATTTTTTTTTAATGAATTTTATTGAAAAGTTCAAAAAACACCAGAATTTACCACTTAAACCCATAGATATCCACAAAACGACAAGAAAACTGTCCAAAGCTATTTCATTCTGTTTTCTTGTAAGTAAGCAGAGTTGGTGCTTAAAGTAATGTTTGTATCAATATTTTTAATATTTGTAATTTGCCATTATTTGTTTACATGGGGTAAAGTAATAGCCACTTTTGTCCCACTGACTGGGAACTGAAGTTGGGAAAATAACGCAAGCCCTTCGGATATAGAACGAGCGCGTTGTTACAGGACCACCGATATGTTACCTGATGTAGAAAAATATTTAACTTTTCCTATATCCATTCCTATACGCATCCTACTAAGGAAATACAACATTTATCTTAATTACAAAAAAGAATTTGTTATGTATTTAGTGTTTATTTGATATTGGCGTGTTGACTATATAGCTGTAAGTTTGTATTGGCATTTTATATAAATAAACAACTCATCACAAAAAAATCACAGTTTTAGTTCATCTATATCTTGGACAGATTGCAGCGTCGCGCTGTACGCATTATCGGCAACGCAGAAATCACAAATATTCTTGAATCTCTGCAATTGCGTAGAGATATTGCGTCACTCAGCGTGTTTTACCGTTTATACCATGGCGAGTGCTCTGAAGAACTCTTTGACCTCACCCCACCTTCTCCCTTCCTCCATAGGAGTACACGTCTCCGGAGACACCGCTTCACTGTCTCAAATATTTAATCGCACTAAGAAATTTGGTGACTCGTTTCTCTGTCGCACCTCCAAAACATGGAATAGTTTGCCAGCACGCGTTTTCTCTCATACCTATGATATGGGGTCCTTCAAACGAGGCGTGAAGAAGCACCTTGTGGGCCGGCAGAGTGAGGGTAACTGATGCTGCGTTGTTTTCACGCTGCACCAGTTGTCGTCGCATCTGGATTTCATATTCACTTAACATCAAGTGAAATGGTCATTTGCCGTGCTACGTATAAAAAAAATTAAAAAAAAATATGACGTCGTAATCTCTTTAAATTCAAACAGTCTGTAATCGTAATCTTAGACAACAGGTAAATCTTAGACGCACCTACCACTACACATTAAATATCGTGTCCAACCCTTAGTCTCGCCCCGTCAAGCCGAGACCCTCACGAGACGGCTTCAAATAACGGCTATAAACAAGCCACAGCTACGTCATGAGACGCACGAGACGCGCAGATATGCCACAGCTCTGGATGATATATTTACGAATAGATTTTGTTATTAACGTTGGATACTCATTATACCATTACCAAAGAACAAATTGTTTTCTAAAGCGAAACAAATCTCTACATATTTAAATGTAATACGGTTTATTTTACATATTATTTATACTGACTTTATAGGGGCAGTCTTAAAAAAGAAAGAACAAAAGAAATCACAGGAAAAAATGAGGTGTTGGTCTTTTAAAAAACATGCTATCGTCATCTATTTTTAGAAGACCAATATCTCAGCTTCTTCTGGCTCAGTGAAATGTTTAAAACATCGTAAATGACCTTTTGAAGTATGACCACGTAAAACATCAAACATGTGAATAAACGCGCGATACCTACGGTGCAACAAAAATAATGAAATAAACTGATACACTCATGCAGCTTTGGTAATAAGCTCATCTTGAAACTGCGACATTACATTGATTCGTCGTAGCAACAGTATTAAGTATAAGATTAGGTTTGGAGACTAAGCCAAACAGTGCTACGTCCAACAAATACTTTGACTTTAAAGTTAATCACCAGCAATTGGGCAATTTGCTTCAGAAGTCTCGTAACGAAGACTTTACTTCTTCTGTCTGGCATTTAACGGCCCCCGGACTAGCCCTAGTGTTTACTTTCATACTGAGGGCAGTAGGGACTGTCCAGTGTCCTCCACTTTGACTGGTAATAAAGACTGACGGTCAAATTTGAAATACCATTAAAAATTACATCGTAGCTAAAAGTAAAGTTCACGCCCACTCTAATGCACGAGCGAGTTTATCGCCCACCGGCTGTATGTACCAGTTCTGCCCATACACTAGGTATTTTAGCAACTAAGATATTTTATTTTAATTACATTCAACAAAGCGGTGTAATAAGAAACATTTTACGTCAGAAACATAATAGGTTTATTATAATGAAACGGTCGAACTAGCCGGCTTGCTCGCAGAACTATCTCCTGTTAAATTATAATTACCCATGCTGCAAACTGTAATGTACTCGTGTACTTCGCAACAGGTCAAAGTCAAGCAACTAAGCTAAAATAGCTCGTGTTGCTCTGGCATAAGGATGCAGTGTTACTAAATATGAGAGCAGGAACATTATATAATTTTATTTTGTATTGGAGCCTTCACTTGCTCCAGGTTATGTGAGGTGGGCTATTACTGCAATAAGCTTTGTGATATACTCTCATAGTTTATTTCCGCTGCAATAAATAGGTTTTAGGTTAGGTGGAGCGACGATCTTCGCAAGGTGGCAAGAGCTGGATGAGAGGAGCCGCGGATCGAGTACAGTGGCGTGCACTTGGAGAGGCCTATGTCCAGCAGTGGACGTTTGTAGGCTAATGAAATAGGTTTTATATAAAACTAATTTTAAATTTCATTAGACATGACTGGACATGACTATTGTCTCTTTGATGTTAGATATGTAGTAACAGAATAAGGCTTAGCATATGAACAGATGCAGGCGACGCAGCTCCGCGCAGCGCAGAGCAGAGCAGATTTTGTAATGCATGGATGTGCCGAGTGCTGCGTACGCTGCGGCGCGGGCACGTGCGATGCAAACATGTGTCTGCCCTGCCCTGTGCCTCGTTGTAGTGCTGGCACAGATTTCTGCGCAACGCGTACGTGTCGTTTAGAAAACTATTTTAAAATGACGGTAACCTCACCTCACCCGCTTATGTGACCAGAAACGGCAGAATAAAATAGTACGTAAAGTAAACGCGAGTAAAGCAGTATACCTGAATGTGTTCTGTTTCACTGTAGCTTGATCCGAGTCCTGAGTCCGTGACTAAAGCTAGAGCTAAGTGCTTTAGAACTTGATAGCCATTTGCGCTCAAAAACGCTTTTTATAATGATGTGTATATTAATAAATCACTAGTTTTTGTTACTAATTAGCACAAAAAGAAATTTGTTACTAGTCTTTGAAACCACATCATCATCAGATCATTTTATGTCCCTACTGTTGGGCCACGAGCCTTCCCTATAAATGAATAGGGAGAACTGATCATAAACCACTACGCCAGCCGGGACCAACTGCTTTACGTGCCTTCCGAAGCACGGAGGAGCTCAAGATGTTTTGGTCACCCATCCGATGACCGGCTTTTGCGAAAGTTGCTTATATAATAACCTTAGCACTCGCAGACCGTGCGCGTTGACTATTGCGCCATCGAGCTCCTCGATTTATGTATATTCACTGTAACATGGTGACTGTATATAGAGCTAAGTGTTGTACTTGATACCCATTTACTCTCAACAGCAAGCATAAAATGCTATGTGTATATTAATTACTAGCTTTTGTTCGCGGCTTTGCTCACGTGGGTTACAAATTTATTAAAGGTAAATATCATAAGGGTTTAAATAAAAAGTGTCTAACACAAAACAACGTAATAAAGATCACTCTGTATAAGTAATTTTGGTCCGTTTTGAAACCTTCTGTACAAATTGCCATTCCCTACATAAGGGATAATTTTCCAAAAATTCTGAAACACTTTTCAATTTCTTACCAGGCCCAATACCGAAATTTAAGGAATGACAGATTTCCATACAACTTTCCACCCTTATTTCACCTCTCCAGAGAAGGTATTTCGAAAAATACTAAAACACGTAATTCTTTATTGTTATTGAAACATCTATAGATCGATTAAATTATTCATTTTGATAGTTATTAAGTGCTTTAAAAATAACGATTTCCCTAAAAAAAACCTTCTTCCCTTTTTTACTCCTTTAAAAGAAAATAAACAAAATTCCTGAAACATGCATTCTTTATTTCTTTTCAAGAAGCCTAATACCCATTTTCATGTATTTCACTTCAAAACTGACGGACTTTCATACAAACTTTCACCCCCTATTTGACCCCCTTAGCGTGTGATTTTCGTAAAATCCTTTCTTAGTGGCCGGTTACGTCACTCAATTAACCTACAGTCCAAATTTCATCTAATTAGCTTCAGCGGTTTAGGCTCGGCGATGATCAATCAATCAGGACAAGTCATTATCTAATATATAAAATTCTCGCGTCACAGTTTTCGTTGCCATACTCCTCCGAAACGGCTTGACCGATTTTGATGAAATTTTTTGTGCTTATCCGGTTTCTATGAGAATCGGCCAACATCTATTTTTCATCCCCCTAAATGTTAGGGGTAGTCCAACCCTAAATTTTTTTTTTATTTTTTATGGCAAAACAACGTTTGCCGGGTCATCCGGTATCTATGAGAATCGGCCAACATCTATTTTTCATCCCCCTAAATGTTAGAGGTAGTCCACCCCTAAATTTTTTTTTTATTTTTTATGGCAAAACAACGTTTGCCGGGTCATCCGGTATCTATGAGAATCGGCCAACATCTATTTTTCATCCCCCTAAATGTTAGGGGTAGTCCACCCCTAAATTTTTTTTTATTTTTTATGGCAAAACGACGTTTGCCGGGTCAGCTAGTATGTATATAGATAAAATTATATTAATTAATCTATAATTTGTGTTATTAATTAAAACGAATAATGAATTAGTAGTAATTGTATAAACAACTTTCTTAAATTCACAGACGAGCAAAGCACAATGAATCAATGCTACCCCGACAAACAAACAAAATGGTTCTACATAAAAACCTAATAACATTAAGATGAGATGAAACACATTGATTTCTCCGTCAGACATCGTCATTATTATTAAAGTAAAATTCATTTATCTTCTTTTCTTTGCACGCGCACATTGTTCGTGCGGTGTTTTCTTTGTTTTTGCTGGCAACACAGTGGGGCCATTAATATTGTCTGGTTCTCTGTTCTTACATCCATCTCGCGTGTGGACCTAAGTAGGTGATTTTTTAGATTGCACGGAGATCGGTCGCGCAGCGGCCAGTGCGTTCAAATTGCAATCGTTAAAGCTGTAGATATGTTTGGACTACAATGGGTGACTAAACTAAATTGTGACCCAGCTCTTCAGTGCTAATTTAAAAACGTTGGGAAAGCGCATTGCGTTGACCAGTCCACCAATATGCTTGTACAGACACAAGAATTAACATTGTATACACTTTTAAATCGTTTTAACTATTATTCCATTGTATTAAGAATTATTAAAACTAATTAAAAGTATATAGTGTACAAGAATTACATTTTTACATGTTAATACTCGTAACTATATGTGAGAAGAACTGAAACCAGCAGCGGGTTGTTTATAGGCAAATGATAACTATTAACATATTTTTAAAATAATACACTCAAAAAATTTTTTGAATACTCAAAAAACTTCTTCTATGAAATGGCAATACCGTTTAAGTTTTTACCAACCACAACTGTCTTACGCGTAAAACTATGGACTACTAATGTCACGGATTAACGGGCGCCTCAGACAATTAGCGAAGTTGCCGGGCTTCGATTAACCGCTCTATAATTTATTCATCGGCATCCATCATCAGTGGGGTGTCCTGAGGGACGGCTCAGACTTGCCGAAAACGATTAGTGGAACAAGTGCTGTCTCAAGTCTCAACCGACCAGCTTCGGGAATTTATTACGCTCCATTCTGTGAGAGCGGATTTTTCAAAAAGTGTTAACAAATAAAACTAAATGTCACATATACCTAAAACGAAAGAATAAAAGAATTTGAAAGTGCATTTTCGTGGTACTTTTGTATCTAAAATGTTAACGTTTTCACTTTGTTTTGAGCACAAACAATTACACTGACAAAGCATAATTCTAACTGGACCGTGCACCTTCTACCGTTTTCGGAAGTTTTATAATACAGATTCTTAAAATGTTCAAATAATTTTTAACGCAAATTTTGTTGCGAACAAATTACAAAAGCTCGTGGAAAATTTTTCAGCATTTGTGTTTTTGTAATTTCTTCGCAACAAAATTTGCGTTAAAAATTATTTGAACATTTTATAAATAGCTTGTCTACTTCTTAACTGATCTTTAATATTTGTTTTTAAAAATATTATGATCGGATGTTAGTGACCGTAGTTGTTGACATTGAATGGGCGCCTTTGGCTTTCAAAGTAAAACGTGTTGAATAATTTCGGCGGGCTGGTTAGAACCACGATAGCTCAATTGGAAGAGCACCTGACCCGGTATGTCAGAAGGGTTACAGGTTTAAATCCTGCTCGTGGATTTTTTTTCAGCATTTGTGTTTTTGTAACAGATTCTTAAAGAGAAGTTTGATCAAAGTGTAATACATACTGTACTATAGTATGTAGTCTTACTATACTTTACTAAACCTATATACATATACTATACTTTACTTAACTTTTGTATAATTTAATTTAATATTAATTAATGTAAGCACCAATGTTCAATATAAGTACTTAAATTTTATCTAAAATGTCAGTGAAATCATCCAACAATATTCAATAATATAAGATTAAGACTACCATGTCACTAATATTTGATAAACTATACTCTTAATATATAATATTCATTATGCATTGACTGGATTAGTACATTGTTTTTTGTTCCACCCACCCGCTATGTAGTACAATCAGCTTCAAAATTATCTGTGCGTTCAAACACACCAAAAATATCTGAACATTTGACAAAAATCAACCTTATCTCAAGACGTAGAAATTCATTTTTATTTTTCACGTATTGGGCTAAGAGTGATTTTTGTCAAACTTTCAGATATTTTTGGTAGGTTTAAACGCTCAGATTATTTTGAAGCTGACTGTACGTCCGGGATCATGAAACAATGTAACCAAACTCAAAGACTACAAAAACTACATAATTATACTAAATTACGTACATTACATTATAACCGAAAATCGTTGAAATGAAACAACTTTTACGGATCTCCTCGCGTTTATTTTATACATTAGTTTTAATTAATGTTTATCCCGACGTTTCGAACCCTTTGTAGGGTCCGTGGTTCCGTAAACGTTGTTTCATTTCAATGTGTAGTGTTCGCGTGAACTTTAGAAAACAATACGTAACTATCGTCTTTTGGTTAGACCGGTATCAAACCCTGAGGTATCGGGTTATATTCCCTTAGGTGCCACAAATTGTGCTGGATTTGGTTAGTGGTAGGACTTGTTCTTAGCCCGCCTTGCTATTTAACACCATCATATCTAAGTTGGCATAACAACATTATTACTGTTTCAGGTAGTGGACAGCATTGGTACTAATCACTGCTGTCCGATCCCAAGAGTAAATTGCAGGGCACACGCACTTAATTTATTCTTACGCAAATGCACTTTACATTCGCGCATTGCACTAATTTATTAATTGTTATTTTTAGAATCATACTGTGTAGTGTAGTTATTGTTTGTGACGAATAGCCACATTTTTACCTTGCTAACCTTAGAGAATTGACCCCCACGAGCCAGGCCTAGCCTAGTATTAATTTTGTTAAATAAACATTTTTCGTTTTCATTTTTTTTATTTTCAACTCCTAGCGTGGGAGATGTACCGAACAGCCAGTGTGTTGTCTATAGTCTTGAGCTGAGAGCTAAGAGGATTGTTTATTTGTGTTTATATCTTATATACGAGTACTAATTATTGCTAATACTTAAATATTTGCGTAAGCTGGAAACAGCGTGTGTGTGCTCTAGCTAGATACAAAATCCGAGCTGACGACATACATCGCGACAATTAGATATATATTAGGAACTGAAAATTGCACTTGAGAAAAGGCAACTTGCTCTGACCGTGACTTTGAGTCCTATCTGAAGCAAATTACCTACTCAATAAATTAACCTAGCTGTGGTAACCGAACCTTACCAGTTTTGTCAGAAACGAGACTTATATATAGTCTTTGCCACGCATATAATCAAGTTATGTTATCATAAGGGTTGTTTATCCCTTTTAGTTTCGGGCCCTAGAAAAGCTTTCTTCCAACCTACACGTGCCAACCTATGTATGATGTATTATTATGTAAGGCAGCAGGTATCGATTTGGCGCTTTATAATTTATTCATCGGCATCCATCATCGGTGAGACGCGTTATTTGTCCCCGGGCGGGCCTCAGACGGGGCGATTAGCCGGGCCACAGTTGCCGGGTATCCGGACTTTATGTTCTGATACCGAAATTAAACTTGAACTGCTGCTAGATTTGCGGAGGATTTGCGCTCGAATGGATATTAATGATTCATCTCAGCATTGAAGGACAAGGGGACGTGTCAGTGGAACTACTACGGTTTTTATACTAGCAATGTTGGTTTCTTCAGTGTTGCCTCGGTAGAAAAAAAAAATGTTGCTAAACCTTTTGCCGTCTATGTTATGATGTTACAGGCCACTTTTGATTCATACTGTTATAGGGACAAAATTCGATCCCCGACACGAGCTTAGTAATCCTATCTCTAACATACAACTAATATGCAACTACTCAATTTTATATGTTTACTAGGTGACCCGGCGGACTTCGTATCGCTTTGACAGTTTCTATGTCAACAATACAAACAAATCGTTTCTATGACAACAAAACAAACAAACCGTATGTTTCACAGCTAGAAACGTTTTGTATTGGAAAATTAAACAAAAATTTGGGGTGGATCACCCTTATCACTTAGGGGTATGAAAAATAGATTACGACCGATTGTCGAACCTACCGAATTTATATATAAAATTTCATAAGCCGTTTTGGAGAATTATGACAACTAACATGTGACACGAGAATTTTATATACTAACTAGCTGTCCCGGCGGACTTCGTATCGCTTTGACAGTTTCTATATCAACAATACAAACAAATCGTTTCTATGACAACAATACAAACAAATCGTATGTTTCACAGCTAGGAACATTTTGTATGAGCTCGAGCGCGCGAATACCAGACACAATAAAATTTTAATTGTTATCGGCCACCTGGGGGTCGACCGACGCTCAAGGGGGTATTGGAAAATTAAATTGACGCCTCGGTAGTCGTTTGGCAAGATCGGTTCGAATACGTAGGTCTTTCTCAATTTCCAAGTCGGTCAAACGTATTTGGAACTATCGATGGCCAAAATGAAATTTTAACGTTTCTCACAGGCGGCGGCGCTTCTTCCATACAAACCATACAAGCTCTCGATTTCCGGTACATAATATGTCGAGAGCCAAACAAAACTCGCTGTACATCTATTCCCATAGATTTATTAAGGACGCTGACGCATTCTATTCCTGAATACTTAAACATCTAGACAGCGATTAGCATTGTTTTGTTATTTGTTAAGTTTTCAAATTACTGAACCACCATTCATGTAAGCGGCCTCAGTCCATCCTCTTTAGTTATTAACGCCGTGAACGACGTCTGGTCCGAGCCTCCCACCGAACAACTAAACAACATCCCTCAGTTTGATTAAGGTGCTAGAAAATGCATAACAGGGCCACGACACCAAAATAAGGAGACCCACAGAAAGTAAGCTTCGTACAAACGATTTTTTTTTTGAGAGAGAGTTTGCTGATTGCACTGAGTCTAAAGACGAAAGTCTTCAATCTGTGCGTCCTACCCGTCATGACATACGGAGCCGAAACGTGGACACTCACGGTAGGCCTGGTCCTCAATTTTAAAGTCGCTCAGGGAGCTATGCAAAGTTCTATGCTTGGAGTTTTTCTGAGGGATCGGATTCGGAACGAGGTGATCCGACAGAGAAAAAAAGTCGTCGGCATAGCCCACAGAATTAGCAAGCTGAAGTGACAGTGGGCCAGCCATATTAGCCGCAGAACCGATAACCGATGGGGTAAACGAGTTCTTGAGTGGAGACCGCGTATCGGCAAACGTTGTGTAGGACACCCTCAGAAAAAAACAATTAAATGAAAATATAAACAAAAAGCAGTGTCTGAGGCCAACAAGGACCCTGTCTCAGCATAATACTCCCAAGACACTCAAAGATGGGCCGAGTAGGAGCGCTGTTATTCTGACAGGGCCGGAGGGAGACGGTTTAAGTGTGATTTGCTCGAGCGCGATATGTATTAAGCTACCCTTCTGTGGGTCTCTTTGTATTATGGCTACGGTGCGCCGCCGGCCGCCGCCGGGCAGGTGCGCCTTAGTGTCAGAGTTTGGGCCTTATGTGATGGCTTGACTAACATTAACCACCAAACATATACCAGATATGTATAGTGTGTATGTATGGTGAGACCTTCTCGGTCGAAGACTCTC
Source organism: Eudonia mercurella (assembly GCA_963082485.1). Lineage (NCBI taxonomy): Eukaryota > Metazoa > Arthropoda > Insecta > Lepidoptera > Crambidae > Eudonia > Eudonia mercurella. Next base: position 20,474,452 of record OY720030.1, on the reverse strand, counting down.
CCAAAATCCGAACTTGTGGGTTACTCTTGAAACACAATTGTAATAATCAATTTCCAATCCCAAATCTAAAAAATTCAAATGGCACTCTTAAAAGTGATAATAGCGCTACATTGGAATTAAATTACTAGGAAATTGAGTGAACAAATTATTATCGAGATGGGGCGTCCTGAAATTGCGAAACTTATCCCAATATCGATACATATTAATCGCATTGGAATTGTATTGAGATTGAGTTTGCGTCGAGAGTAGCCTACCTGTTGGTAGATTCATTAGTTTAGTCTAAACTATATTTTTAGTTTTTTTATTATTATTTGGATTTTATAGTTTTGACGTCAATAAGTGCCTGTGGAGGCTTATGTTGGATAAATGATTTGACTGAGACTTTGTACTTACAGGGTAAACATACTGTCTGATAAACATGGCGATGGCGTCACCAATTATCAACACCGCAGCAGTTCAATTGAGGGTGTCAACATTTGGTATGCATGCTGACATTATTTCGTAATTTTTTGTCTAAATTGAAATACATTCAATATTATCTATTATTTCTTACAAAAGTATGTATTTTTTTTAATAAAAGAATGTAGGACTAACTACTATGCATATGCCTAGTTACTTTCATTAAATTGCACATAGTAATACTTATTTTTTTTATTTTTTTTATTGGCCATATAACAAAACGTTACATTTAGCAAGTCATATGCACATATTAAAATATAAAGGTAAATTGAATTAGGTAAAGAAAATAAAAATAATTGTAAAAAAAAATCAAATGTCAATAAGTAATAAATAAATTGAATTGAATAAAATTATTTAAACATGTAAATACAACAATAGAATAATAAATGAAGTTATTGAGTGAATGAACATTTATTCTGTCGTAGATGAGTGAAGTATTCATCAAGACTATAAAACGGATTGCGTTCGAAAAACAATTTTATTTTATGTTTGAAGTTCAAAAACGATAACTCTGTTATTTCTTGTGGCAAGGTGTTGTAGAGCTCGAGCGCGCGAATACCAGACACAATAGAATTTTAATTGTTATCGGCCACCTGGTGGTCGATCGACGCCCAAGGGATTATAGAGATTTTAATAGCTTCCTCTTGTTTTTCAGTTTACTTTAATCTAGTTTTTGGTATTACTAATTTATCCCTATTTCTTGTGTTATTAGAGTGGACATATCACATTCGCTTTAAAGATGGTTTCTTATTATGGACTTCTTCAGTGAATTGTATATACATACAACTGACATTATCTTATAATGCACAAAATATTTTCTGGCCGATGTACGTCGGTGTTGTCCATTTATAATTCCTATGGCTCGTTTTTGTAGCCTTATTACTCTCACTCGCTCACTCTCTGTATCTCACTCGCATTACCCCAAATTGTAATTGTGTAAATCAATATGGATTGGATGTACGCAAAGTAAACGGCGATTAATATTTTTTTAAATAGATATGATTTAGTGTCAATAGTTAGATCTTTTACCCTACTTATATATTACAATAATAAGTACAAAATCAAAACGGTAGAAAGTTAAAATAAATCGTCGCAAACGCATCTCCGTCATATCATAAGAAATAGTCTAAATGTTCTTTCGCAGAACTCAAAGTTATTTTCTTTCAATATTACCGGTCCATATTGCATGGCAATCATGTTCTATAACTTTCTTTTTTTTTAAGTTTATACTACAGGAAAACCTATTGACGCAACCACAGTATAATAACGAGTACTACGTAACGCAACTATAAATCAAGTTACCGCCGTAATCAGAAGGTGAATTAAACAGCGCCCCAGCAGCCAATCAGACGGAGACGTCAAATATTACCTTTTAAAATAACATTCACACAGGAAGAAATTTTTATGAGCTCAGCAAACAACTAATGAGCGATAAAATGTTTGCAAGTTCACGGGACGCTGGCGCCGCGCTCGAGAAGCCCCGGGCCCCGAGCCCCCGAGCCCCCCGGCCCCTGCCGCTCGCTGGAGGCTGTGTCTCCAAATTGTTTATTATTTTACTCGAAGGGTGATCAATCATCCTTTTTGGAGTTGCGTTGACATAAGTTTCGTCGGTGGAGAAATAAAAGTAGGTCTACCTTCGTGGTGGCGGGCGGGCGCTAAGTTTTTTGGGACTGTTTTCCTTTTTTTACCAGCTCCTATTTAGTTTCACCTGTCCCGATGTTTGTCTGTAATCAAATCTTGCAAGTTAAATTTGATCCACTTCCCGGTTACCGATTGAGCTGATTCGCATGCAGGTGTAAATCGGATGACAATGCAAAATTATTATGACATGAAGCTGATCTGATGATGGAACCGGAAGGTGGCCATAGGAACTCGGTAGTTAAACAACACAACCCCATCGAGTTTGGACTCGTTTGATCCGTCTTGACGAGTACGTTGGTGCTAGATGGTAACCAGGGTCTGATGATGGAACTGGAAGATATCCATAGAAACTCGGGAAAATAAGTTCGCTCGTTCGTTCGTTCCGTTTGTTATGAATGTGGATTCTGTATTTGATTAGATGGATGACCCAATGCCAAGGTGAGCACGTGCCGAGGGCTGAATGGTATATGAGGGTGTATAAACATGTCATATCGCTAACGCGATAGCGTCTCCGGGTACCAAGGCGAACCCTGTTGTACTGAAACCCTTACGTACTACAGGCTACATAACGGAAAAACACAGCTACGCGCTACGAACTACGCCGTAGTCAATCTAGCATCAAAAATACTAAAAAGTTAAAAATAAAATTAAAAGAAAAAAACTTTTTAAAATTAAGATTTTATTACTTGTTAGAACTAAAAAGTTAAAGATAATTTAAACCTAATAATAAGAAAAAAATACCATTATATAGGTACATACATTGCAACCTTTAACGATAATTAACCTTCTTCGTCTACGTCACAATAATCCCGTATCGTACATACCTAATCCTCTTACAAATGAACAAAGAATAAGATCCAAATAGTTATTCCGTGTTTTGTTCCTGTCATGTTAACGTCATTACAAATTAGAGTAAAAGAGACAAAACACGGAATAACTATTCGGACCTTATTCACAGAATATCGGCGTGAAACAATGGCACTCGTTGCTGCTGTGTTTCGTCTGGTGAGTGAAAGTACCGGAGGCCCATCTCTCACCCCTCCCCAATTCCTACTTCCTCCTTAAGATCCAACTCCTTTCTCAAGGCCGGCAACGCATCTGCGATTACTTTGGTTTTGGTGTCCATGGGCGGCGGCGATTACTTTCCATCAGGTGACCCGTCTGCTCAATTGCCTCCTTTTAATATAAAAAAAAAGTTGAATTGCCTTACAAATAAACAAAGAATAAGGTCCGAATAGTTATTCCATGTTTTGTCTCTTTTACTCTAATTTGTAATGACGTTAACATGACAGGAACAAAACACGGAATAACTATTTGGACCTTATTCTTTGTTCATTTGTAAGGGGATCAGGTATGTACGATAATATGGGATTATTGTGACGTAGACGAAGAAGGTTAATTATCGGTAAAGGTTGCAATGTAGGTACCTATATAATGGTATTTTTTTCTTATTATCAGGTTTAAATTATTTTTAACTTTTTAGTTCTTTTTTATAAACAAGTAATAAACGCTTTTTTTTAAATATTTTTTTTTAGTATTTCAGCTGGCTGTTAGCGCTCGGCCCCATATTTGGAGGTTCAAGATTCAGTTCCTAAATCGGGTAACGTGCGTTTTGTATTTTTTGTAGCATAGCCTGAGTTTGTTAACCCGTATTTGGCAAGCGTGGTATTACCATCACTATGAATCAATTCATTGTGGCGACGATGATTTAATTTAAGTGCTGGAGGTTTTTGCAGCAGTGTGGGATAGTATGAAGGCAAATAATTATTATGAAATTCTACACCTACTAGTTATTGAACCCGGCACCTCTGGACCTTAGAACGGTGGGCTCACTAGACAGTCTTACATTTGAATGGTTGAACACAAATAATTCTATAAACTCACGTTTGTCGGTTAGCATAGCTAGTGAAATCAGCGCATGACATGAATCTGAAACAACACAAAATAAATTATAACTTTATAGTTTAATACAAAAATATTCCAAATACAGTTAATGTCATTAAACAAAGCTGCAATACCAATAGCCATGAAACCAAAAATTCATTACTAGATCTGTTTAATTTGAAAAAAGAATTTGTTCGCAACAATATTTGCTTAAAATTATATGTAAATAATCATAGATTTGTATACTTTGCGATGCTGAAAAATAAACTATTTATTTATTTATTTATTCAATTATTGCACTATAATATGTTATCAAAAGTATGTGAATCTTCGCTGGTATATAGTTAGGTAATTTTTCTTCCTGCCCTGGTCCCATGATACTTGGTATATAAATATTGTATTTATAATGGTCAAAAAGTTCAATACCCACAACTAATAACCAAACCCAGTTCCTCCAAATATCGAAACTCTTTGCCGCACGTTCTCCGAAGTGTTTAATTAATTACCATTCAAAAATTTCAATTGAAAATGTTCATCATACGCCAAAGTTTTGAATGGCAACATTAAACCAATAACTTGTCAATTCCACAGCCAACTGTGACTATTATCTGGCTCATGAAGATATTATTCAAACGGGACTATTGTGAGCCCGTACATAAATAATGTATTAATATCTATTCAGATATATAACGCCCCTATCTCTGGAAGGAAATAATGTCAATTTGTTATTGCTTGGAGGATACAATTTATGACTATGTGTTTATTGAAATAGAGAGGAAATGTTACAGTTGGCGAAGATATTTATAAATTACATTATAATATGTTTACTATAGCAACTTGTTTATTTAAGGGCACAACTAGCGATGAAGTCTTATTATATCAAGATTGATATTCGTTAATAGAAATCTTCATTTCCTTTTAACAAAAGATTTTTTATATTTTTTATTTTATATATACCTCGAGAAGATGGGAGAGGATCGTGCTGTAAAACGAGCGTACACGGGTCGTTCTAGTGGCCGACGACCGGTTGGACGACCCAGGTACCGCTGGGAGGACGAGGTTTGTAAGGACTTGCGCGAGCTCAACGCGGACGACTGGCACCAGGTGGCGCAGGACAGATCCAGATGGCGACTCTTATTATCGGAGGCCAAGACTCACTTTGGGTCGCTGCGCCATTCTAGTTAGTTTAGTTCTTTATTTTATATAGCCTATAACTGTCCCACTGCTGGGCAAAGGCCTCCATCATTGAAATCATGTCAACACTACAATTGGTTGCTAAAGGCTAAACCCGTATGCTTGCCAAATGTAGGTTGGTGATAACAAACCCGGGCTATGCATCGACACTTTGTTCGACCTGGGAATTGAACCAAGGACCTTCGGATGTCGGGGCGATCGCTTTGCAACTCGTCGAGGCATTCGAACAAAAGTTACTTGAAGTGAATGATTGACACTCGAAAAGAGCTACGGAGGTCTCGAACCGCACATAACTCGCGGGTATAAGCTATGAGCATTTCAATTGTTTCAGTGTTTTTTTTACAGCACAATATCAGTGTCCCTGTTGCCGAAAAGTCGAAAGTTGACTCTTAACTGAGGCTGTTCATGTACTTTATTTATCTTTATATTAATACGTGAAGCAAAAACTTTGTACCCCTTTTTACGAAAATTACGCGGACGGAGGAGTATAAAATTTCGCACACTTATAGTTTATATAGAGAAGGATTGCAGAATGTTAATTTTTTTTTAATTATGCATAGAAAATACATTAAATCAATAAAACAAACATTACACACACTACCATGTATTTGACACACACGCATTATACACTCTTTTCAAAAATTTCAAAAATGGAACCTCTTCCAGCTGCCGAAATCTGTCAATGCCAATCTAAACACACATTCTATCTTTTTTAATTTTTCAGTGCTTAGGATACAATGCGTGCAGCCTTAATAAAATTACGGTCGAATTTTGACCACTGGGCGACCACTAGTTAATATAATACAGTCATGTTACAATGCATTATACTTATGCTAGAACATTTTAATACCTAACAAGTGCTTAATATGAGAAAACCCAGTTCGGGTTTTCTCATATTAAGCACTAGCTCCTTTCTGTGATACTGTATTATATTTGGAAGATATATTCGTAACTATGACCAGTATCCATCAATAAAATATATAGAAGTAAAATAACAATAAAAAAGTACATTACAGCAATCAGCATCCACACTTATTAATTATGTCAAATTATATAAAACTACTAGTTCGAGACATATCAGTTTCATTACTCTTGTATGTTTCCATTGACAGTAAACAAAATTCAGTAACAAGACATGACCAAGGAAAGCTCGCTCGGTAGCAACATTTTTATTTTTATATTTAATTTTTTATACCTATTTTGTTTATTTATTATTTAGCATTAATATATAAGAATAGTTATAATTTTTGCGATGCCCTAACAGGGTTTGTAACAGGCCATCACATACTATTATATTACTATATGTACTAGCATTTTATCCACGACTTCGCCCGCGTGGCAATTAGTTTTTTTTAAACCATTTTAATCGAAATAAAATATAGCCAATATTACGTACAAGGAAAGTAGCATTCTATCAGAGAAAGAATTTTTGGAATCGGACTAGTACTGACAGAGATTACCCTCCACAAACAAAGTCACGAACTTTACCTCTTTATTAATAGTATAGAGATTACTGTATGAATGTGATACTGTATAGTATACATAAGTGCATAATAAACTCCACACAGGACATCATCATCATCATCAGCTCATTTTATGTCCCCACTGCTGGGGCACGAGCCTTCCTTATGGATGGAAAGAGAGAACGGACCATAAACCACCACGCGGGTCCAGTGCGGATTGGTGGTTGTTAACGACTGCAAATGCAGCCGTTAACAACCTCGATGATAAGCTCGATGGCGCAGTGGTTAACGCGCCCGGTCGGCGAATGCTGAGGTTAAGCAACTTTCGCAAAGGCCGGTCATCGGATGGGTGACCACAAATGTATTATCTCGAGCTCCTCCGTGCTTCGGAAGGCACGTTAAGCCGTTGGTCCCGGCTGCATCAGCAGTAATTAACAATCATCAATCCGCACTGGGCCCGCGTGGTGGTTTATGGCCCGTTCTGAATCCATCCATAGGCTCGTGCCCCAGCAGTGGGGACATAAATGAGCTGATGATGATGATGATGATGATGATGAATGCTTTACGTGCCTTCCGAAGCACCGAGGAGCTCGAGATGATAAATTTTTGGTCACCCATCCGATGACCGGCCCTTGTGAAAGTTGCTTAACCTCAGCACTCGCAGACCGGGCGCGTTAATCACTGCGCCATCGACCTCCTCTCATCATCATCTGATCTCATAGCCACTAGCGGCTTACAATACCGCCGAGATTATTAATAAAACATATGATTCTATTCTTTCTCCTCGCCCCCGTATAATGAATGCCTCGTCATCAAGCCTCTCATTGACATACATATATATCGCATATTCTCAGTGCCGCAGCATGCAAAACAGATAACCAATAAGCAATTCAAATATCCGACGATGAAATGTATGTGTGTAGGTATCTGTTGGCCGCAATAATACATTGCTAACAGCTTTGTAACGATGTGAGAGCACTATTACAATAGTGTTAATTATACGAGTACATAAGAATTTTAGTTTAAAATGAGCTGATGATGATGATGATATAGATGATAAGTATTTCACTAATTCATTTATACTTCGTATTTACTCCTCCATGCTTCGGAAGGTTCAAGGTTGGTCCCGATTGTTGTGGTAAATAGGTTCAAACCCACTACCAGCTCAATTTATATCCTCACTGAAGAGCTCGATGGCGCAATGGGAGGAGCTCGATGGCGCATAGTTAACGCGCCCGGTCTGCGATTGCTTTTCGCAAAGGCCGGTCATCGGATAGGTGAACAAAAAACGTATCATGCCGTGCTCCTCCGTGCTTCGGAAGGCACGTAAAGCCGTTGCTCTCGGCTGCTTTAGCAGTCGTTAACGACCACCAATCCGCACTGGGCCTGCGTGGTGGTTTATGGCTCGTTCTCCCTATCCATCCATAGGAAAGTACGTGCCCTAGCAGTAGGGACATAAAAATTAGTTCTTGACTGCTGAAGTACAAGCCTTCCCTATAGATGGATAGGGAGAACGGGCCATAACCCACCACGCGGGCCTAGTGCGGATTGGTGGTCATTAACGACTGCTACTGCAGCCGGGACCAACGGCTTTACGTGCCTTCCGAAGCACGAAGAACGGATACATTTTTGATCACCCATCCGATGACCGGCCTTTGCGAAAGTAGCTTAACCTCAGCACTCGCAGACCGGGCGCGTTAACCTCTGCGCCATCGAGCTCCTCGTTAATGCCTTTTTGTCGGCAACTGACTTTGTTTCTTTAGCAACGATTTAATACAGACCACCTGACGAAAACTGGTGTTGAGCAGTGCTGCCACTACGATAGGCTTGAAGAACCCTCTACTTTCTCGGTGCCCATCTTATCTTATCTTAGTGGGGCCTGCTGAGGTTTCCCTCTCCCAGTAACACTGCGACTCATCGGGATCTTTTGTGCAACCCCATCCTTTCACTCTTCCTCCTCTGTAAAGATAGATGCCATAAGTTTGGCAACGTCTTTAAGAGCGAAGAGCTTGAAGTCCTCCGGTTTCGGATAGGCCAGCCCCAGGAATCCCATTCTTCTCGGTGTCCTTAGACCTAGTGACAAGGCCATAGGCGGTAAGTAGCAAATTCATTCACAAAAGAAAGGATTGTTAAACGTCACCTGTGTAGATGACCGTTAATACTCGCCAAAATCTTTCGTCGGTATACGAAATAGAAGAATCTTTACAATTTTTTAATTTTTAATTTTTTATCCTTTACCATTTTTAATCACTTTGAGCGCTACTTAAAATGTTTCGGAGCGTAGTGACTTTTAAGCATCGAGCTTTCGATATAAACTTCAGGTAGAGTGAACTTAGTACTTGTAGTAGAATAAGTGCATAATCTGTTGTAGATAAAATATAAAAATAAAATAAACTTTATTCAGTAATACCGGAAGCGTGTTTATAATTGATATTTTTGTTGAGATTTCGACTTTGGTCTAGCTGTTCCTATTCATTTTTGACATGCCTTAAAATTAACGGTGTATATTATATTTCCTTCGTAAAACCAAAATAACAACATATTTACCGGAACCGCCATGAAACTTACGTAAGTTCGTACAAAAAATCATATTGAGAAGAGGTTTTTTCTTTAGCCTCTGCGATGGACCCCTGACCAGTCGAGGGAGTCCGCGCGTAAAATTAGGGCAGGACCTTAGCCTTATACGTTTGTGCCAATAATGAAAATTGGCTTTTGAACCATTGGCGAATAATAACATGGGCCCACTGAATGTACATACATGTACATACAGTGGGCCCATGTTATGCTGTGGTTATTTTACAACAAAACTTTTTTATTTTTTTAGACTTCTTATATTGAAGATGCAACATATCATATTCATTAGAAGAAGGTAACTAACTGGTGTTGAACTCTTATTTCCTATCTGAAAGACAACTTAACCACCTACAGGTCTGGCTGGTAGCTGCAAGAGACCTTTTGCAACAAGGAGCAGCTCTCGACCAGTCAACAGCTCCTGAGGATGCCCCATGGAGGAGCGAAACACGTGTGGGTGTTGGTGTGAATGTCGCTTGCATCCATTGTTTTCTTTTGCACGTTCTATTTCCGCAAAATAACACCTGATTCCATTGATTGACAAAGGGTTCCATGCAGGCACAAATGAATGCGAGTGTGGAGCCTCTTCGCCCAATGCGGGTTTGCTTGTCTAAACGTAAACTCACGTAAAGCCGTTGAAAGTTGGTCTTGGCTGCATTAGCACGTAACCTGCGTAAATATGTAAATAGAATTTTTAATGATATAGCGGTCGACTTGATAAAAATTTTACACGACCAACGATTTTATTTTTTTGTCTGATTAATGCCCTAGGTTGATGAGGAGAGTGGTGTGATGATTGGCACCTAGGACCTACCGACTTATTTTGTAGCTTTTAGTACATTGTCTACATCATTTTTTTTAAATCTTTATTTTCCATAAAACCGTTTAACTTAAAAATATTTTTTACCCATATTTTTATTTTCAAGTTTTTAGTTTTTAATATTGTTACACACTTCTCATTCTTTTTAATTCATTTAATCAAGACCTTTTATTTGATACTCATATTGAAGGGGTTGTGAAATAAAAAAAAAAATTAACCTGCCATTTAGTTGGCGGCCACATTAGATTTTCATTTTATTTTCATAAAGAACTATTCTACTATGATTGATTGATTGATATGATTGATATTCGACTATGGGCTTGATAGCCCTTTCGTTTGATACCCATATTGAGGTAGTAGTGATAAAATATATGTAACCCGCCATTATGTAGTGGCAGCCATCTTGAATTTACAATGATACCGAATGTATTGAATTATATTATCATGTAATAGATGTGTACCAAATTTCAAATCAATCCGTCAACCGGAAGGAGGTCACATTTCAATTACCTACTAGATTCGATCCAAATAAATATAGAGGGCAAACTAAATAAAACCGTTAAAAAACATAATTTACATCATCATCAAAGCTTGTTAGCTTTGAACAGCCCTGGCCCACGTATATATACTACAGGTGTAATATCATACAAGGTAGAAGCAATTAGTCTAGAAGAACAATGTTATGCCCAAGTCATTCTCCTATGTCTCTCGTGTATCCTAAAGGCAGTTTACCATCAAGCGCGACAAGTTTATATGTTGCGATAAAAACAACACGAATTTTCAGCACGAATAGGGCGACCACGAAGCTGCTATAACATTTTTATCTATTTAAGCTCGTAATTTAAGATGGCTTTTAAACGGTTATGTCACTATTAGGAGAATGCTTTCCTAGTTTGGGTAAATTAGGATTGAAAGAAGTATTCTTTTGACAAAGTCTAACAATGTCTAAAAATTGTTTTGATTTTATTATGTTCTATTTTGTATGATACAAGTAGTCGTTTATTTTCGTGTAACAATATTGAAATGCACTGACAGGGTTAATGTTGGACACTATATTATTATTACTCATACTATTTAACTTAATAACAGTTAGCGTTTGTGGTTTAACCCACACAACATTAAAGTGCGCTTCCATCATCACTTGTGTCTTGTATAGTCATCAAGATCAGGTGAGATAATGGCAACGAAAAAAAAGTAACGGTAAAATACTAATACAAAAGAACCATCGAGCGTTGATTGATGTTGAAAATCGTCAAAACATGGAATCTTTAAGTAGCTACATTGTCTTTACCGCTCACATCTTTTTATGCGGGAGAAATCCCATCAATTTAAATATAAATGGGGTTCCTACTGGCATCGGTCCCGCGAGATCTGCGCATTGGATGAGAATGTCCTTGATAGCTTTATAGATTTTACGGTTTGGCGAATTTGTTTATCAACATCCAAAGATCACGGAGACTCTCGGGAGGCTGACCCTTGTAAATATGATATTGGTTATAAAACCGCTTGCTTTATGGCATTAAGATATCTTATATAGCTGTTGTGCTCAGTGAGCAGTAGTCAATGAAATTTTACGCGCTGTATATAAAAAGGCGGCTTGGAGTTACGGCATCTGAAGTAAATGCGCTACATACTCTGTGGCCAGCGCCTGCTTTTAACTGGATTATGCGGTGGATGAGGTATTTTCATATTTTTGGGAGTCTGTTAGTATGAGGGTACATCCGAACGGGAGAGCTATTGCTTAAGGTAAGTTGTTATACTATTAGAAAATTACAAAAACATTTTTCTATAAAAACCTAAGATAAAAACAAATTAAATACGAAATGGTTTTTGGTACTAATATTAAGCGGATCGTGGGTACGATCGCCGCTGCTGTCATACCTTGTTCAGAGACTGCCTGGCAATACAACGTGGTAACGCTGCCGATATCATGGGAACCTTAGAGCTGGGGTGGCCCGTGATGGTCTTTTAGATTAAGTGTTAAGATGTTTAATTATTATGTATATTTGATTGACATTTCGTTTTGCTATAATATACGAACATTTTCAACAAAACTAGTAGGTTAATATAGAGATTAAAAAAAGTTTTTGAAACATAATATCGATTGTGATAAAATGGCATAACTTGCTCAATGGCATAAATGGCTTAACTCATCCATCACAATGACAAACATTTTATAAAATAAATTCCTATGGTAAATATATTTTTTTATTAAGAAGGTATATACTTATACGTCACATAAGTACTTATTTTTACTAAATACAACATTTCCAAATATATGTTATTTCATTTTGGCATAACCTGATTTATCTTTCTGAATTAAGCAAAGTATTTATTTAATCCTGTATAATGAAGTGTAATATAAAAAAACATAATCTTTAATTCTGCGTAATTTTTCGGAAATAACTATTTTTTGTTTTAATAGATTTGTTTATTCCTTTTTTTTTAATTGTATGACTACTCTGTAATGACATACTCGTAAGCCTGTTAAATAAAATAAATTATATCAGTCATTTTTATATTATCGTTTCTAGTATTTATTTTTGTGTTTATTATTATTATTATTATTTTTTTTATTTTTTTTTTTTTTTTATTTATTTGTGATGGTATGTATGTATGTATGTATGTATGTATTAGAAACTCCGCTTACACGTTCTTTTGACAGGAGCATATAGGAGTTAGAAGCTCCAAGTAGGTGCACGTTTCGAACGAATTATTTCATACATTTTTAAGTTGCACTTCTGTAACGTACCACACGTCCATAGAGCTCTCCAAAGCCTCAGAAGGCGCTATAAGCAACTACTTAGGCTATTCCCATCGGCTCCTCGCACACATCTCTAAAATGGACCTTATCATTTATGCAGAAGCGTCGAAAGTGTTCGCGTAATGGTCAGCAACACGTGCTATTTGGTTTGAATATTTTATGAAGTAACAGATCCTCTGAAATTGGTCACATTGAACTGAAAGTAATTTTGCTCCTTAGTAGGTATACTCGTATATTGTTATAGCACGGTACGTAAACTATTTAGTGTATTTGAAAAAAGACAAAGTGTTGAAAAAATCCACGAGCGGGATTCGAACCCGCACCCCATGACATGCCGGGTGCACCTGGCACTATGCCAACTATGCTATCGTGGGTCAATCCAACTCGCCGAAATTAATCAACACTATCTATTCTTACTATGCAAGCCAAACATTGAATTGGGGGGTATCTTTGGCTTTTTTTTTGTGTAAAATTATATATAACATTGTTAATAATATCCTTACTTAATTTTATAAATATGAAAGTAACTGTGTCTGTCTGTGTTACGCAATCACGCCTAAACTACTAAACCGATTTAAATGAAATTTGGTAATGGACAGTCTAAAGCCTGAGAAAGGTCATAGGTTACTTTTTAATGCGAAAAAATGGCTGTAAGAGGTTGAAATAGGGGATGAAAGTTTGTATGGAAATTACGTCATTTTTTGAAGCTAGAAGCTTGAAACTTATTTTTGATTAGATATAAATAAGTACAACATTCAAAGTTTGTAAACATTTTACCCTAAAGAGGGTAAAAATAGGGGATGAAAGTTTTTGTGTGATGACGTTGGCAAAAAAGCTTACGGCCCAGAAAATAAAAATATAGAAGAAAAAATACAGAGAATTACGGAGTCATTACAAAATGTGAAACGGAAATTAACGCAAAAGAAACTTGCCAAGCGCCGCGCGCCATACACAATGCGGCGTAGGTGGTGTTTTATTTGCAAAATAATTAGCCTAAAAAATTTAAAATGCTGCCGAAAGTCACTATTCCACGCGGACGAAGTCTCGGGCATAGCTATTATTGTTATAAGTATGAAAACTATTTAGTGTAACGTTTGCGCTTCTAAGCAATCGTGTTGAAACATTGTTCCTATAAATAAGTACCCATCAAAAACAATACTTGTCAAAAAAAACCAAGTCTCGCAACTCAGTTGTTCTGCGGTAAAAAGTTGTGAGATCCATGTAATACCAAGTCGGTTATTAATTTATTCAGTCTCTACTTAAGCGACTTTCTGACGTCCAGTCTCTAAGACCACGATCGTGGTCCATAACATTCTTTAATGTTTTATATAAATATATTGAGACTTGGCCATCACACTAAATAATTGAATTTACATGTGTTTTCAGGCGATTGAATTTACACGTGTTTTCAGGCGATGGCCAAGTCTCAATATATTTATATAAAACATTAAAGAATGTTATGGACCACGATCGTGGTCTTAGAGACTGGACGTATTAAGACAGAAAGTCGCTTAAGTAGAGACTGAATACATTAATAACCGACTTGGTATTACATGGATCTCACAACTTTTTACCGCAGAACAACTGAGTTGCGAGACTTGGTTTTTTTTGACAAGTATTGTTTTTGATGGGATCTCATTTCTTTTTGTATTTTGTAGAGACAGTTCTACTTTTTTCCTTTCGATTTGGCAGGGGCACTACCATGCGCCTATATTTATATGGGACTTGCTTAAACCCGCGGCTTCGCATGCAATAATAATAATTGCCGTAAAATAAATAAAATAAAACATCGTTACGAATAAAGCCAATATTGAAAAATTTAACTGAACCTATTATTCCATTATATTATACATGAATCAGTGGATTCATTAACTGCACATGTAACTTTGTAATCCTATACATTTATATGGGATTACAAAGCTATTTATGCAGTTGGTGTATCTAGAAAACTGGACCGAAATTGCAAAATATTTTAGTTTTTCCTTGATTTATACACCAAACACTACTTATATTCCAAATTTGAAGCTTCTAGGTCTGCTAGAAGTGCCTTAGAATTTTGATGATCGGTGAGTCAGTCAGTGAGTGACAAAATTAAGAAATTTGACCCGTTATAATTCTTAAAATACTGGTTCAAATTGAATGAAATTTGAAATATACGTGTCTTTACAATGCCTGCATGGTTACTGAAAATTTCAGTCTTCTAGTTTTATCCACAACGAAGTTACAGGGGGTCGAAAATGGTCTGAATTGCTTCGAGAAAAGGATGGTACGGCCGTGACGCTTTTTTGCTCGACTTGGTGGGGGCACGGCCGTGCCCCCAGATAAGATCTTTAGGTACAATGTGTCTAGACTACGGAAACGACCATAGAGGACGGCATCCAGTCTGATTCAGGACTGATTCTGAACCAGAAACCTCTTTGGAACGCAACCGTTCAATTTGCCGTAATAAAAATAGGTACAGGCACAACATAAACCTTACATTATCATTGGACTCGGCACGAACCGGATCATTATACAGTAATACACGTATAACACGAACACACGGCAGTTACAGACCGATATCCGGTTTGTAATATTCGATTTAAATGCATGCCCCGCCACCCTGTGCGGTGCGACCCACACCTAAATACTACGCGGTAATGTCGGATGATGTTACATGCTAATTTGATAACGTAAGAACTTTGGATTGGATATTGATTGATACGGGCCTATAGAATTTGCGTGACGTAATATTTAACAAAAATAAGTAAATAGTAATAGTCCCACTGTAACAAAGGCCTCTTTGAAATTGAGTCTTTGTTACAACTGATGGGTATTGGCATAATCACCATAATTGGCGAAATGCAGGTTGGTGATCCTAAATTCGGGCAATGCATCGAAAAATCATCATCGAAACACACCCATTTCACTACAAAACATTGTTTAAAGATAAATAATGGCTAAACCCTGTGTGGCGCCGGGGATAAAGAATTGCACCACCCCATCTCTTCCCGTGGGTGTCGTAAAGGCCGACTAAGGGACCACTCCAGAGGATGGGCAGCAGCATCTCTCTGATGTTACCCTCAACCTACTGCGATCGCCAACCCGCCTGCCAAGCGTGGCGATTACGGCAAATACCCCCCATATCATTGGGGGAGGTCTTTGTCAAGCAGTGGACGTCTTTTGGCTGAGATGATGATGATGATGATGAATGGCTAAATTCGTGTTTAAAATATTGTGTCTCTCTCTTAAAAATATAAGCTAAAAAGTGACAACATCTGTTTTATGCACTTTAGCCATCGTTTTGTGGTAAAGCAGACTTTGTCCAACCTGGTAATTGAACCCAGGAACTTCGTGTATTGGACCAAACGCTTTGCCACTATGCTATCAACGCATTCGTTAAAAAAAGGAATAAAAAATCTTTGTTACTGTTTTCTGTATTATGTATGTAATTTTAAAAAAAAACCTGTCAATTACAAAGATTACGTTAATGACCAAGATATATGGATTTAACATAACAAACAATAGTGCACGAGAAATTATTATTATAAATGTGATTGTATCTTGTTAACTTGTATTGTAACACAGAACCGGAGAAAGCAACAACCCTTACTGAGTTTGAGCAGTCAAAAATACTCGTATTACTTTTCAAAGACGAATAGAGCCTCAGAATAAGTAACTAAAACTAAAATATTGGTCTGAGGATAGTGCTAATTAAATAAAATTTAGTCCCCGTTTCCTTGGACCTCCAAATATAGATGTCATTATTATTCTTTTTTTTTTTCCTTTAGTTGATGGCTTTGTGCGGTTAGCACATTTAGCCAGTGTCAAAGTAATTTTTCTTACAAGTTATAAATAAATAAACAATATTTCCATCTTGTATGATGATGATGAATGATAATAGAAATGAGAAGTGAGAAATGATATACCCCCCAACCCCTCGAGTATCTTAGTAAAGATGTGGAGCTTTACTAAGTCCTCGGGCGGACTTCTTGAGAGAATTTGAAAAGTGACGTTGCACTGTTTTGTTTCATTTGCCAACAATCATGCACACTCACGAACACTTAACGGTTAATAATCCACCATTAATTCACATTAATATTCGACATAACACAAATTTTAGAAAATAAAACAAAACCGCAGACATGACTCTTCACTTTCCCGCCAAGAAGTCTCTTAAATTCATTATTATTCTTAAAGAGCAACTCCGTTTTCAATATGAAAATTTAAAAAAAAAACAATTTCATAAAGTTTGTCATTTTTTTTTTTTTTTTTTTTTCCTTTTGTTGATGGCTTTGTGCGATTAGCACATTTAGCCAGTGTCAAAGTAATTTTCTAACAAGTAATACATAAATTAACAATATTTCTTTTCTGTATGATGATGATGAATGATAATAGAAATGATATACCCCCAACCCCTCGAGTATCTCAGTAAAGATGTGGGGCTTTACTAAGTCCTCGGGCGCACTTCTTGAGAGAATTTGAAAAATGACGTTGCACTGTTTTGTTTCATTTGCCAACACTCATGCACGCTCACGAACATTTAACGGTTAATAATCTACCATTATTTCACATTAATATTCGACATAACACAAATTTTAGAAAATAAAACAAAACCGTAGACATGACTCTTCACTTTCCCGCCAAGAAGCCAATGTTTGTCATTCGTTATTACTTCGTTTCCTCAGATTCCATTTTTGAAACAATGTTTTACTTAGGCTGCAGAGATTGTATCCTAAGCAATGACAAATTAAAAAAGATTGACACGCATTGACAGATTTCGGCCGCTCCCCTTCCATATTTGAAATTTTTGAAAAATGTATGAAACAATGTTTATTTAATTTAATGTATTTGTAAGACATAATATACATATATTTTAACGTTTGTGAGATTTACTACATATAAACTTTAACTATACCAAATCTCACACACCTCCATGAGCGCAATTTGCTTAGAAAGGGATCCAAAGAATTTGCTACAAGATAATAGCATTGAGAATGCAAAATGACCAATCTGTCAGATTTACTTTATTTATATCCTTAGAATAATAACGCATAGAAACCGAGTTGACGCAAGAAAAGTGAAGCAATTCAAACTAAGCCATTTTGGCTCAGTCCGCCCGAACGTCACATCAGTTGTCAAGATCAAGCGCTAGTGCAAACATCTCCAACAATTAATTACATTATGACGGTTTGTGCAATTAATGGGTGTCACAATGCATCGCATAAGGACAAAAAAGCTATTAACATAACATTTCATACGTAAGTATTACAAATTGACTTGTATTGAGCTAAATATTTACTACTTTTAAAAATAAAATTACAAGCCGCGATTTTATGAAAGTGTTACTAGTAAGAAGAAATTATTTTCCCATTATTCATTGGTGTATGTTAGTTATAAAATTAAATCTTATTGAAAATATTTATTGAAACCATAATATATTTTAAGTGTTGCCCTTAAGTAAGATAATATCTTTCCCTATTTAGTGTAATGGTATAATGATGAGCAGTGATCGGAATGAAGGTGGCTAATTTAACTAAAGTTGCCGACAAGACAACACTAAAAGTGGTTAATAGCACCAAAATATTGTTTATTTCTTTTTATTGAATCCCAGATCTTGGAAATACTTTTATTTCTAAGTAGTTTTTCTTATTAGTACACATGAAATTACTTGTATTGTAGTATTTTATAGCAATTCCAACGTCCGCATTTACAATTTTAGATGGCAAAATAGTAATGCATAAAAATAAAAAGCCGATAATTTGTTTACCGTTCAATTAAAGCTGATTTCTTTCCGCTCGTCGACACCTCTTTATTAGTCTTTGTTAATTGGGTTACACTCCACGTCGAATACATGATTAGTGATTTTTTAGCAAATAACTTTAGAGCGATTAACAACAAATTCACAAAATGGCGAATGTTGAGAGCGGTCGGCGATGATGCCATCTATATCGATCTTTGAATACTTTAACCCCATTGGTTTAAAATAAATTGTTTTTTTTTTTTTTCAAATTATATTTATTTTCATTTATTAGTCATACCTAAAGTGCTTTACAAATAAGCAAAGAATAATGTCCAAATAGTTATTCCGTGTTTTGTTCCCGTCATGTAAACGTCATTTAAAATTAGAGTAAAAGAGACAAAACACGGAATAACTATTCGAAGATTATTTCTGTTTATTTGTAAAACGCAAAGTGTTTTTATTGCGTAGGTGTATAAATAATATAATAAAAAAGGACCTCGTCATGACATATTATGACTTTTATTATAAATCATCCTCCTAGCGGTTCGTTCCTTTCATGGATTCAAACTCCCAACGACGGATATGAGGCGCGTGACTCCGATTACTGAGCTACCACCACTCCTGATTTTTATTACAAATTTTAGTAAAGAGAAAAGCTAAATATTTGATTTCGAGGTCCTTTTGATTATTATTGATTAATGTCATATAAACATTATCGTATTAAACTAAATTATCAACAAAAAGTATGTAGGATGTTAAACATTTATTTTCTTACTTATATTTTAACGACATTATCATGAACTACTGTACTACTTATACTATTATTTCACGTAAGTATAACATTTCCCCACTTTCGGGGAAATTGCTCATTCACTGTACACATTAAAGTTTTGTTAGTGTGCGTGTAGGCGACCGTAAGCACGTAATGCTTACGCCTACATTAATCTGCTTTTTGCATCACTTTAGGCGATGCGTTTGTATGAAGACTATCCATCTAGGCGTTATTAATCTAAGTTTATATCTAATCTTCGCTACAACAGTGTACACAAAATAATAATTATAATCTGTACCCAGATTCCATTTCTCATTATCATAAATGGGTGTTATTTGAACGGTTAGCAAAGTATTCGTATTTTTGTTAGCAAAAAAATGCTAGTTGGGCAGCAAAAAGCTACAAGGGCAGCAACTAATGGTCAGCAAATATTTCTTAATCAGTCTGCAACTTACTTCATTCTGAACAACAGTCTTCTGCCGCTCCCCCTTCTGTGACTGACCCTCGCTACGCTGCGCTTCGCTAGGAAAAAAAAATTTAACTTAACCTAACCAACAGTAAGGATTTCTTATGCTGACCGATAGTATAATTCTGCTGACCAAATAATAATTTTGCTGACCAAATATTTATATAGAAGATAATAAATTATTTCCCATCATAAATTTGTCTTTGATATATATTTTTTTTAATTATTATACTTGATATTCCTAACAATACATTTAACATGGCGCGTCTCGTATTGAACTCTCAAAGCCTTCCAAGTAGGCTACTTTTAACGACCACAAGGACATGTAAAGTTCATAAAAGGGCCGTTTGAAGCCCGCATTGCTCGAAGGGCCCATTTCGAAATGCAGGGCACTGCCAAGTCACTCGTAAAAAGTCAAGTTTTAATCAGGAAGGAATAAAAGCGGGGGAAATCGCGGCCCACCTGAATTTTTATGAAACAAAAAGTTTGTGAGAATAATTTTGAATTAGAAGGTTTTGGCGGCGCGGCGGCGGCAGTCTGTTCCTTGGGTAAGTCAATTTGAGATTGTTAATTTTTATTTTTTGTTTTCCTCACAGCTTTGAGCGTGAGGCGATCAAAGTGAATATTGTTAAGTACCTACGAGACGAAATAATCTCATTATCATTAATAGAAAAAAATATATTATTTTGGTTGCTTGTATACAAACTTTTGGTAGTAATAATATTGTAATGTAATTACTGTGAAGGTTTAAAGTAAAATGTATTGTGTTTATATTCTAGAAGCAACAGTGTAAGTTATACGAGTAGGATGCTAACCGGATCCAAATATTATTAACAAACGATTAATTTGTCACAAAACTTGGGCGTCGAGAAGCGAGCTTTCTCAGCAATCTGATTGCCTTTTAATTGATACATAGTGTACTCTCGAAGTCGATACTATTTGATTATAAGGGTTCCATTTATCTAAATATGTCGTTGTTGTGTTCCGGCAGCTAGAGATAAGATAGCCAGTGCCTCACTAGTTAAGGATCCCGGGTGAAGTGCGCTTCCATCATTGGCCTTATCATCACTTAACATCAGGTGAGATCAAGGCACTGTGCTTACCCGTTAATATAAAAAACATACTTTTAATAACTCTTATTTAATACGGTATTATTTGTTCGGAACTTCCTCATTCCGGCCCATTTGAATTGCTTCACCTGAGTGCTTAATGCGAGTTTTGTTTACTATCGAAAATTTGTATAGCAAAACTTTAACGAAGACGCTGCTTTAATGCCATACTAAATTCTCTTTCTATATTTTCGTTATCGTGATCGAATGTGAAATGAATGTAATGGAACTTCACTAAGCACTCTGTACCTATATCAACCAATTGAACAGTTTACGAGGTAATTCTTTTCGTGTGTATTAAATCTATTTCTCACAATAAACGTCATAATATATTGCTGTTTAACACCCTGGCGAGCCCGGGCGGCCTTGGTTGCGCCGTCAATTTATTTAATGAACCAATAAATTACACCTGATAGCAGCCTTTGTGTCGGGATCTGGAGATCTGTGTTAATTTTTAACAATTAGCCCAACTTCTGCGACCGACTTGGCAAAGGAGTTTGAGTAACGAATCCGCTTCAGCGCACTGTAATTGTGATTATTGTGTGGCTCAATAAGCAGGAAATAAATAATAAAATTCTGGAGTAGGTACCTGATTCTGAGGCAGCTTCTTAGAAAACTTTATGAATGAATAAATCGTTTATTTCATCGAAAAGGCGTTTTCCGATTTCGTGTAGGGGGGGAGATTGCTGTCATGAAATTACTTTGAAATTTTTACAATATTTTGTTAAATAGTGCATTTAACCTTTTATGATATTTAAATCCTGACCGCCAAATTCTTAAGAAAAGATCAATTAGATCTTACAACCTATTTTGCCGCGTCATAATGGGTGAATTCAACTGGAAATTAAACCATGTGAACTAACGGAAAGCGGCTTGTTGCATCTGGGGTATGTTCCGATACACTGCGAGCACTGTAAGGTGTGACGTCAATTTAGTATACTGCGAAGCCGTTCCTTTATAGTTAGCTATACTGGTTACTGTTTAAAACGGAACGCAGTCCAGTATACTGTCATCCATGCTGTCATAAATGCTCTAAGGCTGTCATCCATGTCATCATTTCTGGACGCTGTTGATCACGTGATCAAAGCACTGAGAGCACCTTACCTCGAAAATACCAGTGCTTACAGTACAAAAATGGCGACGATTTATGACGTCATATATTTCCCTAGGATACTGCGGCAGTATACTGTCAGTCCATAACGGAACAAATTTCTCACCAGTAAGAGCACTAGACAGGAACATACTTACCCATAAATGCTTTGTCCTGAATGACTGACTGATGACGGATCAACGCACAGCCTACTTCAAATCTACTTCAAATTTTGCATAAACCTTTTTTAACAGAATTGATGGAAGACGTGTTTCGTATTTTATTGAAATTCATCCACTAACGGGGTTAAAAAAGGGGTAGAAATTTATTTTGCAGCATTTGATTTAAATTACATTTTATTTTGACACATGTTTGAAAACTCAATCTGATTAAAAAAAAGATTGATTTCGCTGATAAGCTCAAAATTTTTTAGACAATTTGTTGTTATCTGTAAATGGCCTTCACAGCGTCACCGGACTTTTTTGGGGGCGGCGAGAAACTTAAAGGGTTCCTCAAGCCACACTGCTTGATCACGATCCAAACAACGTCAGAAGGTTTCTAGAGGGAATGGCATCACGCAAGCGTGCTCCCGCACTCTAATGGATTCTCCGAGCAGCCCCCCAACCGCCTAACACTCTCGCTTTCGATCGCTTTGAAAGCGAGGCCCTCGCCTCGCTTTCTATTATAATATCGGAATATAATATCGAATAATATCGAAAGCTATAGCCTATTGCTTTTGATATTGCTTTCATATTGCTTTCGAAATGACAAGATGACGCCTCCTCCTCGCCTCGCCTTCAAAGCGATCGAAAGCGAGAGCGTTAGGCGGTTGACCCCCAGTTTGGAAAGGATTGGGATGGCCTTTAGGTTACAATAGTGATGTACGTTAAAAGTAGATGTGTGTCTAAATCAGAGTTTATACCCTAACTATCCTAACTAATAGTAACTTAATATGCGAAAGTGAGTTTGTTTGTTTGTTTGTTATTTGTTATGCTTTCACGCGTAGGTATACTATTCAACCGACATCATAAAATTTTGTACATATTCCCAAGAGTATAATCAAAGACTTATTATTAAAAAAGTGAGTTTGTTTGTTTGTTTGTTTGTTTGTGTGATACCCTTTCACGCGTAAACTATTTAACGATTTGTTTGTTTTGTTGTCATAGAAACTGTCAAAGCGGTACGAAGTCCGCCGGGTCAGCTAGCCAAGTTATAAAGCACAATTAATATATACCGTTTAAGCTTGATTGACACAGAAAATGCTTGATTAAGTGGACGCAGCATATGCAAGGTCAAAAACAAAAGATATGCCACAAACTTAAATCCAATTGGGATAAGGTGGTAAGCGAAGTTGTGCAATGATGAAAGAGAATATTAAGAAAGTAATGATAAGAAATATTTATAACAGTAATATTTTTAAAAAGTTAAAATCAAACAATTCTTGCTGCTTCTACTGTGCTAGAACAATATCAGCGTTGCTCTAAGAATATCAAATGCTGTTTATGCTACAACATGCTTTCAGTACTCTTTCCAGTTTCACGCTCTTTATGTTTTGTTGTTACTCGTATAAAATCTTATTATTATGTGATTATGAACAGATTTGATATGAAAAAAGAATGTGATGATTATCGCTTTTAGTATCAGTCACTTGTTCCGTCAACCGTGCCATGCCCTGTGCCGATCCTGCAGCAAACGTATTTCAGCTCATCACACTCCTCACCAACGACACCTCACAACGTTCCAATTTGTTTATTGTTAACAACATCGCAGCCAAACTGACAAACACTTATCTGTAAAGGCAGTCCTTTAAAATTAATGCTTCTTCAAAGATAAGCCATTCCTTAAGGAACATTGTTTGGAACTCCCTCCCCGCACCTGAATGAATTATGCATCTCTACTTTGGCAAACAAGTTCTGTTTTGATAAATGTACCTATCTGGGAGGCTGCTGGAGTGGCTCGCGCCCTATTTACTAAGCTCGGTGTATTGGTTAAAGTTGGTGGAAACTCCACGACGGTGTCTGTACTCGGAACCGGCCGGTACAGGCCAGCTTGCAGGTTTTGTAATCGTCGTATTGATTCTGTGGCCAACTCGTATAAATGTCATAGACGTAATAATTTACCGCAAACTTATATAATAATACGTGAAGCAAAAACGTTGTACCCCTTTTTACGAAAATTGCGCGGACGGAGGAGTATGAAATTTCGCACACTTATAGTTTATATAGAGAAGGATTGCAGAATGTTTTTTTTTTAATAATGCATAAAAAATACATTAAATCAATAAAACAAACAATACACACACTACCATATATTTAACACACGCATATATACCTACTCTTTTCAAAAATTTCAAAAATGAAAGGGGAGCGGCCGAGACCTGTCAATGTCAATCCATCCTTTGGCTTACAGAGTAAAAAGTAGTAGTAGTGTTCATTAATTTCGGCGAGTTAGATTAGAATTGATAATTTGACAATTACTAACGGACCGGATCTTTTTTTAAACATTACGTACCATCCGACAACAGGAAAGCATCCATAGTATTTACTTAATAATTGCCCACTACTTTTTGTTGCGTGGTTTATTCACAAAACGGGCTATCGCATTTATTCACAAACAATGGCCACTGTTGGTGTTAGTGAATGAATACAAAAACAAACCTAAAAGTAGTGCACAATTATGAAATAATAGATGTTTGCCTAGTGTCGGAAGGTCCGCAATGTTTAAAAAAAAATTTCGCAGTGCAAAGTGCAAAAGTTTAGCAGTTATCAAATAAAATCCATTAGCGGCGCTAGTGTGCCTTACCCTTCGCCTTAATAAAATATGCAGCTACTAAATTACGAATATTGACAATATCAATATATTTAACTAGTTTCCAAGCTTATCGATTAAGTAATTCTGTTGTAATTTGAACAATAATGTTTTTGTTTTGTGGTGTTTTCAAAAATAATTATGATCGATGTATTTGAGCAAGCAAATTCAAGATAAAGACATGAATATACCTATATCAACATCTCAGATTCTTGAGTCATATTACAGTCTTAAACTATTTGCCGAAAGTTGGTGCATTTCTTCAGTTAACAACCCGCAAGTTAAATCTTCGCACCTTTTTTAGGTGTCCTCATGTCTCGGGAAAGTGGAAAAATACGTGTAGTATTCATGTTGTTTAAAAGTTAATATCGCATAAAATAGTACTTGACAAACTGCCCGGCGATATTAAAAGTGTAAAAAAATCACGGTTTGAATTGTACCCTCGTAATACTAAATTCGTCTACTTTCGTCTTTCATTTTTATTAAGTAACAGACTTTCAAATTACTTGTAGTCTTGTCGAAGTCTTGTACACTTTCATATCTTATCTTATCTTAGTGGGGCCTGCCGAGGTTTCCCTCTCGCAGCAACACTTCGACCCATCGGGATCTTTTGTGCAACCCCATCCTTTCACTCTTCTTCCGCTGTAAAGATGGATGCCAAAAGCTTGGCAACGCCCTTAAGAGCAAAGAACCTGAAGTCCTCCGGTTTCGGATAGGCCGACCCCAGGAGTTCCATTCTTTTCCTGGCCAGAGAGTGGCAGTCACACAGTAGGTGCTGCATTGACTCCGTTTTCTCCCCACATGCCCTACACTTTTACATACTTATTCCAATTTTAATTAAGCGTCTTCAATACTCTTCTGTTGCAATCACCATGCGATTGTAAACGAATATGTAGGGTGGGGTAAAAGTTGTCCTTCTATCTAACTCGACTTACAAGACAAGACAAAAAAATGTTTCGTGCATTACCAAGATCCAACGCATAGTAAATCTTATCCGATGTCAAAGCTGGTATTCATTAGCTTCTAAGTAGGTACTCGATATTTCCAACGTAAAAAAAAACAAGGACGAAACAACTCTCAAAGTGAATCGTGAAGTTGAAACTGTAGTAATGAATTCCATCTCTGGAACAGCACAAACTGGATGAGCGCGGACATTTTGTGTTGTTATTTAGCTACTTCGCCGGTTCGTGAAAATCTTTAATCTTCGCTGCTGCAATGGGCTATGCACTCGCTGTTTCATTACCTAGATGACAGCTTTTGATTCTGTTTTGACACCGACACAGCGCAATATCAAAAGATTTGCCAGGGAATAGTCAAAAGAGAATTGCGTTCGAGTTTAAATTAATTTAATTTTATGCTATGTTTATTTACCTTCGATGTATTTAACGCATTTTATACAATTACTAATTACTTATGAGACAACCAAAACCTCAGCCTCCCTGTGACGACAGGTCCTGTAAAGGGTTCGAAACGTCACTATAAAAAATTATAAATCAATGTGTAACTTAAACGCGATTTGATACGTCAAAGTTATTTTATTTAAATAAAGATATATATGTATATATATATATATATATATATATATATATATATATATATATATATATAGAAACCTATAATGATATCTGTAGAAACCTTATTAAAAGTTTTTTTCAAATATCATCAGATTTTTCGGAATTTGACACTAGCCGCATAGAAACCGGTCTTTATCGTTCTAGCTAGGTCGTTACTATGAAGAGCGTAATTTGTAGTGCACCTGGAGGGTAACCACGAGCCTTTATAGCAGTATTATTGCAGTTGTGAAAACGAGACGCGTGTAGCGGCGAATATACTCGCGTCTCTTTTCCACAACTGCAATAATACTGCTATAAGAGCTCATAGTCAGAGGGCTGGCCACCCTGACGATGGTATATCGAAGGGACATTGCTTCCCTTAGTGCTTTCTACTGCCTTTACCACGGTGAATACTCTGAGGAGCTCTTTGACTTCATTCTTCCCTCTCCGTTCCTTTCCAGATCGACGCGTGCAGGTCTGAGAAGCCACCCTTATATCGTGCTGATCAAGACAAAATGTTTGGACAATCGTTCCTTTGCCGAACTGTCCGTGTGTGGAATGCGCTTCCCCCACACGTGTTTCCCTCCTCTTTCTCTCCCGGGTTATTTAAGCGGGGCGTGAAAAAGCATTTATGCAGGCCGCCATAGTGTGAGCGTTCGGCATAGCGTGGTAGCGCTGTGATGAACGCTTTCACTTCTTGGGCTTCATTGGCTGCTTTTCTTCAGCTGCTTTCATCATTCCGAATCGTAGTATAATCACAACAAAATTTGCGTTATATTTACATATTATACCCCTAAGGATTTTTGTAATCTCTTTCTTTAAATAGACATATTGCCTTCAGTCATTGAAACTTTGGCATATTGATATTAAATAGGGAACTTGTAGCAAATACCCTTAAGGTACGATTTAACTGTTTAGTTTAACCTCTTTTTCCTTTTGTAGATAGATACTCTAATAATATTGTATATAAGTTCAGGATTGTGTTGAAAAACAACAGTTGATAAGGTTGGCAAGATTGATTCTTTTAAAAGGAGGGACAAAAAGAAACTTATTCTTCAAAAAAATGTATGTATTGTAAACGACAATTTATTTTTCTTATAGCAATCAAATTATTAAAAACCTAATACTAAATATCCATAGTTCATTATACAAAATGCCTGAGACAAGTCATTCTTTATTCTTTTAAATAGCTTAAATTAAAAACTTCTAAATAAAAACTTATAAATAAAAAACTTAGAAATACTTTAAAACTGACGGACTTTCATACAAACTTTCACCCCTTATTTGACCCCCATAGGGTATGATTTCCGTAAAACCCTTTCTTAGTGGCTGGTTATGTCACTCAATTAACATACAGACCAAATTTCATCTAATTAGCTTAAGCGGTTTCGGCTCGGCGATGATGAATCAGTCAGACAGGACAAGTCATTATATGTACATCATATTATAGATATGCGTTAGCATCCCTACTATGACCTCTGTGTGCTATAGGTTAAGTTTTATACTGCAATAATTTATTATTTATTATTTATCTCCTATTGACAACCCTGCTATCGGATGTTGACTTTGTTCATCCGATATATTTTAATATAGGCTAGGGGTATCGGAAGAGGGAGAACTACTTAACTACTTATGTTCAGCTACTAATACAGAGGGTGTACAAGGGGTCTGGTATTAAAGTTGACTGATTGGTACCTATCGATTAAATCCCCATGTATTTTCAGCGAAAATTAATAGTTTTTTTTATTATGTATTTTAGAATTATCTTCTAATTGCGATTATATCTAAAAACATATCTGTACAATTTGTAAGCTGTTATTGTAACCCATTATTACACTACGTTTGTTAATAAAATGGTTACTGGATCTAACCAAAATAAATTTATTTTTATTTTGCGCTTAAATAAATAACTCAAAACTCGTTGAACATAAGAAAGCTAAATCGATAGGTATTAAGACCCTCTAATACCAGGAGCCTTATCGTGAGGCACCCCACGCAATATTACCACCAAAACGTATATCACCATTTACTGTGCCAAAAGTCAAGTCACATGAAGGGAGCTTCATTACATTTCATTTAAGGGTCGAACACTTAATTAAATGTAATAAAAAGTCGCCGAAAATATTCAGCGAGCGGCGGCGGCGGCGGCGGGCGAGCGGAAAATGATTCCATCGTCGGCAGCGTGTCAATGAACCGAGAACAAAGTCAAAACAATTCGCCTCGTCGCTCACGGATATTTACACAAGAGTGGCTTTATAAGCACGCAGTTACAATGTGCCTAGTACGTAGGCACGTTATAACTAACCTACGTGTGACAGGATTCTGGATTATATATTCTGTGTCAGCATCTTCACCAGCTCGTTTTGTGTCCCCACTGTTTGGGCACGAGTCTTAGTCTACAATATGTAAACAAAACGCTGTCCGATCGCAAAGGGGTACATAGGTATACTAATAACAATAACAAAGAGAAATATAAAAAAAAATTATTCATAAAAATAAAAAAGTTATTGTAATTTAAAATGCAAGTTTTTGTACCGTAATTGCTCAGATTACCCTAAAATCTAGATAATTTTATAAATGTGACCACGCTTTCCATCAACGGCGGTGGCGGCGCCAATGGTCCTACCTACCGACGAAGTGCCGACAAAAGTATTGCTATATAAGTTTTGTCATTTAACAAAATTTTTATCCTTCTCCTATCTCTCCTATCCATCTCCACAACGACCGGTTTTGTGCTGATCACTTCCAGCGGCTTCCCGCGACCTTCAACGCGTTTACCTCCATTCTATTCTGAGTATTCTATGCAAGGCGCAGGACCGGAGGGAATGGCGTGCGTTGGAAGGAACCTACATTCAACTTTGGGTGAATAACGGTTGAGAAATAAGAAGAGTAAAAGATATACCCCTTTACAAATAAACAAAGAATAAGGTCCAAATAGTTATTCCGTGTTTTGTCTCTTTTACTCTAATTTGATATGACGTTTACATGACAGGAACAAAACACGAAATAACTATTCGGAACTTATTCTTTGTTTATTTGTTAGACAGTAGATGTTTCGGCAAAACCAAGACCGCGGCGGAGATAGCGTGACGAGCTGGACACATACCAACTAAAATGGCTCACTGCAACGGCGGGAAGAAACAAGTGCTTACACGTCTTGTAACTTCTTAAAGTTATATAAGGGCAAATATATAATATTAATTATGGTTAGTTTACATACTACATAGGCTTACTACACATTTTGAGAGTCGTAGCAGATAGACTCGCTAAGATAGATTTTCTATTGCTTGTAACATTTATTTACGTACTAAGCCGACATTACCAACCTTATATAGCAAGAAAAAGTAACGTCACAGCACAAAAATACTTTCGTAAGATGTTTTACTTGAAATCAGAGCAATTTGTATGGAGAAAGGGATGTTGTTTATCCCTAGACGAAAGTACTACTCTCCCGAAAAGCCTACGGATCAAGTACTTTAGGCTAGGTCAAACAAGAACTACTATTTATGAATACTAACGAACACTGGCTACATTAGGAATTCTATGATTTGCAACGACGTACATACGGTCTTGTCAGCAGTTACATAGTAATATATTATTATTCTTCAACATATAGCTTTTAAATAGCATATTTTATTTTTGTGAACGATAAGTGTCAATAACTTTATACTTATAGTTTTGTAATATGTTATATAACATAAGTAACATAAGTTATATAACATGATACTTAATGTGGACTTACCTTTACAAATATTATATAGATCAATAATTGAAAATTAGTATAAATATTGAAAATTAGTAATTGAAAATTAATAATTGGAGGTACGCAAGTTACAAATTAATTTTGAGACCAGCGACATCTCAGTCTCTCTATGACTAAGCAAAGACCCTGTAAAGGATGCGAAAGGTCAGGATAAAATTCAAATATACTATTGAAACTTCATAAATATTCAAAATAGAGCAAACATATTCTACTAAAAGCCTTTGATAGATTGAAAATAAGCACGAACGACGACGAATAGTTCCATTTGTTACACACAAAAATATCACGCATTCCTGTTTCCAATAAAACGAGGATTTAGCCTACCCACCAGCGATTCGCAGCTGATAATCCCTTGTCAATATAAAGGCGCCTACACACCCCGCCGCGTGCAATAGGCCTTAATGAGCGACACCTCTCGCGACCCGGCACGCCGCCGATCAAAACAAACATGCCGTATTTACATAAATCAATAAATACGTCAGTCGGGGCGGTGCGAGTGCTTGCGGAAAAATGTGGTGTCCCCTGGGTGACGGGCGAGTTCAAAGGCGCATTGGAACTTATGTCGAATATTTGTTGCGAACAATAAGTTACAATTTTTGAAATGTTTCAATATTTAATTTTCTAGTCTAATGGAGCTATTGAACCACGATTTCTTGCATTCAACTCCGAGCATGTATCCGTTTGGATGCATAAGCTTCGAAATTGGAATTCTGCGCTGCTGGAATCAAATATTTTTAGTTTGTCTTTGTCTACATGTATAAAAAACTGTAGGTAATTCACCAATTAATAAACAACTTGGGCTTAAACCCATCATCTTCCCACATAAACAATATCACACGGGGATATTGGCGCACTACCCTAGCCCTAAGCTCACAGCCACAACCGGAACACGCGGCGTAATGTGTCACCGACTTTTTTTTGGTTACCCATCCGGGTCTTCGTCATTGCAAAAGCTGCTTAATTTACACGATTGCAAACTCGAACGCGCTAGCCGCTGCACCAAAACTCTCTTCAAAAAGCTATACACGATTGAACACTGAATACTAATAGAGCTCTGTACAAAATCTAGATCATAACGCCCCAGGACGCCGCCATTAGACAAACACGGCGTAGTAAGATTAAGAGATTAAAAATCAATCATATTTTCATAATACAGCCATTCGTATACGAAGTGGGACGGCCGCGTACACACGTCCCGGTATACATATGTGGGAACACTCGGCGTAATATGAGAACGACGAATTCAATTTGAAAAAAGGGAATATTGAAGAGGTATAAAAGCAACGTGTCATCTAAATGTAAAAAGTCGTGTGCGATCATCGCATTAGGGCTGGCAGTTAAACCTCCATCGACAAGGCTTGCAAATTAAAAAGCTATTTTGAAAATAGAATGTGATAATGTTACGTCACGAAAAAACATTTTTCTTTTTTTAGAATGCCTATAAAGGGTTATGTCTCCATCTAATTAAAGGCCCATAAAATATTTTGTGCCAGCTTTGTTGAAATGGTTTTACGAGTATATAAGTTTTTAGAAGCAAAGACTCATTGGAAAAAATTGTGATTGATTCGTCGATCAATTATATATTAGATTCCCAATGAGCGCTTGAAAAACGGTAAGCGACTTTGGGGCCACGGGGCCACAATGACGTTTGTAGCGATGACAGTAAATAGTGAGTATAATTATTTTACAACCTTAATTTAGTCTTGTTTTTTTAAGATTTGAGGTTCATAGTAAGCTGAAGTTGTTGATGATAGCATCAATCCAATGCTTTTTCAGATTTTGTTATTCAAAATTAAATGAATAGGTATTGTGGTATTAGGCGTCGTGGTAGGTAGGAGCGTCAATGAAAGATGTTCATAGCTTGACGTAAGTTTATTGATTAAACAAAAGTACCTTAAAATTAACATATTATAATAGCTAGCATACTACGTAGTACACACATACACACATTAACAAACTTAAGTAATAGTAAAAACATTAGTGTTAAATGTGACCCACATTCACTTCCTTCGTCTTGTCATCAAATATTAAATATGAATTATTTGATTATGTGCATGCTATCACAGTATGAGCAAACAGGACCACATTAGAGATGGATTTTTGTTCCAAATCCTTTATCTAGTACATAATTGAACGAAAGATTGATTAAAATGAACGACTCTAATATGAAATCAGTGCAGCTGTTTGGGCACTATGCAGTGTAGTGGCACAGTGTTTGACACTGTAAGTTCAGTGTTCGACACAGTATTGTCGCCAAAAAATAACATAGATTTTCATTGAAATTTACGCGATGACAGCTAATGCAATTGTTGTTAAAGTAAAAAAAACGGTTTTATTTATTTATTTATTTAATTTTATTACATATAACAGATTTACAGTAATAGTTGTTCAGTATTTACATGATTTTAGTAAAATAGGTGGACTGCAACTCCACAGATATGTGTAAACAACATGCTTAAACAAAATCATTTAAAAAAACGCGTAAAATTAAAATAAATTGTTAAAATTATACAATATTACATTATAGAAATCAATTGAAATAGGTAACAAAACGACATGCTTAAACATAAAATCAAATCTTAAAATACACGGAAAATTAAATTAAATCGTTAAAATTACATAAACAATATTATTATACGATATAAATGAACATAGAATGAAAACCCAGAAAAAACATTAAAGAAGGGATGAATAAAAATATGAAAAACAAATACAAATAAAAGACTACAAAACAAAAAATAAAATGAAAATGGTTACAAAATTACATGGCATCGTGTCATCCAACAAGCCTATGCAGCGACGTTCCACTTGAATAGCGATGAAGCGTGGATATCAGGCACACCGTCTAATTTGTCTTAGTTGCTGATGTTAACCCCCTATTTTAATGATTAAATGAAAAAAGGTCGATCTCTGACTCCTCTCGAACACTGAAGCCACTACCCTACCTATGCCTTATACTATTATTATCGCTACTTAACTGAACTATTATTTACATAACTGTTTACCGCTACATCTGTCCAGTGTGGGGAAATTAAAGGAATGTCAATTCCATACATATTTGTCAATGGTGAAATTCTCCACTTTGTTTGCACTTTTTAATAGTCTTTTAGGTAAGACAATTAAAATGTCTATGCTTAACAAAAATACGGAGACTTAGATAATGGATAGAACGCTTAAAGACAAAGTTTTAATAAAGAATTTTATTATCCATAGTTACCTAGTATTAGTTGTGCCATGAAGGTGGGCTGATGTTGAGTGTTTTTATCAATTCCCTTATAAGTTCTTCACTAATACACCAACACACATCTAAAGATAAAGATCCTTTTCTTCCTCATAAGTTGGGGGAAGTTTGCGTGCGGCGGCCAAATGGGGTGCTTCATCAAAAAAGACGTTACAATCAGTTTTACGTGCTTTATTACATTTTTTTGGAGTTTCATTTGATTCGTACATTTATTACGCGCGAATTGTTTGGAAGAGCTCTTGTACTTAACTAAAGATTACGCGAAGACTAGGCATTCAAATGAAACTTGTATTTTTATATTTGATTATATCATGATGTTTCGAATCCTTTACGGGGTCCGTGGACACGGGGAGACTGAGGGTGTTGGTCGTCTCGTTATTAATGTATTACACCTTTACTTTGGTTGCATCAGAACAAACAATACTAATTAAGTGTCTCATAACTAAATTGTTATTAATGGTCAGGAAAATAAAAATTAAAAGCGAGTAGATTCGTAAACAGTGTTTCATTAATTTCATATTAAACTTTATTCAATTATGAAATTTATCACTAACAATGTTAGTTATTGTGACTAACTGTATGAAAAGTGTTCCAATAATATGACACAAGTTATTGTTAAGTAAATTTTATTTGATTATAACATTTAACACAATATAATGGCGGTTGACATGACCTATTATATAGAAATATGTTTTGTTATTGATTGCTAGAAGTTTAGTTTTAAGTTACATAGTTATCAAAAATCCACAAAACTCAAAAAGATTAAGTAAACTTGCATTCTGTACTATCAACCACAATCTCTAGTATCTAGCCTCCTATACTAAATTCAAATTCAAATTCAAAATATTTATTCGGCGTAGCATGGATGGGCTTAATCTCTAACAATCAAAGTACATAATACTCTAACAATATTCTATAATGCTGTAAAAGCTGTATGCAGCCAACTCTAAAAAAATCTCCTTGCTATACATCTTCATTAGATTTGCAAATATTTCTGAGGCACACAGATAAATCTCTGAAAACTCTCGAGTTCGTCTGGCGTTCATCTTGGTTATTTATGAACGCGCCCGCGTGCGTAGCGAGCTTACGCGCCGAAGCAGTAACTGCGAGTCGTCACGCACCACTGTGAATGCCGCTTCTACATATACGAGGCATGATTTGTTGGAAGACTCATTCCGACCAGTTACTACAGCCGCGTCTTATTATTTACAAGAATATATTAGCTTTTTTTGGCTAAGCCTCTGCTGTCCTACTGTGTAACAAAAGCTCTTTCCTGAACTACCTCATGCGTTCAGGTCATCTTGCTACTTTTTTCTGCGCCAACTTTCGCGGTGACGTTCATCTAATTTTTAATTTATTTAATTTTGAAAAAAGTGTTGAAAGCAAATTCCCCGAGCGGGACCCCGCACCCCATGAGATACCGGGTCAGATAAACTGCATAAAGGTGTCGTGGTTCTGTCCAACCCGCCGAAATTTATCAACATCACAACATATTCAATGTCGACACTACGTCATCAACAGCCGATCCTAATATAAAAGATCGGTTAAGAACTAGACAAGCTACATTTATGATTATATATAATTTTACGCAAATTTTGTAACAAGAAAAAAAGTGTTGAAAGAATTACCATTTATTTAATTTGATTGTGTGTAGTGACTTTTGCCCAGCAGTCTGGAATCGAGATGCATGCGTCTACTTACAAGATCGCCATCGTTAAACAAGTTCCTTATAAGTAAAAGCTGTTTTTTTTTATGTATCATAGCATTCCCGACAAATCGTTGTTGCGGCGTTACTTGTGGTGCGCTCCGGTCCGCCGCTATCGTTTGGGAAATGTAAAATTCCGTCGGGCGCGCGCCACCTCATGCAGTATGCAGCCGCCGGCGCCGGGCGCGCCCGCCGGGACTCGACCAGGAGGCTTTAGACGCCCCAATCACAAATGTAGAAACCCAGAAGTTAGGCTTAACACGACACCTCGCTTTGTAAACATTCAAAAAGGCTGATCCTTGCTGGCGCTGTCATAAGGTCGCAAATACGTAGCGCCTGCGACAATTGAGACCGCAAATTAAAAAAATATTCAAAAAATCTTTTTTTTTTCATTATTGGTTAAAGTTCTTAAAATATGCAGCTACTAAATTACGAATATTGATGTTATCAATATATTTAACTTGTTTCCAAGCGTATCAATTAAGTAATTCTGTTGTAATTTGAACAATTGTGTTTTTTTGTGGTGTTTTCGAAAATAATTATGATCGAGTCAAAATTACACAATCGTTTATTTGAGCAAGCAAATTCAAAATAAAGACATGAATTGACCTATATAAACATTTCAGATTCGTGAGTCATATTATAGTCTTAAACTATTCGCCGAAAGTTGGTGCATTTTTTCAGTGTGTCGCCTTAATATATACCGCGCTCCAGCAACGCTCACATAGACATCACGCACGCACACGGTTCTCGAACAGTCCGAGCGACGCTGTTGCGAGATTCCGTGTCCGTGAATTTGTCTATAATTATCTTAGAGCATTAAACCAAAATGCTCTAAGATAATTATGTGCGTTGCTCGAGCTCTTTTAACTTTTGCTATAAACTTTGTCTATGCTTCGATAAAAAAATTCTTCATATTTTTATTCTATGATTTATGCTACAATTTGCAAGTATGAAGCTTGCAAATCCCAAACTTTAAAAAATAAATTGTCATATATTATTTTAATACTCGTTTAAGTTTATGTCACAACGAGTTATACAAATAAGAAGATTAAAACGTACAAAATTATATTTAAACTGGAATTGGCGGGTCACTGTAAAACATCCATCCACGTTTCTTATCTCAAGTATTGTATAGTTACACAGTTTTAGTATCACACATGTGCCAGATTCCATTGCTGAATCGAGTCTCACTTCGAGATATTCTGTAATCTCTTTCTTATTATCAGACGCAGTCTTCCAAATCAGACGTGTATTGTTTGCTGACTTACCGTAATCCAGACATTAGCAAGAAGGTTAGTTAGACCTATGTCAAGCGCGTTAGTCCGACGAGAGAGCCAATTAATTATTAAAAATGTTAACACGGTATTACAGGTAATCCGACGCAAGAGTACCCACTATCCACTAGGAAGGCTACTATGACATTAAAGTCGCTAATCATCGATTTATATGTTATACTAGATATCGCGTTCCGAACACTCACTGTGTTCGACTCAGCTGTACTGCAGTCCGTACACCTTACTTTAGTGCGACTTTGACATTCATAGTGTGTGGGTGCGTACGGAGCAGCGCTAATAATTCGAAAAGTCGATAAATCAAAGTGAACTAAGAAGAGAAAATAATAATTCTAGTCAAGTAAGTAAAACTACTTATTATTCAAGTGAATAAATCGGTAATAATATCGTAATTCCACAATAGATATAGTATTTATTAAATTAAATGCGACACCATTACGCCTTCTACAATCATAGACTAAAACATGCAATGGTCAAATCGGTTGTAGGTAAAAATATGTAACTGAACACAGACTGACATTGTGTATTTAAAAAGGATGACACTCTGACCAGTGTTTTGATTTGTTTAATTGTTTTATAACCTGTTTGATATTTTTAAATATATTTTTATGGTCTTTCTTTTTAGTACAGTTATAATAAAGTTCAAAAAACATGACGACGTGCGTATTTCGATACTGCAAAAATACATCAAGAAATGTCAGCAAATCATCAGGTGTCAGCTTTCATCGGTAAGTACAGTGGGCGCCGTGGGCCACAGGTCAGGCTACCCACTTCCCTCTTTTCTCTCGCTCACGTCAAATGCAACTTTTTAGAGATAGAACGAGGCGACATGACCGGAAATGTGTAGCCCGACCTGTGGCTGTCCGTACTTATATAGTAAAAGGAAAAAGTTTGAAAGGCTTTTTTAATTTTTATAACACCTATTTAAATGTATATTAAAATGTAATACTCGTATGTAAAACTTTGGAAACATATTTTTTACAAGCATACTTACCTAGATACAACTTTTACAGTTAAAACATTTTGAAAAAAGACAAAGTGTTAAAAGAAATCCACGAGCGGAATTAACATTTTACCATTCGTTAACCTTAGCAATTAGGTATTACGCGCGAGCTAGTATTCAGATTTAAATTAAATTTAGTTAATTATGTCACTCAGTTCGCTCACTCAGTTGCTCCATTTTGCACTATTTTGTACCGTTATTAATATCTCGTCCCTCATTCACCAATACAACGTTATTTTTAAATGGTTTATTATCATCCGCGGCATATCGATTTGCCTTCAATAGTACTATCAATACATAGGATGGACACATGGACACATTAAAAAAATTGCATGCTTGCTTGCATGAATTGATGCTGATTTAAATGTATAATTGTTTGTTCAGATTTTATATTCAGATTTATATTGTTAATAATATTTTAAACTAATTTTTGACATAAATTGTATTAAGTTATTTTATTATTGAGATGTATTTTATAAATTCTCCATGTAATGTTTAATATTTTATTTTAGTTCAATATTTTAATGTTATAATCATTAGTTTAAGGCATGGCGATTGTAAATTTGCTTATCGATAATTCGGTAAAACATGCAAGTGCGATAAATATTTTAAGAACTAAAAATGTACCATGTTTTCTGCAAATAAATATATTCTATTCTATTCTATTCATATTGGAAAATAAAATTTA
Source organism: Eudonia mercurella (assembly GCA_963082485.1). Taxonomy (NCBI): domain Eukaryota; kingdom Metazoa; phylum Arthropoda; class Insecta; order Lepidoptera; family Crambidae; genus Eudonia; species Eudonia mercurella. The sequence continues at coordinate 20,436,441 of OY720030.1, read as the reverse complement.
ACAAATATTCATTAACTCGTAGTGTGAAAAACAATAGTAATTCACTAGACGTAACGTTAGTCACGTCTAGTGAATCACCATTGTTTCTCACACTTTCAAGTCGAAGATTTTTTTTTATAAATTAAAAATAAAAATCATTCTTATTTTTTAACTTTAACGATATAATGTATATATAAAATATTATTTCAATAATTTTGCCGCGGATGACAAACTATTTCAAAGGAACATTGTATAGTATAACTATATATTTATATTTATTTCAGGTTTGTTCACCCTGGTCATCCAAAAAGGGAAGAATGGATAAAAAATCTTCAAAAGGATAGAAGCGAAGACACGTGGCTTCCTACAAAATATTCGTTTGTCTGCTCTGCACACTTCCAACCTGATGATATTTATACGACTAAAGCTGGAAAGCGTTTTCTTAAGCAGACAGCTATTCCTTGTAGTAATATTTCATCAGAATGTTTTGACAAAAATCCACAGGCTTCTCCAACATCTTTAGAAGATATACAAATTTCGGACTCGGAATCAATTTTTGATACACCCCGTAAAATTAAGTTGAAAAGAGATTTAAGAAAAGTATCTGCTGCAAAAAAGGAATTGTTAAAAAAACAAAGAAATTACAACGGCAAAACAAATGTCTTCGGAAAAAAAAGGAAACTTTAACCGCGATTGTTAAACAATTAAATGAAAAATTCGGAATAAACAAACTAATAGAAAATGAGTTGGTGCAAAAAGCTGAAGTGGTAGAAATATATTGTAATACATTACAAAAAATAAGGAAACCTAAAAAAAAATTGAAATACTCACCAAGCATACGAAAGTTTGCGCTCACTTGCAATTACTACTCACCGGCTGCTTATAAATACGTTCGTAATTTTTTTCAAAATGCTTTACCCCACTCTCGGACGCTCAGCAAGTGGTATGGAAGTATTAACGCCGAGCCAGGATTTACAGACGAGGCTTTCAAAAGTTTAAAACTTAAATCTGATTCGACTTCAAAACCGGTTATTTGTTCTCTTGTATTCGATGAAATGGCGTTGAGGAAGCAAAAGTTGTTTAAGCAGAAAAAGTTAGGGTATGCAAATTTTGGAGACTGTCCTGTAGAAGGACAAGAAGAAGTAGTAGCAACGCAAGTATTAGTATTTATGCTTGTTTCTATGTCAGAAAACTGGAAAATTCCTGTTGGTTATTTTTTGGCGGCAGGTATTAGTGCTGATACTAAGGCGTCCTTAATAAGAATTTGTTTAAATAAATGCTCTGAGGCAGGGGTTTTTGTACCCAGTGTCACTTTTGATGGGTGTCCAGCAAATTTTCAGGCTGTTGAAAAACTGGGATGCAACTTTGCTGATGTGGATAACCTTAAAACATATTTTATACATCCTTGTACTTCAGATAAAGTATACGTATTAGTTGACCCTTGCCATGTAATAAAACTTATACGAAATACATTCGAGAACAAAAGACTACTGTATGATGAAGATGACCAACTTATAAAATGGCGACTTCTTGTAAATTTGAACAAATTACAACAAAGTCAAGGACTTAACTTTGCCAATAAATTGTCCCCCCGGCATATTCACTTTCGCAACCAAGTGATGAAAGTGAAGCTGGCAACACAATTGCTGAGCATGAGTGTTGCGAACGCTTTAATTCTTTGCGATAAGGAGTTGAAATCCTCTCAGTTTCAAAACTCGGAAGGTACAGTGAAATTTATTACCACAATGAATCATCTTTTTGATGTTCTTAACTCACAATCTTGCCATTTTTATGGATACAAAAGGCCCCTTGATTGCAAAAACAGTGAAGAAATTTTTGCTTTTTTAGATAATGCCAAAAAGTATATTTGCGGTTTGCGGTTCCATGTAAAACAAAGACGAGAAATCCGAAAGCCATATCGGGAACCAAGAATAATACTTCATCTTTCGAAGAAACGAATTGTTGAATCGAAAAATAAGACTGGATTTGTTGGCGCACTAATATGCATAGAAAGCCTCAAAGGGTTATATTCGATGTTGGTGGAAAAATCGATAATTAATTATTTATCTACTTACCGGCTAAGCCAAGACCACTTGGAGCTGTTCTTTGGTTGCATCCGGAGACATGGTGGAAATAATAATAACCCAAATGTTATACAATATCGAGCTGCATATAAAAAAGTGCTTAATCATTTAGAGCTGCGCTCATCCTTCACCGGGAATTGTATACCACTTGATAACTTCACAATATTGAATTCTTCTTCAGTGGAAATAATTAATGATACAGTTTTAATGAACAGACACGATGATGAAGAATTTCAGATACTTGAAAATGAAAGAACTATGGACTCTGACAGAGTTGTGGAAACAAATTGTACAATTCTTGCTGATCATTTAAATGCAGAACAATTAACAACTGCTACAAAATTGATTGTGGGCTATATATCAGGCTATGTATCAAGAAAATTGAACAAAGAACTTAAATGTGAAGAGTGTATTTCTAGCTTGGTTACGTCAGTCCGATTATGGCATCACAAATTGATTCAACTAAAAGACATGGGAGGGCTGTGCTATTCAACAGAAGACGTTTACAAAATTTGTGTGAAAACAGAAACACTTATACGTCATTTGATTAAGTACAAAGGACAGGGCAAAAATTTGCCCAGGATCTTTAGTAATATAAATACAATTGTAGCGAATACATTAAAAACATTTATTAATTCAGATATATTCGACTCTCTATATTCACACTCTTTACAGCAGCCAGGAACACTAAATCACAGAACACATTTGATCCGAGCAGTTATTGAAAAATACGCCAAAATAAGATTTCATGAGGCAAAAACAGATCCCGACATAAATTATTCAACAAAAAGACAGAAACTGACGAAACTAATCCTATTTGAAGGAAACTGAGGTATTCATTAATGACTAGACCTTTACGAGACGCTAAAGCGCACTCTTATTCTTGGAAAATATGTGGTGCTTGTATACAATACCATTTGTTTGATGTTTCATGTAATTTGATTTTAAACTATTTCTAACAAAAATTTGATAATAAAAAAAATATTTTAGTTTTTTCTACTTTATATTTTTTATTTATGTCATCATCAGCCTATAGTTTCCCCCCGCTGGGGCACATGCCCTCCCAATGGATAGAATCACTTAGGGATAACGGGTCATATAACTCACCACGCGTTCCCAGTGCGGATTGGTGGGTGTTAACGAATGCAAATGCAGCTGGCCGGGACCAACGGCTTCACGTGCCTACCGAAGCATGAATTAGCTCGAAATAACAATTTTTGGATCATTAATCGGATTAGAAGCCCGTGTGATAGTTGCTTAACCTCCACAATCACAGACCGTACGCTCTAACCAATGCGCCATCATGCAAGCTCCTCTGCCTCAGCTTCGTCTCCACTATTTATATATTCATTAATACAATTACATCCAAACATACCAGAAGATATTGCAATCCCACTCTAATATGCTGGCGAAACTTGATGGATGCACAAGGAAGCCCATCAAGGCGTTGACTCAAGAGAAGAGTACCTCATGACCTACTCTGATGTAGGTGATAAGTGAAAAAGGCACATCATTGGATGTGGACCTAGCATGACATTTTACACATTCATAACATATTGCTAAATGGCATTAAACAGATCGCAATAAAGAAGAATTTAAAAAAAAATACATTGTGAAATAGAGTACGAATTGTAATGAAGTTTTGTAGGTACAATAGTCGTGTCACTTCTGTGGTGTAAAATCTATAGGACCGACTCTTGTTACTTTACGTTGAATGAAACGCGTAAGCGCTTCGAAATTCACGGCGCTTACAACGTTTTGGTCGCGAGAAAAATATTCTCTATTAGCGATCTAGCGCTGTATTTTTTTAGTTTGGTTAAACGACAATAAAATGTTTTAGCGCTGCAGCGATCTTTAGTTCTAATGACCAGTATTTGAACAAATAGTTTACAAGAGCGTTCTTGTCTATTCAAATATAAGTCAATGTCGCTAATCGTTATGTTCGCAAGTGGGACTGGCTGTATAAACATGCTCTTTAATATCTAGTTTATTTATTTACTATGCTGTTATAACCTTTATTTTCAAAGAAAGTTACTAAATTAACATAAACACTATAACTACCTACTACTATTTATAAATAACAAAATTTCCCCAGATTATGCTATCAAGCAAAGTACCCAGTAAGCTAGCAACATTGCCTCGTTGGATAGCGAGGCTTATTCGCTGTCCCAAGTAACTGCTAGCTCTGAGGTCCCGGATGGTTTCTGCTAATTTAACTGATATATCCAGTCAAACGTACACGAAACACATAAGAAGCAAGTTACAGAATCATTGTCAATTTTAAAATGACATTGTGCAAGCCTATTATTAAGCTTACACAGAATTCTTTTCACAGAATATAGGATAAAAAGTATAAAAAATACAACGTGGTAGCACCGAGCTCGACACCAGGTTGTCGTCGCTCATCTATAGGGCGAGCAGTCACCGACGGGGTTGTGGATGTGTCCGAAAGGGTTCCCATGACCTCGTCAGGCCCCACCATGCCGGCGTTCGATGCGTCCTCCTCAGACGAGGACGACGCGATGTTCGCCGGTTTGCTGGTCCCAAGGTGACGAAAGGACGTCGGAGTGGTTTTTACCGAGTCGGTTTCGACTCGATTTTTCTAGGGCCAAAGCCCTGGAACAGAGTCTTGGCCATCCTCAGATAGCCAATGGGTCCCCTGTAACCCGCTGATGCGTCTGTTAGCAGATTTTTTACTCCGTATCAAAAAAAAAAGGTTGACGTCGCTAAAGAGTAATATAGAACTTCATTGAAATTTTACTAGACGACTGCTAGGAAGCAGGTGGGCCGTATGCAATTGTCGCTAAAGTCACAATTCTGTTACAAACCCTTATTTCATATAATTAAATGAAAAAAATGTCGATTAGTGGTACCGCTAAAGTAAAGTAAAAGTAAGTAAATAGCCTATAGGACTTCTTGGCGGGAAAGTGAAGAGTCATGTCTGCGGTTTTGTTTTGTTTTCTAAAATTTGTGATAAGTCGAATATTAATGTGAAATAATTATGGATTATTAACCGTTAAGTATTCGTGAGTGTGCATGAGCGTTGGCAAATGAAACAAAATAGTGCAACGTCACTTTTCAAATTCTCTCAAGAAGTCCGCCCGAGGACTTAGTAAAGCCACATCTTTACTGAGATACTCGAAGGGTTAGGGGTATATTATTTCTCACTTCTCATTTCTATTATCATTCATCATCATCATACAGGAAATAAATAGTGTTTATTTATGTATTACTTGTAAGAAAAATTACTTTGACACTGGCTAAATGTGCTAATCGCACAAAGCCATCAAAAAAAGGAAAAAAATAGCTTATAAACTGTCACACTGCTGAACAAAGGCCTCCATCATTGAAATCAAGTCATCGCTACAACTGATGGGTAATGGCTTAACCACCACGCTTGCCAAATGCGGGTCGGTGATCACAAACCCGGGCTGTGCATCGAAAAATCCGAAACACACTTCGCCCGACCTGGGAATTGAACCAGGGACCTTCGGGTTTCGGGTCAAGCGGTCTGCCACTCAGCCACCGTTTTACACCATAAACATGTCACTTAATATTAAATTATAAGATTTAAAAGATATTTGTTTGGTCTGCGATGTTGGCAATTTTCGTGCACAAAGCATTAGCATAGCTATTCAGCGTGGAACCGTTTCGCGACATTAATTGCCAAACTTTATACATTTCTTACACGCAGTAGAGGTCTATTTTTATTACAATAATTGATTACTTTGTGTTTAGTAACTATTTGATTCTTTTGACTTCAAGTCTAAAATATTAAAAAGATTATTTTCATTATTTCAGCCGAAAAATTTTAACGTCCATTGTGCTAATCTAAGAAGGTCGATAGTTAGTTTGATTATGATTCAAATTGTTCTTAATTGTCCTATGGCAATTTTAATACAAAATTTTAATGATTATGACTTGTGTTTTAATACGGTCCAGAATAACGACTGACCTCTTCGCTAAGGCAATCTGCGGCAATCTTCGATTTAAAATGGAATCTGTTTAAGGCGAAGGGTATGGCACACTAGCGCCACCAATTGATAATTTGACAATTACTAACGGACCGGAACTTTTTTTAAACATTGCGTACCGTCCGGTAACAGGAAAGTATCCATAGTATTTATTTAATAATTGTGCACTACTTTTTGTTGCGTGGTTTATTCAGAAAACGGGCTATCGCATTTATTCACAAACAATGGCCACTTTTGGTGTTAGCGAATGAATACAAAAACAAACCTAAAAGTTTGCCTAGTGTCGGAAGGTCCGCAATGTTTGAAAAAAAATCCAGTTTAGCAGTTATCAAATTAAATCCATTAGCGGCGCTAGTGTGCCTTACCCTTCGCCTTAAGTAAAACCTGTGATAGAATTCAACAACAATAACAAATCCATCAAGGTGTCGCTCTTGCAGAAACTTTTGATTTTTCAGAGACGGCGTTTATAAAGCGTTATTTAATTAACACGTTGACTGCCGCAAAACCAGACACAATAGAACATTTATTGTTTGTCGGTCACCGGTGACTAAAGACTTAAGTAAATAAATAGGTAAGTAAATTACATAGCGTGTTAAATGCAAAGTTCTCGCTGCGAAAATCGAACTTCTGTTTTTTTCCAAGTTACCTATCATGCGCAATCTTTATTCACCTCCTAAGGTTCTTTAATAGTCACGGCATTGGAGAAACACATTTTTGACCATCCGGACAGTTTTCCAGATTGCACATAGGTGGCGCTAATGTTCACTCAATATTTTCAACGATTTTTTATATCCTTTTCTGAATGAAGTATATATTTAATTAAACTTTAATGTCCTTTTTTTGAAAGCTTGGGCAGCGTGATAGACGTTCGAATAATAACTTTCCCTCAAAAAAGTCTAGCTGTTGCAGGCAGCAGGCTGCAGGGCGCCGCGCCGCCGCCGCCGCCTGCCCGTGACGCCTAATTACGCGGTGCCTCGGCGGATTGTTCAGCGAAATTACAGCTCCTAACCCACATCGCATCGGTTCAATTATCAAAACCAGCCTTAGAGCAATAAACCAACGAACCAGCGGATCAAAAACGGTAAAACATGTTTTTTTCTTTCGTTTATTGACTGTTTTAGGACACTGTTATCAAAAGTTTAAATGCTACAAAAAAAATGGGTTAACGGTCACAGGGACCATGCGGCCCGTGTCGTTGTCACAATAAGTCAACGTAAAATTAAACAAGATTAAATAAGTTTAACACACACTGTCCAAAGCAGACATGTAAATAGGTGGTAAATATTTACGTATATCGTTAGATTTCAAGTAAATAATAAATGGTAAACCGTGTAAATGGTAAAACTTGTAGCGACCCCTGAGAAGCGGGAGACGTAGATTTGGCATTGGGAAAATACCGAACAAGAAGTTTAGTGGGAGCGCTAGTCCAAACAACTCGCCGAAATTAATAAGCGCGGCGTACGCAGGTCAGCGGCAACAGCCTCCTGGGTGTGGTTGCGGAACGGATGGACGGTCCGTTTTACGGACACTGGATGTCGTTGCATAGACCAGTGCCCGGTAATAATTATAAGTACTAACATAATTTTAAGTATCTATTGTTACTAACAAAATTGGATGAAATGATTGTCTGAATAAATTAAATTTTATTATATTATAAGCACAACCATAGTACAACCACAGATTTTTTTTCTTTCATTTAGTTGATGGCTTCGTGCGATTAGCACATTTAGCCAGTGTCAAGTATTTTTTATTACAAGTAATACATAAATAAACAATATTTCTTTCCTGTACAATGATGATGAATGATAATAGAAATGAAAAGTGAGAAATGATATACTCCCCCAACCCCTCGAGTATCTCAGTAAAGATATGGGGCTTTACTAAGTCCTCACGCGGACTTCTTGGGAGAATTTGAAAAGTGTCGTTGCATTGTTTTGTTTCATTTTCCAACACTCATGCATACTCACAAACACTTAATGGTAAATAATCCACCATTATTTCACACTAATATTCGACATAACAAAAATTTTAGAAAATAAAACAAAACCGCAGACATGTCACATGACTCTTCAATTTCCCGCCAAGAACACGCCCAACCACAGATTAAGGTACAACCAACGCCTCACCCGATGCTGTTCAGCTCTCGGCTTCCAAGCCCTGTCTAAGGCTCTTGGCTATATTCTCAGTCGGCGCGTCCTAGAGCACCTCTATTATAGTGTCTATTGCTCAAGTGTTCAATTTATTTATATTTGCGTGAAGCGTAGTAAGTTAATAATGATTTTTTACCGTAACAAAGAATTATTTCATTTATTTAATTACATAGCGTGTTAGATGCAAAGTTCTTGTTGCAAAAATTAATGTAATGAAAATGTTTTTATAAATACTCCACGTAATTTTAATTTGCTTAGGTTTTTTAATAACGGCCCGGCAGTCACGGCTTTTGGACATGTGCCTTTTTTGCCATCCAGACAGTTTTTCAGATTGCACATAGGTGGCGCTAGTGCGCACTAGCGCCACTCAATAATCTCAACGAATTTTTATAAACCTTTTCTGAATTAAGTATGTAAGTATATATAACCTTAAATGCTATTTATAACAAACGACTGACTTGATTTCACATCAAATGCCACGTGGTTAGACCCTTAACAAATGGTGTAATGGGGTGAGATTTGGCTTGTCTTTACGCATACAATATTCACCTTTATACTCCATAAAATAAAGGTGCGGTCGAGTAATATGCGTGCCACCACAAACGGTTATGTATTTTCGCAGATAGTAAAGGCTATTTTACGACGACGACGTCTGTTTTCGAAGTGACGTGTGCTTTTTTATAGCTCAATGTTAGATATTGCCTATCAATGGTTGTCGGCTTTCTTATTCGTTTTGTTTCTAACAAATTTTACATGACCAACAATTTTGTTTTTCCGATGTCACTACCTATCTATATTTATACTTGCGATCCTTTTACATGGACCATGTAAATGGAAAAATACCTACGTATAATTCCAGTTTTTTTTATTTGTATATTTTATTTATTTAATAATATAATCTGTGACCACTATTAGCCCTTTCCGACCGAGATGGCGACGACCCTCGGACGGAATCTCGACTTAAAATACCCGGGCTATAGTTTATAACGAGTCGTCGACTAATACTATGAACTTTATTTCGTTATTTCTTCGGAATGCCCCCGGCTTCCAGCTTTTATTTCTTTTATTTTTTTCATTTTTTATATTTTTTGTTAAATAAATAAAATAAAAAATAAAAAAAAATTTTTTTTTTCTTCCATTCCGAGCTAGAAAGTAAATTTTGAAAAATCCGGTCTAACACGTTCGCCTGAAACAGGCGCAACAACAATTGGCGTTAAGGGTCAAATTTGATTGTGGTCGAAGCGCACAATCGTGTCAGCTCGTTTGTAAAGGGTTAGAAGGTTTTGAATAGCCAAAATAAAATAACATACTTTTTTAAATAGTTAGCGCGGTAATAATGACTCCACTACTCCACGTGATGTTAGGTGGAAATAGAATCCGGACGTGAAGAAGATAACCTTTCTCTTGTTACTTTTACTTGTTTTTCTTAGACAAGTTTTGACTTATATTATTATTATCTTTTTTATTTATTTTCTTTCTTAAAACTAGATTTTTACAATATTTTAATATAAAAACAATAAAACATTATAAAAACCTTATTTAAACGGTTAGCAAAGTATTCGTATTTTTATTAGCAAAAAAATGCTAGTTGGGCAGCAAAAAAGCTAGTTGGGTAGCAACTTATGGTCAGCAAATATTTCTAAATCAGTCTGCAACTTATATCATTCTGAACAGCATCTTATGCCGCTCCCCCTTCCGTGACTGGCCCTCGCTACGCTGCGCTTCGCCTGGGGAAAAAAAATAACTTAACCTAACCAACAGTAAGGATTTTATGCAGACCGATTGTATAATTCTGCTGACCAAATAATAATTTTGCTAGCCAAATATTTATTTTGTAATTCAAATAAATTATTTCCTTAAATTAGTACTGTATGACATTCTGAATATTGAAATAGGTACCTGATGTAATTTTTAACTTAAATATTTAATTATTTTATTTAATTTTGTATTTTTTCACATGTTGTGATTGTCCTTTATATTTTGTGTGTTTAGTTGTGAAGTGTCTTTTTATGATATTTTCCAATTTTTTGACGCTTTAAGGGAGAAAAGAAACGCCCTTACCGAGTTTCTTGCCGGTTCTTCTCAGTTCAAGATCTCCCGCCCAGAGTAGACTTCGAACCGATGGCATAGTGACATTCAAAAGAGCTTTAAGTAGCCTAAACTGAATAATTGATTTTCAATTTCTTCTATAATGAGATTTGATAATAACTTTAATGTGTTCACATATGAAGAGCTAAAGGTGATGAAGATGTGTTTAAAACAAAGGTATCAAACTCAGACCAAAAGTAGACGTGGAAATGTTTCACTGCTTCCTAGATTTAGCAAGAAAATACTAACTGACAGTTGGGCGTGTATACGATGTGCGATCGGTCGGACGTCAGATATACCTGACAGGCGAAACAATGTATGTACGTGCACGAAACACGAGAGGATTGGCTCGGTTTTGATATATGAATTCGAAATATTCAGTTCAGTACCGGATACTTCAATATTAGCTTAACGTCGTATATACATATTTCGATAGAACATGTTTGATATGAATATTTGTATTTATTTTAAACTACTTTTGCTACAACTACGTTTGCTTTTGCAATTTATGTACTTTTGTTATTTTAAATAATTGCAAAGTTATATTTTAAGGATGATAACTTTCGGTGGCCAAAAGGCATAGCATCCGTGGCATCGGGCATAGTGTGTGTTCGGATTATTCGATGCATAGCCCGGGTTTATGATCAGTAAGTGTGTTGATTAAGCATTTACCCATCAATAGTAGTGATGACCTGAATTCAATGATGGAGGCCTTTGCCCAGCAGTGGGACAGTCATAGGCTATTTACTTACTTACTATTTTAATGATTTCGTGATAAGGATCTGCATACCTATGTTTATAGGTATGCAGATCCTTATCACTTGTTCTTATTGACAGTTTTGTCAATAAGAACAAGTTTTTACAGTTTGAAAAAGTTATGAAAAATATTTTACGAGGATGAATTTCTCATGGAATGTACAGTTTACCTGAATTGAGGATGTACATATTATGCTTAATGCTTATGCTCAAGAAACAAGCAAATAAAAAAATTACAGACAGCGCCCAGACGTTACTAACGTTTGATATACGGAACACTAAACAAAATAAAATTGTACACAAAATGTGTAATATTTTATTTTGTTCAATAATCCGTAAGTATATCAAACATTAGTAACATCTGGGTTAAAAATCAGACATCGAAAATTTGTTAGCCATGCTGGGCCCAGGCTTTCAATATACAAGTTTTCAACAAACAACACCGTTTACTTTGCTTTGGATACCATTTAGAACGGCAAATATAAATAACCACATCTACTAACTAACTATGTAAAATGAGAGAGTAACCCATAAACTCCAAATTTCAATTAAACTGCCATATTATTAAGGAATACCGTTTTATTTACAACATTTAAATTAATTCAGAATTTCGTTTGTGGATACTTAATTGAATATTACTACATGACAAACAATGCTTATTCATTAAATGAGATACTGCCCGCTTGCAATTCAAGCTCATGTATCGTTCCTAAAAGGATTTCGCAATTATGTCTAAATCATCAATGATTAAAAAGCTTTTTAAAGAAATACAGTAACTATTTATAATAAGATAATTGCGCTATCTAATCTATCAGAAATTTAATTACATTTAAACATTGAGGCATAACTTATTATATGATTTAACAATACTTATTATTAGTATTAGACTCACAAAACAACAACGTGCCGTTCTCAAATTAGGTCCAAGAGTGCGTAACAATGCCAAATTCCAAACGTCCACACGTAAAATCAAACTGTTGACACCTCTATATAAGGATTACAGTCCCACTCAATCACTGAAAAGTTGCTCCAAACGAAATTGCCCTTTATCGACAAAGGTGCTTCTAGTGCCAAATACAGAATTGCCTTGGCGCCGTCCTCGAAGACCTTTGACGTCCTCCTATCTTCTCGTGCCGTGAGGTTACCGGGGTTTACGCAATTTATCACTACGCCTTTATCGCTCCATTGTCTATGCTGCAGAAACGTCACAGCGTTAAGAGCGACCTTGCTCACCGCGTGGACGTTCATTCCCCAACCTAAAGTTCTCTCTTCACCTCTTCTAGCAGCCTCTTCATATTCTTGCATCACAGCTACTAGTTCATCTTCAGTTAGAGCTGGATCACCAACTCTGTTTCTGATATGTCCATTTTGGATGGTTGCTAGTAGCCCGGCTGGGCCTGATACGTTCACAACTCTAGCGTTGGTATCCAATATGGGGTATATTAAGTTCCCAAAATTAATGTAACCGTAGAAGTTTACGCTCAACGTTCTTCTGACTCTCTCCACGTGAGACATTTTCTTTTCTGGCACATAATCTGTGCAGTTTATCAGCAAGTCAATTCTCTCGTCCAGATCTTGAATGTAATGCCTCAGCTTTACAATGCTCTTCGTGTACGTAACATCCATCTGTATGTGATGCGAATTGCTTCCATTATTCTTCAAGGATTTTTGTACGTTGTAACCAATAGATTCTTCTTCCGTGGTGAAGTACACCTTGCCATTGTATACTTCTGTGAGTTTCTTGAGCACTTGATAGCCTAGATTGCTGGAGGCGCCGACAACGAGAGCGACGTTGGTCATAGCGACTGGAGTAATACTAGCTTATCAGCGGTGTGTTATCGCGGGTAACGTACGACTGCCACGCAAATAAGATAAGTTTGCGATAACGCGATATGTATCAGATGATTTGAGGATGCTGCGAAAATTTTTGTCATTAGGTCAGCAGGTGTTTGCGTTTGGCCAAACTCTTAAGTTTTGTTTTTCGGTCGGAATCTCCATTATAATATAACGCGACGACGGTGTAATTATACAGTTCGTAATAAACAAAAAGTGACGGACGAAAATTTGTGTAAAGCAATCCCACGCGATCTGGTATTAGCTACTCGTGAATGGCGTCAGTTATAATGTTGACCGATTTGTAATTAAAGATAAGGATTGTATTATATTATTAGTCAACAATAATGCGTACACATGGCGCCTTATCGTGATTGACTTTAATAATCATAAAAAAATGTCTACTGCAAATACGCAACTACAGAGTTTCTTATCTAAATCAGTGGCGAATGAACCGGTTACAATTCTAATTAATCACAAAAAAGTTACGTAGTTTTTGGAAATGAAATAGAAATACAATAGGCTCGACAGTTATATAACGCATAATGTTAAAGTTGTATACGGTTTGCAATGTGTGCTTGTCTAAAGAAACCTATATGGACTCCACTTTTAAACTGGACCAGCAATCTAAAACTTCTAGCACATGAGTACTTACGCATGTGCTTCTAGCTCATGCGCATGAGAAAACTTGACACAAAGCTTTCGTACAGCTCGTATCGTTTATAATACAAATATAAATCAATATAATATGTCAATCTTGGCCTAATATTATCTGTGATTTGTTTTTTTTCAATTCATCTGATAGTGAATGAGGAGAAAGCGGAAGATAGATGCGCACTTCACCCGAATTCCTTAGTAACTATCTGAACATAATAATGCCATTGGAACTAACCCTGTTATACTTAGAGAGACTTAACACGGACACAGACTTACACGGTTGCTGATTTGCGTTGATTTAAGGTTGATTTCGAATTTATTATTATATATTTTCAAACACAATCGACGTGCTAAATGGGCAGTAGGTAAAAAATGTTCGGAAGATTCAAAAGTACTTATTTTTAAGTTTACTTGAATAATAAAAAATTGACTTTTTACTTTTTTTAGACAATTTTACCATTTTATGATGTATGTTACTAAATGTAACGCTATTTAGGCAAACGTTTTGAATACAGAACCTATTCACGAGCACTAAACCCTTAACAGAGCCTAATGTCACAAAGACCAGACTCCCTTAAGATAACAACCCTGCAAGGAGGTACGAAGCATCCGACTAAAATAAAATAATTATTATAAACTAAATGCAAGTTAATCCGCACAAAGTATTTCATTAGCGTCTTCAGTATCCGTGGAAACAGAAAAACCTTAACGTAAAGAAATTTTAGTCAATGATAATTCCATCAGTTGGAACATCATAAACGAAAAAGAGATAATCCCTTACAATATGGCAAAGCAAACTTTCATATTGAATGGCCGATCGTTGTAGCAGTCGTAAAAATAAAACAGATTCATTTCAATTTCGATTGCCTTTTTCAATACCAATAAAACTAATTCACGCGGACATTGTATTTCATTGAAATATTCCGCGAACTATTATGGGGGAAGAGTTACTGACGTAAGTAAGTACATCAGTGCTTTCAAAAGCTTGGCAAAATTCAATCTTCTTTCTACTGTATTTAGTGTTATGTGCAATTTGCTTTTCCAGCTTTGGAAAACCTCTTTCTCACCTGAAAGTTTTCTACCTTATAGACAAGCGAAGTAAAATGTCTCTTAGACATAAGACGACAATTTACAAAGCCTGCATTCGCCCGGTCATGACTTACGCTAGCGTAGTTTTCGCGCATGCCGCGCCCTCCTATCTGTATCCCTTACAAACCCTCCAAAACCGTTTCATGCGTGGTGCCACGGGTAGCCCGTGGTACGAGTACTATAGCAATGTAGATCTCCACCGTGATCTTGATCTTCCCACTATCAAAGATTTCATCAAAGACGTTTCCAGACGTTACTTTGATAACGCCCCCCACCACCCCAACCCGCTTGTTGTGGCGGCCGCCAACTATAACGTTGGAGGCCTTCCACCAACAAGACGGTACTCATCTAGACGACCTAAACAAGTCTTAGATGACCCCGACGATCTCATAACAGTTGCGAACGCCCACCGCCCAATCCTCTAAATGACACTACACATTTCTAAACATCTCTCTCCAAAAAAAAAAACCTGAAAGTAATTGATGATAAGGCCCAAAGTGAAAGCGCACTCCACCCGGAACCTTCAACTGCTGAGGAACTGGATATCTTTATCTCCTGTTGGTTACCCTTGTCCTTGTTCTAGCAACAAAGTTGCGAGTATTATTGTGTTCCAATTGTTATTGGAACACAATAATACTCCCAACTTTGTTGCTATAACGACATAGACTAATCTATATATTAATACGTGAAGCAAAAACTTTGTACCCCTTTTTACGAAAATTGCGCGGACGGAGGAGTATGACATTTCGCACACTTATAAATAGTTTATGAGTGTGCGAAATCAATAAAACAAACATTGTGTAATATTTGTTTTATTACTGTAATGTATGTAATGTTTGTTTTATACTACCATGTATTTGACACACACGCATATATTATACTCTTTTCAAAAATTTCAAAAATGGAAGAGGAGCGGCCGAAATCTGTCAATGCCAATCCAAACTCACATTCTATCTTTTTAAATTTTTCATTGCTTAGGATACAATCCGTGCAGCCTTAATCGTCTCCGTACTCGTTCGAACACCCACACATAAAAACACACACACACACACACACACATACTTACACACACACACACACACACTCACTCAGGTCACTCAGTACCCCTTACCAGGATTCTTAATTATCGTTTTTAATTCTTTCTTTAGTTCCTGTTCTTACCGAGGTGGTGGGACCCTGATGACGTGTACAACTGGTATATAATATCAATCACAGGCGTCAGTCTCACACAAACTATTCCAATGTACAACTGTTTACAAATAATCATGAAATTGTATACATGTGTTTGTGATGAGAAAATAAAGTTTATTTTATTAATAAAATTACGGTCGATTAATTTCGACCACTGGGCGACCATTAGTTATAATAACTCATGCACTCACTTCGATCAACGTTCTGCATCATATCTATATATTTATAATATCCGCACTATGCATTGTTTCACTATTTCCGGGTGAAGAACGCCTCCACCTTCGGCGTTATCATCACACTGCATACCCATAAAGAACAAAAAAAGTTTGTAAGAAACGTGGAACATCCAACTGCTCATGCATGCGCAACCTATCATAGATAGTTACATTTGAAAACAGCTCATCTCTTCCATTCGTCGTAGGTGCTATTTTTAGATTCCCTGCAGATACAAGTAATACGCCCTAGTTCCTTCGCTCAGTCGAAGAGCCCGATAAATATTTATTGCCCCTCAAGATTTTTGTCGCACTCCCTATATATATTTTTCAATCTATTTTTACAGATGGGTTAACAGAAATGTTATTAATGTGTTAAAAGCGCATTATTAATAATAATAAAAAACAGTCAATGGAACGTCAAAATATTGACAGTAGGTACATCGAAAACTAACTACATCGAAGGTACGAAACTTCAAAAAACTTAATTTTAAGGTCTATTCTAAAGGTCCAGACATCGTACACCTTGAATAGATTCACAGTTCATTAATACATCAAATATTATGTTTGTAATTTGTTTATTTTAAAGTAGAGACTGTATTTTATATAATTAGGTGATGGATGTTTAAGTTCGAAGTAGGAATAATAAAGGACTGAATCGAATATAAAAAGTATAATATAAGAACTGCCTAGATAATCTGACACAACCTACAGCCAGTATCATTAACTAAGATTTAATTAGCCAATCTAATGAACTGCGAACCTATTCGACTTTCGATGTAATGACTATTCGATCTAATAAAGGTTCGATGTTAAACTTTAATACTTTGTGTACTTTTTTTTAATGTTTTGTAGTTTTGATTTACAATAAAGTATATTAATCTCATTTTATTTTACACTGTAGTCAATCTTAGGTCTTAGTTATCTATTTTAAGGAAATCGTGCTATACACAATAACTCACTAATTTCAGAAGAAACCTGTAAGTCCATCCAGTATTGATTAGCAAATCTCTGTTCCTAGCCTGGATCTCAGAGGATTAGCTCTGAATAATTGGTTTTTGTTATTTAGTAAAATCGTTTGCAGCAAATCCCAGCAGGAGCAATGTAACGCTTTTGTTCTGAAACGCTAGTGAATTTACAATCGACACCAAATTAGTTAAAGTTAGTTGAGTTTACATACAATGTTTAAATGCAATAAAGCATTGTTCTACTATTTTAAAACGTATTCCAAAAGTCTTATTTTGGCTATTGGTCTATAAATGTCAGCATCAGGCCACTGATTGTGTTCTACTAATAAGTTTACTTAAATAAAGATAAATTTCATTTCATTTCAAGAATTAAAGCCTCGTTGTGTTACTTACTAGTAGCAATCACTTAAAAACGTTAGTAGAGCATCATCACCATCATCCACCTATCTCAGATAGCACACATAGGTATAAGTTACGATGACGTTGAAGACATTTTGGTTAGAGTGACTTGATGGAGTTGAAACTTATTGTTTTTCACACAGACACTATATAAAGCAGTAGGCTTTAAATCAGCCCCCTCAGATACATCTTCATAATACACACGCTAGTACATATACACCTCCCGCACACACTCGCACATGCTGCCCCCCAGACACACACATACACACACACATACACACACACACCCACACCCACACACACACACACACACACACACACACACACACCCCCACACACACCCACACACACATACACTCAATCTCGCAAAGAACTTATGAAATCTTGTATCACATATGTAAATCGAAACTGTTATGTTTACGTAGGAAGAGCGAGGCGTACCCCACACAGGTGTCTTCTGACTACTTTTTGGGGTAGCCCCGGTAACTTAATTGTAATTGATTTACCTGAAATAAATACATTTTTATTTTTATTTATTTATTAAATAAGCTGTTATTTTAAAAATCTCTCTTGCGTCGACAAGAATGCCCGGCTAAGGAGAAGAATAAGTCCATACCAAATTCATTTGCCTTAAAGTTAACGAGAAAGTCGACATTTCTCTAAAATTAAATTAATTAGCACTTTTAAACCGCCTAAAAAAACTTACCTTCAAGATTTATATTATCTACTAGCTGTGCCCTGCGGTTTCACCCGCGTTAATTAGCGACTGTTCCACTCCTATTAGTCATAGCGTGATGTAATATAGCCTATAGCTTTTCTCAATAAATGTACTATTCAACACAAAAAGAATTTTTTAATTCGAACCAGTAGTTCCTGAGATTAGCGCGTTCAAACAAACAAACAAACAAACAAACTCTTCAGCTTTATAATATTAGTATAGATATAAACAAATTTCACATCCACTCTTCTTATCTACGTTCCAAAGATAGTGAAATAAAACAGATACCGAAGCGCCGCCAGTTAAATTCTGTTAAGTTTTATTGTTTGTTAAGTTGTCAGTACAACTCGCGTTCTCGTTTTTATTGCTCCGATCGCTTTTACGGCGCTCGACATCGGTGACGTTTATTCCAATTCATCTACATTTAATGTAACTTTATGTTTCAAGTACTCGTACCTACCTACTGACTATCGATACAACATTTACCTTTTAAGTTGTCTTTTAGGGAAAAAACGTTTATTTGACATTAAAATTTCATAAAAATACACGAAATAATAAAATAAAATGCCAAAACGGCTTTTCTTCAGCTTAATGCGATAGCCGGAGATATTGCGCTGGTTTTCAGGAGAAACGATTACAGCACAATATTAACAAGAACTTATTATATTAAATATAACTATACATTTCAATTTTTATGGATTTTTAAGCTTTGTATCTGTCTCTATATCGGTACAACATTAATCTGAATTTTTCAAATTGTTTGTAATTTAATAAAAAGCTAGCGGTGAGTTTCGTTCGACTTTTTCTGGTTATACGAGTATAGTCATGAGCATTAACATGTATTCAATGTAACTCTTAATACAATTGAATAAGAATCAAAACTAGTCAAACGTTTATACATGATAATTCGTGACTGTACAAGGATCTACAAGTGAGGTTTAAGATGCTTTAGCGTAGTATACACTGTATATTGTTTATTGCCTGAAATAAATAAATCTATTATAGTCTATTAGAAAAGTACTTCAGTCCTAAGTTTATTAAAGTAGTCTGAATTTATTTGAACAACAAAAACATATCAAGTGCTACCAAATTATCCAACAACTCCGTACCGAAAGTACGACTGACGAGTTATTCTCGCCAGTTCAATTTAAACTCGTTCTTGTTAGAAGTTCCGCCTCTTGGCGAGGTGTTATTGTTATGTCGTCTTGTTACGTTTTCATTTAATCAACAATCGCATTAAATATGGCTGAATTAATGAATGGGCTCTATTTTCGGAGCACGAATAAAGAAAAATGTTATTGATGTTGTTGAGTTTGCAACAAAGACGTTTACGTTACACATTGAAATGAAACACCAATTTATTTCACATTTTGATTATTGACTCTCTTCGCCGCATTTATGTAGATAACAAAGTCAAAGGCAACATTTTTTTTATTCCAGACTTAAAAATAAATAGACCTACCTCTACCTACTTGGAATCGTTCGAATGTAACTTTACCTACTACCCATTCAGGTAGGCTACTCTTGACGCAAACTCAATCTCAATACAATTCCAATGCGATTAATATGTATCGATATTGGGATAAGTTACGCAATTTCGGAACGCCCCATTTCGATAATAATTTGTTCTATCAATTTCCACGCAATTTAATTCCAATGTAGCGCTATTATCGCTTTTAAGAGTGCAATTTGAATTTTTTAGATTTGTGATTGGAAATTGGTTATTGCAATTATGCTTCAAGAGTAACCCACCTGGACTGCTAGTTTGTAACACTTATACAATGTACACACGGCGGCAGATCAACCTATCCAAATCTGTCAAATTTCTCCAATTAATATTGATCCTTATGACTATACAATAAAGTTCAAGATTGATTGTAGAAATTTGACAGTTTTGTGTAGGTTGATCTGCTGCCGACTGTACAATATAAGTCTTTTCTGACCACTCATAACCATACAATAAACAAGATATAGTATCTTAATTTTTCAGGATGTTGTAAGCTGTTTAACATAATACTTACCCCCATTGTTTTGCCTCTTTTTCTCAAATTCAAAATGACGTTTGTGTGACGTTGACAAAACAATATTTAACAAAATAATGCTTAAATAGTTTTTATAAATAAGGGGGTTACTGTTTATGGTTGTTACACAAAACTAGTAATACAATATCATCGTTGGTATGGTATATGGTATGGTGTTGCGCCTGACCCGGCATGTCATGGAGTGCTGGTTAGAATCCCGCTCGTGGATTTTTTAACACGTTTTTCAAAATATTTCTTGTTTTTTTTTGAACTGGTGAGATCCACGTAAACTAGAAATTATTATTTCAGGTTACGTGTGAGCTATGAAAAATGAGTTATGAAAACCACCAACCACCACTACCAACCACGGCTAAAGATATTGTACTGAATATCAGCAAGAGCCTTTCTTTTCTCATCCCATTACAAACAAGTAGCTACATGAAAATCTATATATTAATACATGAAGCAAAAACTTTGTACCCCTTTTTACGAAAATTACGAAGACGAAGGAGTATGAAATTTCGCACACTTATAGTTTATATAAACAAAGATTGCAGAATGTTTTTTTTTTTTTTAATTATGCATACAAATACATTAAATCAATAAAACAAACATTACACACACTGCCTTGTATTTGACACACACGCTTAAATACTCTTTTCAAAAATTTCAAAAATGGATAAGGAGCAGCCGAAATCTGTCAATGCCAATCCAAACTCACATTTTATCTTTTTAATTTTTCATTGCTTAGGATACAATCCGTGCAGCCTTAATAAAATTACGGTCGAATTTCGGCCACTGGGCGTCCACTAGTAACATTTAATTTTGCCAATTGACATCAGGTACACAAAATACCATACAGTATCGATAAAACTAAAAAAAAGTTAAAGCTTTTCATAGCATAGGTGTTCCTACATCAGTGCTTTAAAAAGCATATATAAAAGAAAACCATTACAAAACGCCACACAAATAGAACCAAGAAAAGTTTTCTTGGTTCGTAACGTGTTGCAATTTTTATAAGAATGAGTTCTTATAAACATAGTTCACTTACCCACTTCAGAATGAGTTTATAAGAATAAACATAGTTCGTGAACTATTGTATTGTATATGGGTACGCGTACCCAGGATAAGATTATAAGTCGATGGCACACCCACACCGTGACCTAACAACCATAGAAAAATAAACATATCAAGCGTCCAATTCTCGGCTCGCTGAACAAGTTATAAGAATCGAGTTTTCCATAACAAAGCTCCGCAGAGTCGTCAAAGCAGCTTGTTAAAACTTGCCGGCGCATCCGACTTGCATTCGTTAACCTCCTGTTAACTTGCCTACACACAGTTCGCGTGCTTATTCTAATAGACTCAATTGGCGTATATTATATTTTGAAAACTTTGAAAGTAACGTGAGCTGAGCTGTGACTTTGTCGAACAGGCTATTGTACCTGTACTTGAATTATGTAGGTCGGTATGTGTGTCTTGTGCTTTCCTTTCGTTGTCGTTTCTTATACAGACGCCTGCAAATCACTTATCTAAAACTGTCAAATTTCTTGAATAAATAAAATGTTTTTGTTTTGTTTATATAATTTTAACGCAAATTTTATTGCGAAACAAATTACAAAAACACAAATGGTGAAAAAAATTTTCACGAGCAGGATTTGAACCTGCACCCTTCTGACATACCGGGTCAGGTGCTCTCCCAATTGAGCTATCGTGGTTCTATCCAGCACGCCGAAATGATTCAACACTATTTACTTTTTTACTTTGAAAGCCAAAGGCGCCCATTCAATGTCAACAACTACCGTCGTTAACATCCGATCATAATATTTTTACAAATACTAAAGATCAGTTAAGAAGTAGGCAAGCTATTCCTTTGGCTTTCAAAGTAAAAAAGTAAATAGTGTTGAATAATTTCGGCGGGCTAAGTAGAACCACGGTAGCTCAATTGGGAGAGCACCTGACCCGATACGCAGGTTCAAATCCTGCTCATGGAATTTTTTTCAACATTTGTGTTTTTATAATTTTTGAATAAATGTTTAACCGTTTCAAGCCATTGTAAGCCATATTCATAAAGTTCAAAGTCTATTGTGGAAATTTGGTAGTTTTATGTGCAGGCGCGAGTATAATCTAATAGCATAGTGTGCTAGATCCTCTACGCATCCTCTTGATTCGCAGGTATTTTCAAAGGAGTTCAGCATAGTAAGGGGTTTTAAAAAGATCCTGGAAACCTTTTACATGATCGAAAACGGGTTGGTTATACATCTGGGTGCCTAGTGTGTATTCATTCGATTACGTTTACGAAAGCGAAAATTAGTATGGCATTGAAGCAGCGCCTCCTAGCGACATACGAGAAGTTAAAATTTTGCCAAACAAATTCTCGTTTTCGTTGACGTGATCGAATAACGAATGAAACTCGCACTTGGCACCCTGGTTATCGCAAACGCCCATAGGCTAACCGCTTAACATCAATATGGGGCTGTATCATCATCATAATATATGCAAACTTATTTAATCAAATCATTGTTACTCATTATTAGTAAAGTTTTACTTCCAATTATCGTCATTAAGTGTTTCGAATTTTTGTCTTCTTTGAATGATCTGATAGAATATTAGTACGTAGTAAATGTTGTTAAAATCATTACAGACACCAACACTCCACATATCGGTAACCACTATTGATACGCCCCACATAAGGCCGCAACACTAACAAGATCATTCGCGACGAATATTATTTTATTTTATTATGGACAAGGAATGGTTACAATATCAAAACTAAAGCTTACTGTACTATCTAACATGCACAAAATATAGTAATATCGTAGCCCACAGATTTAGCCACTTATTGACCGAAATTAGGTCAATACTAAACAAAATAACACTATCTACTTTTAACTTACATTATAACTTACAAATAATTCTCTACGTGACTCTAATTGGAGAACTACCACATGAGTAAATATCTATTTACTCTGTGGAATTACAGAGATTAATTTGCCATGCAATTTGTCCTAATTACCATTCGTAGCTTTACATTTTAATCTTTCAAGTGCTTTGCTTATGAAATCTCATTATATCAAGTTGTTTTAGACGGATCCGCCAATGTATTAATCTGAGATTGAATGATTTT
The DNA here is from genome assembly GCA_963082485.1 of Eudonia mercurella. Lineage (NCBI taxonomy): Eukaryota > Metazoa > Arthropoda > Insecta > Lepidoptera > Crambidae > Eudonia > Eudonia mercurella. The sequence goes on along the minus strand of OY720030.1, from coordinate 20,413,198 downwards.
AATAAACTGTAAGCTCGATAACTTCCCTAACATCTTTGTGATTGTGGTTACAATACAATACCCGCTTGGTTCACTTGTGAACTTAGCTGCCATTGTAAAAAACGAAGTAAGAATTAAAGAGAAACAGAAATTAATTTAAAAAAGAGTTTGTGATTTTTTCTTTAAATATTTATATAATACACTGAAAAAATTAAATGCCTACCCGACCCAGCCAGGAATCGAACCTAGGTCTTTCGTACCTACTGTGTTTTATAAATATTTATTTTCAGCATAAGTGCTGCAATTAGCACTTAAAATAAAAATATTTTTTTAACTTTAGTTGAAAAGAAAATTGCAGAAATGATATGTGTTCGATAAACAAAGTATTAATCGACAACTTTATTAACACAGGTTTTTTCAGTGGCACTTGGTAAAGCCTTACTTGAGAAATCGGGTCTTACTAACTATTTTAAATTTTGATACCAATTCTAAAAACTACCTACCTACGCACTGATTGAAAGAGTAATCACGAAATATCAGATTGCCTATACAGTTTCTATTGTTAAAATAAATGTAAGTAATTAATTTCAGCAATGTTTTTGTAACATCTAGTTTATTTTATTATATACTTTTATAGCACGTGAAATGGTCCTGTTGACCCTTACGGAAAGGCTAAATGCGCTTGCGGTAAGAACGGGTCCAGGCCATTAGTCTGATGTGGTTAAGAGGACAGAACCACAAAATCTCGTGTCCAACCAAAGAACCTAACGTTTGACTTTAGAAGAAAACAACACGTCCATTTTATAACATAAATACTTCTACTTTAGATTGCCTTGGCTGTAGTAGTTGTCAGCATCAGTCAATGACGTCCTCGTCAATCTCGGATCGTCCCAGTGCTGGCCAAAAGCCTTCCCACTAGCAGCAAGTGGGGAGATTGGGCTACAATCCACGACGACCCAATGCGGATAGATGAGCTTTAATAACTGCCATCTAGAACAGTGGTTAAAGTGGCTTTAAAGAGATTCAAACTATTCTGATTTAATGACACAACCGTTCAAACTTTTTTACTTTTATGTAGTTTATTATAAAATTTTATGTATTTTTTGGTGTATAATAAAGTAAATTAATATTATCCTAACTTAAGATGCATTAGTGATGTCACTGCTGATGGTTATGTGGGGACTCTCCCTGAAACCGACTAAAAAGGGCATATCCATTAAAAACTCCTAAACTTCCACCACGTGCCGCCATCTAGGGTGATATATACTTAACTACCATAAGCAATCACCGTAGTTAAACCTATTGACCCGTCAAGTGGCTTGCCATACAAGGTCCTAATCCATACATGCAAGCCGCTCGCCGCGCCATCGAACCCTAATTATAAAAATTTTTTTTTCAATCAACAAAAAAAGCCCGTACCGCCCGCGGGCATCAACACAAATTCGCCAGCAAACTTGCAAAACGCTCATATTAAACGGCGGTGTTATTTACGGGGAACGTAACACGACTAAAACTGGTGTGCAGCTTGAATAAAACAGTTTGCTGGCGTGAGGGGAAAATAAAATTTGTTTATGACGCCTCCGCCCTCCGCCACGCCGCGTGCACCGTCTATAATGCACGCGTCTTATGCAGGCACCGGTAGAGAAGGCTGCTTCGGACGCCACTTCAAGCGACGGGCGTTGGTACTTTTCACAATAGCACATGTTTATTCGATTTGACGTTTCCGAAGTTGAGCGCGCACAATATGTGGCTATAAAATTTTCTTTAAATTGGTTTTGCATTCACACTGAAGTTGTTGTCGAAAATTATATAGAATTTTGAGATAGCGACTGCTTCCAATTTAAAGATAAGGTAAGGTTTTGAGTAATTTTCCATACTTATTTTTTTATGAGCCCCCGTCCAAATACCCCAAGGGTATCACGCACACGTATATGCCTTATACTTTTACTGAAATTAGTAGTCGATAATCCCGATATATTCTTCTTTTATAACTTGTTTTGTAACAAGTTTATACTTCACTGTTGGGTAAAATAAAATACCTAAGCACTACACTAAAACATTGAAAATATATATGTAGTAAGAAAATATTTATTTATGTAGTATTCACATGCACTATCCGTGAGGGGTGGAGTACCCAGTGTTCCATATTTATAAGGAGTAAGTCACCTTCCTTCAGAAGCTCTATGGAGAGCTTTCGGGTTTCTTATCTCTATCTTATCTTGCAAGTAACGCAATGTTTGCAATTCCGCGTTTCCGTATCAGAGGCGAAATTAAAATATTTAAGCTCTTCCGTGCTTGGGAAGGCACGTTAAGCCGTTCGTTGATCCAGGTTGTTGTCATAGGTCGATAAAACTTGTTAACCACACTGGTCCAGAGTGTCTAGTGTGAATTTTATTCACCATTTGATCACATCAACGAAAACGAGAATTTGTATGTCATTTAAACTCGCCTTCTGATGAGAAGCGAGGAGGTTCAAAAATTGATTAAATGGCATATTATTATATTTCGCAAGGTGGCTGGCAAGAGCTGGATGAGAGTAGCCGCGGATCGTGCTCGGTGGCGTGCACTTGGAGAGGCCTATGTCCAGCAGTGGACTAGTATAGGCTGATGATGGTGATGATGATGATTATGTTTATACTTCGTTGTTATTCGTTAGCAAGTGACAAACATAACAATATTTATTTTTATATCCAATCGATAAAAATGATAGTCTATCGACACATTTGTAAGTCACGAAGGCAGAAAACATGTGAGTTTATCCGTAAATTCAGTAACACGGAAGAGCCATGTAAACGGGCGCCTCTTAATAAATTCCAACAGCCAACAGAGGTGGTGTCTCGCAAACCGGTTCCGAAAAATATTAATTCAAACGTTATACAGGTTGTTCCTACAACATACTTATTTTTTACAATAAAAAAAGAAGTATGTTAAATAGATAAAGCATATAAAAGGGATTGTGCACTGCCGCTCTGAGAGATTACATTTGCATATCACTTCGCTTAAATTTTCTAGGAATCCTTCTTACCTGTGAAGAGAGAGAGTAAGAATATTGTCTTCACTAATAAATAAAAGAATTTTAAAAATAATAAATGGTTTTGTTGTTTGGTGGAAACCACTAAACGATTCCAAAAGTTTTTTTCACTAAAGCTATTTTCAATTTGATATCCGCCTGGATACTGCTACCGCTATCATATCTAAGTCTGTCATCGTAGATCTATAAAGAAGATTTTGTGAATATAGCTAGTTCTCCAGAGTCTGAAGGTTCCGGGTGAAATGGGCTTCCCCCTTAACCTTATCATTGATGATGTTCAACCTTCATGATGTTGCTTAAAAAACAATTCGAAATAACTGTCCGGTCCGATCCTGGTGGTAAAAATAACAAAATTTAATTATTTTCTTTAAATAATAAAGTTCTCTATTCGTCTATTTAAGGAAAAATATAGCAAAAGAAACATAACTTAACTAAAGACAAAATAAAAACTATATTCTTTTTTAATCCTCCAACTGTGGGCTCATAGGAACAGTCCCTAGAATGCTACCAATATTACCTCTTTGAATAGCCTAGCTAATACGCTGGCAGAGGTAGCTGCCAGCCTTCTTGTCACCGGAGGCCTCAACAAGGCGAGCATTCAACTCTTTAACAAGCTGCTTGGCCTCCGGCCCCCATGGACCCACTGTCTCCACCGCAAACGGAACAAATAAATAATTTGGAATATATTGTGTCAACCTGTATGTAGATGTTGGTACGCCATTGGGAGCACCTCGGATGCGCTAGTGAAGTATCAATTGGAATGCCAGAAAACGGTGGTTAATATTGCAGCGGGTCTGGACGGCGGCGGCGCAATGTTGCCATAACTTGCTCTTTTGATTATGGACAGAACACTGGGGAACTTGCAAATGCATGGATATTTTTGCCGCTTGTCGCACTGAAAGTACTTGCCGGAGAGTATCTAATAAATTCTCTTTTTATTTAGGTGCCTGGCTTGTTTATATTTTGGTTTGGATTTTTCGATGCCCGAGTATGTAATCACCAAACCGCATTTGGCCAGAGTGGTGATTAATAACAATAACGTTTAATTAAGACTGAGTCCACTGAGTAGGTAACAAAAGTACTTAATTCTAAAGTTAGTAGGGTAGTAGCGCCAGTGATCGACATTTTTTCTTCAACCATTGAAAATAGGGATCTGCAACTGATTTGTGACTTTAAATTCAATTTTTTTTTTTTATTTTTTTTTTTTTGAGTTGAATTTTAATTTAGCGACTATTGAATACAGACCACCTTTTCCTAGCTTCCATCCAGTATTTCAATTAAATTCTATATTATTATTTGGCGACGAAAACTGTGTCGCACAGGTTTGAGTATTAGTGCAATTTAAAAAAAAATATGTAAAATATTAGACAACATCACATACACTGTTCTGATCCCAAGGTAAGTAGCTAAAGCACTCGTTTTATGGAAATCAGAAACAACGACGGTACCACAACCACCTAGACCAGAAAAAGACAGAATATCGAAAAGTTCTTTTTCGACATTGACCCGACCGGGAATCGAACCCGGGACCTCAGAGTTAGCGCCGCCCAAAGTCCGGCGTGCAAGCCACTCAGTTACGGAGGTCGTCGAAGCTACTACCCTAATACAATGAAAATGGAGTTTTATTGGCACATGGGAGTATCCGACGCTCCTGCGACTACTTGGCTGTGTGCAGGTGCAGCCAGCGCACTAGCATTAGACTAAGCCTTCAGAATACTAATCGGCTCAAAATTCAAAATTCAAAATCATTTATTCAGTTTAGGCTACAAGTAGCTCTTATGAATGTCACTATGCCATCGGGTCGTAAGTCTACTCTGGGCGGGAGATCTTGTACTGAGAAGAACCGGCAAGAAACTCAGCAAATGTCCAACTCTTTTCTCCTTTACAGCGTCAAAAATATTGTAAAATGCCCTGTCATAGCAAGACACTATCCATCATTACATAATATAAAACAAAGTCGCTTTCCGCTATCCCTATGTATCCTATGTATGTATGCTTAAATCTTTAAAACTATGCAATGGATTTTGATGCGGTTTTTTTTAAATAGATAGAGTGATTCAAGATTATATGTATAATACATGCATAGAATTGGACCCGGTACTCAAGCGGACGAAGACGCGAGCGGGCCGCTAGTTACAAATAAACACAAAAAATATAGAAGACAACCACAACATGTAGAAAAAAACAAAGTCTAAAAATAAGATAAGTATGCATGAGCAGACCAGCCTCCACAGGCGGCACTTTCCATTGTACAGATGACTTGAAATCAATGATGGAGGCTTTCGCCCATCGGCAGTGGGACAGACAGGCTTATTGCTACGACTACTTTATTACACACTACTACATTAAACTACATTATTTTATTATGTTAGTGGAATAGAATTGATATTTTAAGAATTAAATATGTACGATGGCTATCTCCGTTTATCTATACTATTACTCGTAATAAAGAGGTAACGTTTGTGACTTTGTTTGTTTGTTTGTATGTCGGGGCTAATCACTGGAAATACTGGTCAAATTCCAAAAATTATTTTACTGACATTATGCTACATTCCTTGCGGGTAACATAGACATTTAATTTAAAAAGGAGTTACTTTTTAAATCTCAGATACGCGAACGAAGTCGCGAGTAATGTGCAAGTAATATATAGAAAGAAAGAAAAAAAGAAAAATATTATTCATTATCACAAAATAACACATTCATACAAAGAAAACATTAATAATAAACAGTATAATGATACTGAAATCTTCTCAGATGAACGATGAACACCGGTAAGTATTGAACACCAAACTATTTAACTCGTAACGCTAAGAACAAAATGAAGCGATTCTCCCGAGCACACATTATCTCAGCATCGCAGCGTCAAAATACAGCGCAGAAATGAGGTCGCAACAAGTCCGAAGTTTCCGAACTCCTCTGGCGCATCCCCATTTTTTCCTCCCGTCGCCCGCCGGTTGTTCAAGTTTTAATGGACGCGCCGTATCGGTGTATGGAAAGTAAAAATCATCATTATTGAAAGCGGGCTCCGTTAACACTTGGCTTGTTGCTGTGTCTCTATTGATTTATTGCTTCGGCGGGCAATGGCATGAAACACTTTGTACGGATCTACTGGCTGGTCTTTTTTACATGTTAGTATAACGTGTATGATGAAGCCTGATATGTCGAACTCTTTGCAGGGTAGCAAGATGACTGAGGTGTCGGACATCTTATAAATTTCTCCGGTTAAGCAATTGGCGATCATTCCACCTGATGTTAAATGTTGATAAGGTCCGAAGGTGAAAGCGCACCTCACCCGGAATCCTCAAGAGAGGAGAAACAACTGCCTATCACAAAATAACACATTCAGTCGGAACACAATACTGTGTACATAGGAAGTCGGATTTCGGACATTGATGTTATTGTGGTATACTTAGATAAAATGATAGTACACCAGGCGTCAGCTGGCCAGGCGGACTTAATACAAGCACCAATTGAAACGAGTTCAAACCGGCTGGGTATCGAAACTGGGACTTCTGGATCTGACCGGATGGTTTAACAACGTGACGATAGGGGTAGGTTAACAATTAATTAACTTTCAGTCCGTGCCGTCAACTATTATTGTTCGGGTGGGTTCCTTATCATGCAAATGGAGCTTGCAGCATCTTTTTGTCTTGCAGTACGTGATTGGGGCTGGCATTTATTAGCCTGTTTGATGGCATCTCAGGCATGTGGTAAACCTAACCATTAAAAGATAAAGATAAAAAGCCTTTATGGTTTCCATAAAGGCTTTTTAAAAATAACAAACATACATATTTTTTTTAATTTACAAATTGTGTTAGTGATGGTTAGTAATAACTTATTTACAGTCATTAGTATGATTACTATTTTTTTAAACTCAGACATGGATCCTTTTATGGACAATTAATTTTGATAGTAAAATCTTTGGAGACCAGCATCGTGTGTCATCAACAAATTTAATACAAATATAGTAAAAAAATTGTAATTAAATCAAAATGTTTAAATAGAGCCCTAAAAATAGTAAAAGTAACTAATTGTTACTGTAATTTGTAACGTGCATGACCGTATGGCACATACAACAACACACTACCATAGAGATTGCCAATTGCTTTGAAACTTTTTGACCCTCGGGATTCCGCTGTTAAACCAAGTTGAATGTTCCTTTAGTAAACAGGCATTAATTATTATTCTACACACTAACTTTACTGACGAAAGCTGTAATTACCAAGTTTTTAATGTTGCTATGTAGTAAAGCTTGTTTTAAACCCGCCTGGCGACGCTGGGTAGCTGCCACCGATTCATCTAAATTTGTCGGCATAACGATAATTTTAGTAACTTTGTTGTGTTATGACAGTAAGAAATAGCCAGTTCCTCAGTAGTGAAGGGTTCCAAGTGAAGTGCGGTTCCACCTTCGACCTTATCCTCACTTAGAAGCAGGTGAGATGAAGTCTAATACCCGTATTAATAAAGAAGTAATTACTTGTTGCTAAGCAATTTTCTTAACTAAATATGTCGCCATAACAACAATGTTTGTAGCATTGTTGTGTTCCGGCAGCTAGAGATAAGAGCCAGTGCCTCACTAGTTGAGGATCCCGGGTGAAGTGCGCTTCCATCATTGGCCTTATCATCACTTAACATCAGGTGTGATGCTGTGCACTGTGCTTACCCGTACAATGTATAAAAAAAATCTTAATCAAGTCATAAGTAATGACTTGATTTAGGTTAGAATTCTTACTCCCGTTTGCACTAAACTTATGAATCGCCTAAGTCTTGGCTTAATTACTACCCGGTCAAGTTAACTCGGCACCTGGCTCGAAAACGTCGCTTACACTCAAGTGCCGAGTTAACTTGATCGGGTAGTAGTTAGGCAAAGACTTAAGCGATTTATAAGTTTAGTGCAAACAGGTGTTAATTACAAAATCTCATTCTATAGTTAAGTAAAACACGTTACTTACTTGAGCAAATGCCCAAGTAACACTTGACGCTTGGTGGTTGTTTCTGTGTGGCAACACTTCGTGACTGCGTTTCGTTTCATGGAAAGGCAAACGTAAAGGTATATTATTACTTTTACAAAATCTTGCAATAATGTCTTTGATATTACTTTATATTATATTTATAATAGCAATGGCGTTGTATAAAGTAGTTTAAATTGTAAAAAGTATATAATTGTCATTTTATTATGTCGGTACAAAAGAAAGGATACTTGGAGAAACAAAACGTTTGACATGATATAACCCTACTAAATTTAAATGTTTACTTTTACACATGGATTAAATGCCGACACGTGTTTTTTTTTTTCGACTCTTGGAGACGCCTATGTCTAGCAGTGGACGTGTGTAGGCTGATGATGATGATGATGATGATGATGACATGATTTTTAGTTAGAAAGGTTATACATTCATCTCTTTTAGTCAAATAATACCGCTAGGTACGAGTACCGCTACGTTTGTAAAGTAAACAAAACTCAGAATTTCAAAACGTTTTGTCGGCGAGTTAAAATTTTCCTCTGAATATCTTTCCGTAAGTCACGCAAATTTTAAACATGACTCAAGAAATAGGGAAAAAGACGTTCTCGAGTTTGGAAAAGGATTTATTTTTAAATATCAAACAAAAATATGATACCATCCTAACCTGCAAACAAACAAACGCTACGAGTGCTTTAAAATGGAAGCAGTCATGAGAGAAAATAGCGGAGGAATTTAATGAATCCTCTGTTGTTACTCAAACGGTAAATATAATGTGTTTTGTATACTTTTATTATTTGCAGATATGTAGAGTTGCATTTGTGTGCCATGGTCTTTTCCTATATGTCGCTATAGTACAAGGTAGTTACTAATCTAATTTCCATATGTTTCATTGTTTCAGGCATCTACAAAACAATTAATAAAGCTATGGTATAACATGAAGGCAAAAGCAAAGGAGTCTAAAACAAAAGATTGGCCTTATCATCACTTAACATCAGGTGAGATCAAGGCACTATGCTTACCCGTAAAATATTTTAAAAAAATACTAGTCCACTGCTGGACCAGGCCCCTCAATGTGCACGCCACTCATCCAGTTCTTACCAGCCTTTTTTGTGAGAGAATTTACTGATTGCCTCAGACGGCTCAGCTTCATTGGATTTTTTTGGAGGCGACTAAAAACTTAAAGGGCCAAGTGAAACGAATCACCTTCGAAGGATTTCCTAGAAGGAACGGCATCACGCACTACTAGATTCTCCAAGAGGTACAGAGGTCGGAGTCTTACAAGCCACCTTGCGGAGATCGTCGCTCCACCTAGACTGAGGGCATCCTACACAATATATTGTGTGTGTGTACATTATAAGTGTTGCTGACCAGCAACTATTGCATATTAGTTGCATTCGATTTAATGTTTCCATAACAATAATAAGGTTTTAAGTAGTAAGTAATATTTATGAAAACCTAGCGCGTGCTTTTCTACTACTGTTATCACATGACCCACATACATACATGCAGCTAGTGTCCCACTCCACACCAGAAACAGTCGTTAACTGACCTTCGCCGCGAACAATACAAACAATCTTTATAAATAACCCGGTGCGGTACACAGCGTGCCACCCACCACCGCTGTGGGGGTAAATAAGGCTCGCAGCAGACGCGGCGACACACGGGGCCATTCTAATTGTGAACAGTGACAGATAATTATTCACGCTCTAATGTTGTCCGTGGCGACAATGTGTGCTAAGCCCGACGGAGGACGTACGAGCATGTGACGTGGTGTAGAATGGGCTAGTGATGTGCCGCAGTGTGCTGAATAAAGTAACTTTTTTAGAATTAGTATATAGTACATATTGTCGTCATACATCGTACATACATCGTACATACTACACACATCGGCATATTTAGCGGAACACAAAAAAAAAGAGTGATTTTTTTAAAATTATTGCTTTATTTGAAAAACATATATTTATATTGCTTTACTTGTTTTATATTATACCTTTTAAAATTAAAATGAGCTTACATGTGATACACATTATGTAACTAAAATTATCTTTTGTAAAAAATGTACTATTCAGGGTTTATTGAAAGCATTAAGGAAAACTGAAAAAGTGTTTATAAACATGTTTTTAAGGGAAAAATAATCAAATTAATATCGTGTTTCCTCCGCGTGCCTTAATTAAAGTTTCCACTCTTCTAGGCATGCTGAGAATAACGTTATCCAGAGTCTCCTGAGGCATTCTCTGCCATTCCTCAACTAAGGCGGTTTGCAGTTCACCGATGTTGACTGGAGCTGGCGATCTGGATTTAACCCTTCTTTTCAGCAAGTCCCAGATGTGCTCTACCGGGTTCATATCCGGTGATCTCGCCGGCCACTCCATTACTGTGATATTCACATCATTCAGATATGCTAGAGATGTTTGAGCAGTATGTGGTCGAGCATTATCCTGCATCAAAGTGAAGCCATTACCGATAGAGGGTGCAAACGGTACAACATTATCTTGTAAAATGTCTCTTATATAGCGATCTGCATTCAGATTCCCGCCATTGATCACCACTAAGTCCGTACGAGCTCCCAAGCATATCCCTCCTCAAACCATTATTGATCCTCCTCCATATGACACGGTAATTTCAAAATTTGCTTGATTGTATCGTTCTCCTTTGCGTCTGTATATTCTTTGCCTTCCATCAACTTGGTTCAAAAGAATTCTGCACTCATCAGTAAACAATACCTTACCCCATTGGTCAGCATTCCAAAGTTGATGTTCCCGGGCGAAAGTGAGTCTGTTCCTACGATGATGTACCTCAAGTCTTGGAGCTTTGGCGGGTATGAACGAACCAAAACCAGCTTCTTTGAGTCTTCTTCGTACCGTACGCTCACTTACTGATACACCTCGAACTTCTTCAAGCTCATTTCTGGCTTGGACAGCGGTCAGGCGGGGGTTCCTAAGTACGCGAAGTTGTATGAAACGATCATCTCTGCTCGAAGTACCCCTTTTTCTGCCTTGACCTGGTCTTCTCACATAAGCATTAGCCTCCCTGAATCGTTTAATACTGCGATGAATAGTAAAAACAGGTCGACCAAGCATTCTAGAGATCGCTCTATAGGTGTGACCATTTCTTCTAATCTCAAGTGCCCTGGCAATTTCAGTTGGGGTCAAATCGGGCATAATGATGTCCGTGACGTTCAAAGAGAATTTAAGTTAAAAAAAAAAACAAATAAAATTGTATCTGAATGTAAATTTTACGAAATTTCAAACCAAAACATAAAATAAACACCATAGAAAATTAGCTTACATTGGTGTAAGTTCTAACAAAGCAAAAACAATTGCAAGTAGGGAGACGTTCAATTGTTTTTTCAATTGCAAATATTTTGTTCTAAAATTAAATAAAGTGAAAACCAGCCAGCAATGTTGCACAAAAATGAAATTCGGCCTTTTTTTTTGTGTTCCGCTAAATATGCCGGTGTGTGTAGTACCATTATTATCAGTATCAGGTGGCTTAAATTATAAGCCACCTGATGCTGATAATAATGGCCTCCTCGTCGTATCCGACGACAGCAACCGTCACTGCTTCCTGGCGTGTGCTCTGATGTGGCTGGAAAGTCCGAACTTCATCTGAAAAACCCGGTCACATTCAGCGCACTAGAGCTGTCCGACTTCAATGCGTGTGTAGGTGTAGGAGGGTTTAGGTCTTGTCTTCCTTATTTGGCGTTTCACTTCTATGTTCTTAAGACGAATTTTCTCGAAGTTCTCAACGCCCCTATGCACCGAGTTGCGCCATTATGGGACCAACACATCGAATCGAAGCGGTGCCGCCTAGTGACGAACTTGTGTTACCATCTTGTTACTGCTTCGATGTACCAATACGTGTACAAACACCAGTTTCAAACTCGTTTGAATATTGAATAGAATTCGCACTAGGAACGCAGTTGGCAGAATTGACTTCGAACTTCGAACTGTGCGAACTGACTATTTCACCTGGAGTACCCTGGTGAATCTAGCGAAATAGAAACTCGCTCGCTGTTTGATAATTATTCGGGTCACTGCAACCTTTGACCTGTAGCCAATAGCAAGTACATCATCAAACAGGGAAAATCCTTTGTAAAGTTACGAACGTCAAATTGAAAACGGAATTCTACGAATTCACTTGGTGCACGAGTGCAGAAGCCAGATTATTGTAATTTTGCCTGTGCCTATTAATAGTACAATTTATTTGCCACTCGCTCCCGTTATCGGAAAATTTGCAAAGCAACACTTTTACTCTTCTCGTCTGTCACCAGGAGGTGCTGTTTCAATGCCATACATATTTAAATTTTCATTAAGGTGATCGGATAACAAATAAAACTCATACTGGGCACCCTGAACTGCTCAAAGATTGAATCCCTACCGCAAGACACCTCTGTGCATGACGCACTGCACGTCGGCGGCAACCAGCCAATGTCACAACTAAGAAGGCAAGGTTTGGAGTCGTTGATCCAGACTATATGGTCGGATGCCAGTTTTTCAAACCTGCCAACCAGCATTGGGCCTGCGAGGTGGTTACGGTTGATTTTGAAGAAGGCGTGAGTTCATCAGTGGGGTATTTACAAGCTGATGATGATGATATCTCTATGTATATATATATAAAATTCTCGTGTCACATCTTAGTTGCCATACTCCTCCGAAACGGCTCGATCTATTTTTATGAAATTATATATGTATATTCAGTAAGTCTGACAATCGGTCGTAATCTATTTTTCATACCCTTAAGTGATAAGAATGGTCCACCCCAAACATTTTATTTTACAATTAAATTTTCCAATACAAAATGTTCCACGATTTGTTTGTTTTGTTGTCATAGAAACTGTCTAAGTGGTACGAAGTCCGCCGGGTTAGTTAGCTAGTTTAAATATAAGAAATTAGAGGTAAAGGCTGTACATAAATGTTATATCTTTTGTTTTGAACTTTTTTAAATTATATGTAAATATACTGTTGCCGCATGCCGAATGAAATGTGAACGAGGGTCTCAATGGCACCCAATACTAGCTCGATGGCGCAGTGGTTAAGTCGCCCGGTCTGCGAGTGCTGAGGTTAAGCAACTTTCGCAAAGGCCGGTCATCGGATGGGTGACCAAAAATTTTTCATCTTTAGCTCCTCCGTGCTTCGGAAGGCACGTTAAGCCGTTGATCTCGGCTGCATTAGCAGTCGTTAACCACCACCAATCCGCACTGGGCCCGCGTGGTGGTTCATGGCCCGTTCTCCCTATCCATCCATAGGGAAGGCTCGTGCCCCAGCAGTGGGGACATAAATGAGCTGATGATGATGATGATGATGATGATGATGACCTCGCATAATGGGAAAATGCGACCAGGTATTGCGAGATGATGATGTCGGGGCGACCTGATATGTACAAGAGAAACTGTGGCATGACGTTGCAGGGGGTCGGAAGGTGTGGAAAAAGCGTAGAGAGGCCATTGCCCAGAAGTAGGACACCGGCTGATACGCTTCTTTATTGTTTTTACTTTTACCTTTTTACTGTTATTCTCTTTATTGTGAATCATGTGTGAGCGTTAATAAATGTTTTTCTTCTTCTTCTCATACTTAATGTATATAATAAATGTTCTATTGTCTCCGTAAATTTCGGTATTTCGGTACATTTTCGAATGTAAAGCACTCGACCCCATCACTGGCCGGCCGTAATTTATACCGGTGGCCGAAGACAATGGCGTGGATTAGCGCGGACATGCAGCGGGACGATAAAACCGAATGAATTAGCCGTAAGGCACGGCCCCTTTCATATTCCTCCGCTGAATGTGAGGATTCAGTTTCTGGCATCCAGTTTTGGTCACACGATAACCGTTTGTACCTACTTTGTGCTAATATAGGGATGTGAATAGCTATTAAATGCTACTGTGGGCGAGTCGCGAACGTCTCGGTGACCGAGTGGCAAAAGTAAGAACTATACTTAAAGGATGCATTTTGGATTTTTAGATGCATGCCCGGGTTTGTGATTACCAACCATTTCACCATCACCAGCATTTGGAAAGCGTGGTAATTAAGCCATTGCCAATCAATTGTAGTGATGACTCAATTTCTATAATAAACTAATAAACTTTTAACTTTGCTAAAACTCCGTCCTCCGTGCGCGCAATATGGTTTAAAAAGAGCACGTAGTTTTCTTTTCACGTTTTAAGCCTTTGACGCTTAAAACCGATTGGAAAGATTTTTAAATGTTTAGCTGGTCTTAAATGATGCTGAAACGGAGAAAATACACAATGGAAAAGATGAATCCTATAATAATGAAAAATGCACTTATAAAACGGAATATGGGTTTATTATCATCATTTACAAATTGATTTACAATATTAATTCTACCACCATAAATGACAAGACAAACAATAATCAATAAAAAACCTCAAAGTCAATTGTGACAAATTAAAAAGAATAATATAATAAATATATACTATACAAAACATCATACACTTATTGGTGGGAAAGTGAATAGTCATGTCTGCGGTTTTTTTGTTTTATTTTCTAAAATTTGTGTTATGTCAAATATTAATGTGAAAGAATGGCGTATTATTAACCGTTAAGTGTTCGTGAGTGTGCATGAGTGTTGGCAAAAACAGTGTAACGGCACTTTTCAAATTCTCTTAAGAAGTCCGCTCGAAGACTTAGTAAAGCCCCACATCTTTACTAAGATACTCGAGAGGTTGGGGGTATATCATTTCTCACTTCTCATTTCTATTGTCATTCATCATCATCATACAGGAAAGAAAGAAAGGAAAAGAAAAAAAAATATCGTACAGAGGGCGGCTCAAAATGAGTCTGCAACACATGCCTTGAATTTTTTTTCACTATATTTTATAAATATTTAATTCAGCTTAAGTGCAGCAATTAGCACTTAAAAATTAAAAGTAAAATTTTCTATGGTGTTGTGTTATCAAAGTGGTATTTCATCTTTAAAGATGAATCTGCATAGCCAATCGGTTGCAACAACCGTTGGATAGATTTTAGCGGCAGTAGTGCACTGCCGCTAAAATGCAATGAAAAAATTTTGTGATTACGCCAGCCTTCCCGGTAGCATAATGGTCAGTGCAGCCGCCCGGATTGCGGAAGACCCAGGTTCGATTCCTGGCTGGGTTGGGTGGGCATTTATTTTTTTTCACTGTATTTTATAAATATTTGATGCTTTTGATGGTTTTTAAAAGAAGATAACAACAAAACATCAATACATTTGTTATTTTTTGTATTAGGGAATAGGTGGAGCGACGAACTTTGCAAGGTGGCTGGCAAGAGCTGCATGAGAGTAGCCACGGCTCGTGCTCGGTGGCGTGCACTTGGAGAGGCCTATGTCCAGCAGTGGACTAGTATAGGCCGATGATGGTGATGAAGAGAATTTCTAAGAGAATTAGAAATAAAATGTGTCAGAATCTGTGAAATACTACCTACTAGAGTGTACAATAATTGTAAAGATGATCTGTAGAGTATTTCTATGGGTTAGAGAACATTATTTTAATAAGTGACCTTTAGATCTTTCGAGTTCGAGAAGCTTGGTTTTAGTAGCACCACCCCATACTGGGATACAGTAAGTCGCTACAGATGGCGCTAAAGCAATATAAATTTGGTTAAGCAGTTTGTTAGTCATAACATATCGAAGCATTTACGTCAAAGGGTTAATTAAAGATATTATACGAGTAAGTCTCTAGTATCCTATCCGGACACCTCGGTGGCCGGATGGCTTAGCGATTGGCCTAATAACCGAAGGTCCTTGTTCTGAATGTTTCGGATTTTCCGATGTATACTTGTCCTTACAGATTTGTAATCACCAACCCGCATTTGGTAAAGATTTTTTTTCAAAATTTTTCTGAATTTCTATTTGTGCGCAACAAAAATATTATTATTATTATCTTTATTTATCTTTATTCTTAGCCTAGGTTTATAATAATATTAATACAAAAGCACATACAAAACATAAAAATATTATAAAAAACCTAGCCTAGAGTGCTGCCGGCAACGGGGCAGGGCTCAAGCTGCAGGTGGTTAGGGCTGCAGAGACAGGAAATTATTATTATTATTACATCAGCCACAACTGTCCCACTCCTGGGCAAAGGTATCGCCATACCTTCCGGTCCCTGCAACATCATGCCATTCTTTCATGAACTTATCAAGGTCGTCCCACCATCTTCGTCTTGGTCAGCCTGGTCGCCTTTTCGCATTATGTGGGGTCCACTCCGTTGTGAGCCGCGCCCACATCACGTTCGGCATGCGGTAGACATGTCCAGCCTAGTCCCACTTCAGCCTGGCGGTTTTTCGAGTAACGTCAGTTTAATTAATATACCTATTTATATTTATTTATGTATTTGCTTGTTGTAAGACTTACAGTCAAACATCAACTATAACTAGACAATTTGAGTTAACCAATACCATTTACAAATCTCCACTTAAAGGTAGTTTTAATATGTATTTTTTTTTTTTATACCTTTAACTATGTGGCACGCCAAACTTAATATTCTTCATCATTAAAACAGACACTGAGATCGAATGTATATATATGTATATGTTATGTACATACAGCCCTTTGATGTATTTATTCTGTGGAATTATATTATTGTTATAGTCGTTCAGCTTCTCCAGCCGCTGTCAGGGACATTTAAAAAGCTATTTCGGGTGTAAAGGCCCCGAACGCCCGAGGCGTCGATGGTGAACGGGCTACGGAGCAATTAGGGAAGGACGCGACTAAGGTAAATAACTGATAGTTTTGAATACAACCTAATGTTTACAAAATAGAAATAACAGAATTATACAATAGGCTATATTCATATATAATAGACTGTGTGAAAATATATTAGATAAATATGAGTGAAAAGAAGGCTGGCAAATTTATTTATTTATTAAATTATGAAGAATGAATTAATGAATGAAAATAAATTTATTTGGGACAAAACAGTTCCAACGTACAGATAAAAATGGAAAAAATCATAGGAGCGTTTCAAAATGGTTCCGACTCAGCAAAATGCTAGCCTTGAGGTTAGCGCTGATCTTCCGTCGGAGCCGGTTTAAGTGATGCTGCGATAGCAACACAAGCGTAACACATAAAAATGTATAAAATATAAAAATAAAAATGGCAGCCCTAAGTATCAAAAATATTTAGATTGATCAATTGATTGATTGAGATGAAGAATATGATGACAGTAGGAGCAAATGTGCTCAATTGTTGTTAGAAGCTCCTTTGAAGCATCACACGAGCTGATACTTTGTTACCATATAAGGTATGAAGAAAAAAACGTCAAATCGTGAAAGAAAACGAGATATCGAAAATCTTGTCCAGTTCTGATTTTAGGAATACAAAACGGTGACCACACGTCTCACAAAAAGCCTGCAGTAAGACACAGTGCCACAACGATCTTAGAACAACAATGACATAATTTTATCTCAAATCCAAAGCAAAAGTGAGTGCCGGATCTGGAGGGGCATTAATCATGCGCACAAAGAGACAAAGGGTTGCCGTTACATTGTCGCGCGACGTTGCACAACGCGGGACGCGTGGCCAGCGACAAAACTCAGCCGATCAACTGGTCCGCTGATAGAACTGGTCTACTGATCGAAATCATCGTAAGACCCATAAAAATTTTTATACGAAAACGCAGTTGAAAGATAATAACACCTTATATTTACATTTTTAATGTGTAATGTAATGGTTTGTGTAGTGGTCCAGCGATTTTTAACCATCGGTCTCTCAACAAGAGGTCCCTAATTGGGTTTCCAGAGGACGGGTAGATTACTCGATTTGATTGGTAGGTCTGTTTTTAAGATCCACCTGGTAAGCTATTATCGTGTCATCTGAGTCTGTCGTCTGATAAGAGATACTATAGCCAGTTCCTCATTTTTCGAAGATTCCTGGATAACTGCGCTTCCTACAGCCTTATCATCGCCTACCTTCTCTTGAGAAAGACAACCGGTTCCCCCTTGCAGAATACCAGTGTTGGCATCACATAACAGGGCTTGCGCCCTATTATATTGTATATTGTTATTATTTTTTATTTATGTTACATGTTGTATGTTTAATTGTGTGTTTTGTTATGTGATTCCAATAAAAAAATTGTTTTATTTGTTTCTTCTTATTTGCAAAGAAAAAGCACAAACCAGACAGAGATTAACACTAGTTCTAACGATTCCCCCAATACGCAATCGTTCTCAGAAATTATGTAACCACTAGCTTGGCAGTTATATACCTAACGGTAGCGGAGTGCGTGCACATTAATCACAAAGACACAAAGCACGCCCCCAACGGGTGGGGCAAGCGTCCAGAGTCTGCCCGGACCCGAACTCCGGACCCCGTCGGTCAACACATCTAAAGTAATTCCTCTTAGGCTGCCTTCCCACCAGACATGTGCGAGGTAAAATTATCTTATAAGACAGGGAAGACAGTCTAATATGTGACGCTGTTAAGGAAAAGGAGAGAAGAAATGCCCTAGCTGCGTTTCTTATTGGTACTTTTCAGTGCTAGGTCTCCCATAGAACCGATGGTATAGTTAGTGACATTTATAAGAGCTTATTTTTATAGCTCAAAATGTGTAATTGTATAAATGTATAATAATTTTTAACGCAATATTTGTTGCGAAACAAATTACATTAATAACACATTAATCCTGCTTGTGGAAATTTTTTCAACATTTGTTTTTTGTAATTTGTTTCGCAACAAAATATGCGTTAAAGATTATTTAAATATTTTATAATAGCTTGCCTACTTTTTAATTGATCTTAAGTACTTGTAAAAATATTATGATCGGATGTTAATGGCGGTAGTTGTTGACATTGAATAGGCTTTCAAATAAAAAGTAAATAGTGTTGAATAATTTCGGCGGGCTGGTTAGAACCACGATAGCTCAATTGGGAGAGCACCAGACCCGGTATGTCAGAAGAGTGCAGGTTCAAATCCTGCTTGTGGAAATTTTTTCAACATTTGTGTTTTTGTATAAAACAATTATTAATCTTGTAGCTAAGCGATACGCCAGGAAAAATCCACCAATATAATTACTTCATTTTCCTCCCCTGACGTTGTTGTAAAATTAAGTGACCCCATTGGTAGATTTTTAACTCGCACGCTGCTTAACCTCGCACAGCTCTAATGGAAACGCAGCCTTATCGAACAGCTACGTGGGAGTGATGGAGGTGAACGGGCGGGAAAAAAGCATGATTAACAACAGAAGATCAAGACCATTATATCTATCTCCAATGTGTTGAATATTGATATATAATTGAGTGACTGCCGCACAACGAGATGTCCGCTCGGCTTACTTATGATTTTCATGTTATAAAAATATGTAATTGCTTATGACATCGATATGAAATAAATGTCTTATGTTCATGTCTATCTCTATGTCTGTCTATGTCTTTGCAATTTGAATATCTATGGCCATATAAATAGATACAATTTTACTTATCTATATATCTGTTTCTTCGTATGTAGTTGTCTACAAAAATATAATCATATACTCATGTATAAATGGAACACATTGTCTTAAAATATGTTTTTTTAAACAGCCACTACGGCTAAATTACTTTGGAATTTGGCAACGCAGCAAACACTTTATCAAACAAGCATTAAAGTGTTAAAGAGATACCACCTACATAACAGTTAAAAAGTGTATCTACCTTAATCGGGGCCAGTCACAAATCCATGTTTACAACAGTTTACGCCGGCGGCATCCAGTTTTATCCGGTTCCACCCGGTGTCGTCCGGGCCGGACCGGCCCGGGGCGGCGTTTAACACCTAATTCCGGCGGTCGAGGCAAGTTAACACACGCCCGCCGAGTTACGTTGCAGAACTCACAGTTACTGCGTTGTTTGTTTGAAATTTAAATCGTTGGAACTTTGCTCTCTGTCAGGTGAGTTTGCTCTGTGTCAAGGTGATTGTACATTTAACGTATTATTTTTATTTTACGGAGGAATAACCCTGGGCTTTCCTCTCGTCTAATAATGGTAGCTGATGTTAGGCGCTGCACAAAAGTAGAAACTTTTGTGTCTTGTGTGGGATACAAGCTACCAGGGAATATGAAATCAGCCCTCCCTGCGCAGACGTAGACACTTTTTGTGTCCAGTTACTTCCACCTGACACTAATCAAAAAGTGTTCGGTGTAGGTAACTAGACACACAAAGTCGTCAGTTGAGGACACAAGCAACATTAACAAATTTCCTTACAATTGTACTGAGCTGCGCAAACGGACGATGCAATCGGTGTCCGTATCCTGTGTGCGACACAAGCCACGCACACGTCCATTGTGAAACAGATTCATGAGATGAAAATAAGCAACGAATTGTTACCGCAACGGGCAACTGTGTCCAATCGCCGCCACCGGACACAGCAACTCCTGCGATGGTGTGCCGAGTCGGTAACAGAGTGTCCGATCGCCGCTACCGGATACAGCAACTCGGTTTCTTTGTATGGTGTGCCGTGTCGGTATCAAAAAGTGTCTACGTTTGCGCAGCGCCTAAGACCGAAGATTGAAAAGCACATGACTTGTAAACGTCAACTTGACGAACTGTCAAGACACAAAAATGCTGTCAAATAATATTAAATTATAAATTTTATCTGCTTCACTAACTCGCTCATCTAGTTATTTGTCATTGTTTCAGGTATGTCAACAGGACCAATCAGTAGCTAGTTATATCCTCAAAATTGGGTCTCAGTTTTAGACAGTTTCTATCTCGTACAAGCACAACGCCTAGTTACGGACAAAGACAAAACACTAATTACCTGCCTTAAAACTAGAAATTGGCTAAATCATCAAGCAAAAAATTTAACAAATATAGGCGAAAGGGTTCACGTGGGATTGAGCCCTAGAGTGTAAAGTAAATAGGCTGATAATACGTAGTATAGAGCCGTACTGCATCTAGCACAACACAAAACAGCTGTGAAGAGACGAACAAATTTTTAAAAGCGTTAGTAAGAAGGTTGACAAGAATACATTCAAAACATAAAAAGTGTACAATTCTTCAAACCAGTAATAATTTTTTGCTTGTACCTTGACACGAATGTCTGCTACTAAATATTGGTCAATAAACCAGATTGTGACGTCATATTTCGCTATTTCCATGCAATTTCTATGAAAGGAATTCGTTTCGACAAGTGCAAAAGGTGTATCTGTTATGGACCAAGTGATTAATAGGGCATTATAAAAAATGCCCGCGCATTTTGAAAAATGCCCAAAATTAGAGGGCAGTGTGATTACAACTATTGAAATAATCAAATCGTTCGGGCATTATTTATAATGTTTATCACCTATGGGGCAGAGTAATTAAAACCAGATCTTGACCAGGTTTTGGCCAGGAAGAACAGAGAGCAAGTGGATGGGGGGAGGGGCGCAGTCCCCTCCTAGAGGAACACAAAGAACTGAAAGGTTAGGGTTGGTTACGTTAGGTTAGATCAGTGACCAAAACGAGCTGAGCGAGCGAAGCGAGCGTGCCGCGGTATTAGCCGGCAAAGCGCCAGAAGCAAACTTTTGAGTATATTATATTGTATTGTTTAAAAAATACATATATATGTTATATTTTGGCCAAATGTATTATTGTAAAACGTAACTTGTTGACACGTCAGCTTATCTTTTAAAATAAAATAAAATGATGATTTATAAAGTAACAGATTGCCATTTGAATGTTTATATTTTGATGCCATTGTTAAACCAATAGTTTGTGAAATGAAACGTTGGCAAATGAATTGTGTGTTAAACATCAGAAAACCCCTTGTTCTCCTCCCCGCACCCCGTGCAATGTAAAATACACAAGGTATTAACAGATTGTCTGAAAACCACATGGCAATATTCATAATCCCGGGCATTATGAAAAATGCCCCAATTTATTACTTG
The DNA here is from genome assembly GCA_963082485.1 of Eudonia mercurella. Lineage (NCBI taxonomy): Eukaryota > Metazoa > Arthropoda > Insecta > Lepidoptera > Crambidae > Eudonia > Eudonia mercurella. Next base: position 20,391,384 of record OY720030.1, on the reverse strand, counting down.
GTCCATAACATATCTATTGACTAACCAGCCAACTGGTAAAACGTGCCTACACTTACAAAACATGTATTAAACATTATAAAACTATTAAATTCTTATGTGAAAAAGGAAGAATTATGAAAAGAATGTCATTGCTTTAAAGCTAAGATGCGCGGGCAAATTTTATCCGCCATTAATGCGCCCAGTTGACTTATTAATCCGCCACATCTCCGTTCGACTTCCGAACGTCGACAATGCATCAAATTATCGAAACGATTCCTGATAGCGCGCCTTTTTGAAAGTGGCAGCGCGGGCGCGGCGGACCCAGCGGCCAATCAATCACCAACTGACATAATGACGTCATCCATTATCAATTATTGACAGTACACGGATCGGATGCCGGCCGGCGATTTTCCAAGTTTTATGCCTTACCCCCCGACTGGGCCTCCCCCCCACATCCTCCTACCGGCCGATTGATCATGCTAGTTCAGATGAAGTGGATCCATGGTAATCTAAGTTTAGGGGAGGCTAAATATTGCGTCTGTTTATTGACTAATAGAGACAGATGCGTGGAAAGGCAATGATATCTTATTTCGTCGTACAAAATTGGTTATACTAAGCTACATATTTTTCAGTTAGTTCTTAAACTAAAAATCCTATCACAATCTTACTAACTACTCATTAGGTAACACATACAAACACACTTACTAATAATAATAATGAGAAGGCAACACTCCTGGACACGGCACGCATTGTCAGTAGGTTTCTTTCTCTGCAGCCTTAATCGCCGGTAGCTTGAGTCCTGCTCCGCTGCTGGCGGCGTTCTAGGTTTAGGTTTTTATAAAAGTTGTATTTTTGTATGATATTTTGTTATATTTTAATTTTTATATAATTTTTATAAAACCTAGATCTATGATTAAAAATAAATAAAGAGTATAATAATAAATATAATATAATTGAGACGACTTTTTTTTCAACGACCACAAAAATCAAATTCTTATTAATTTTTCATTATTCATTTCATTATTCTGTTTACATTGAGATCAATAAACTATAATAAATTACCTATTAAAATTTGCCTTTCGTTTCAAATTGTCATACCCAACAGGGTTCATATGTACTAGACCCTCGTAGCACCTTATTCACTATGATTGACAATAAATATATTGTATTGTATTGTAATTGTAATTGTAAGAAACTGATTAGCGCTATGTTGTGGCAATTACTTTGATTTGTGGTTTGGCCTGCTGAATGATGATGTTCTCATCTCAACTTATAGGTCTAATGAGGTTTATAATGGAAATAAATTCTAACTATGAATTTATATTTATAAATACTACCAAATTTATTTTAGAATAGCAACAAATTCCACGAGTAGGATTCGAACCCACATCTACTGCATCTGAGCCGAATCAGGATCCAGGCTATACGACTACATCCTCCGCCTCTGTGGTCTAGTGGTTATGACCACCGGTTTAGACCCAGAGGTGCCGGGTTCGATTCCCAGCGGGGGGTACATGTTTGTGTACTTTCTTTGATTGTTGGTAGGACTTATTTGTCCGCCTGGCTAGCTACCACCATCTTATCGAAATATGTCACCATAACACCAATGTTTGTAGCATTATTGTGTTCCAGCAGCTAGAGATAAAATAACCAGTGCCTCATTAATATAAATATAAAAAACATATATACAAACAATACTATACAACACTTTTTCTGTATATAATCTTAACAAAATACAAACGCCTGCCCACAACATTTCTGTGTTGTAGTTTTTTGTTCATTTTGTCTACTATGATTATATTAATCTGCGTTAATGATGAGTATAAATTTAACTGTTCATCTATGTATCTAGTGTTAAACGTAATATTCAAACTAATTAAGAACGTTGATTATATCTTTGTTTTACAGTATTATTAAATTGTCGAAATATATGTTATATATTAACTGTAAAGACTAAATGCCAACAGCATTTAACACGAACCACAACGTAATAATAAGTAGGCCTCCCAAAAGATATGAACACATGTCAATTTGAATTTTGCGACTAAACCATTCCCGCGATGTATATCGCCCTCAGACAATTGGCGCGCGTCTCGCGAACCTCGCCGCTCGTAATCAATCATCAGATGTTTAGCTTCCGAACTGTCTCCTGGATATAACGCTTCACTTTCAATTTGAGGTCGAATCACTCAAAAACAGATTATGTCTCATGTTGAAAGTGTAACGCAATCAGACGAGGAGACAGTTCGTTAAACAATATGGAACATAAAATGGTTTTTTAGAAATGCGAATACTGCACATTGAAATGAAACACTTTACTTGAATGTACTCGCGTTTTTTATCATAATATTTAAGGGGGTGCAGCGCGGAATTTGAAAATTTACGTGTTTTTAAGTCACTAGTGCTAGGCGCTGAATAGGTCTTATACATTAAAAGGACTAGTGTAGGTTAGCTTGATCCTTTCACAAGGTCATGGTTGTCTTGGAATTTGAAACAAATACCCAGAAACTGCATAAACATTACGTAAAATAATGATATCTAAAAACTTATTTCTTTAGAAACTTTGTAAATATAGCCCAAATGAAACAATGATCCGACATCAAAATGTTTGTATTGATATTCCGCAGGTCACTGTTGTCTTATTTTTCAATAAAAAAACATGAATATGAAAATATTAAGACTTTTATTATTTTTTACCCAAACGCCTATGATTTTACGAAAGTAAACATTGCTCTAATTAAATCACCAGCCTACTCTGTACAGATATTAGTGTGCGTGCGTATTCGTAGTCGTGCGCCGTTGTCACACCACTGCCACGCGCCGCTCGCTCGCTATCATAAAGAAACTTGAAACTCGCAGTTTTGCGTCCGCGCTGCACCCCCTTAAAGCCTCGATGGCAGAGTGGCAAGCGTGGTGATTAAGCCATTACCCATCAATTGTAGTAATGACTTGTTTTGAATGATGGAGGTCTTTGCCCAGCAGTGGGACAGTTATAGGTTACACAGTAACATTCCTCATGAGGAGCTCGATGGCGCAGTGGTTAACGCGCCCGGTCTGCGATTGCTGAGGTTAAGCAACTTTCGCAAAGGCCGGTCATCGGATGGGTGACCAAAAATTTATCATCTCGAGCTCCTCCGTGCTTCGGAAGGCACGTTAAGCCGTTGGTCCCGGCTGCATTAGCAGTCGTTAACAACCACCAATCCGCACTGGGCCTGCGTGGTGGTTCATGGCCCGTTCTCCCTATCCATCCATAGGGAAGGCTCGTGCCCCAGCAGTGGGGACATAAATGAGCTGATGATGATTCCTCATACTTTTGAAAACAGCGAGAAAGAATAACCTTTTCAATGCATTGACATTAAAAAACTGTGCTATCTGTTTGCACCTATATTAAGACATCTGATCCGAACGATGGCCGAATTCATTTTATTTTGTTTCGTTGAAAAAAAACAGTCCATAGCGACATCAACGACAAAGACCGTCCCATTGATCCCGTGACAGTGTAGTCAACATCCACGATGGACCCCTCCTTCGTAAGTCCTAAGTCCATTTTGAAGCGAATTTATCAGAAAAATTAACAGAAGAGCATCAGGAAATACTCGCTATGAACGAAGCCGGCTGCGAACACGGTGTAAAAACAAGCTGCGACAGCATCAACTCTGCACTTAAAGATCAACTTTTCTTTATGCCTTCCAGCTTGTAAAACATTCTCAATCACAAAAGGGCATTAACCGATTTACTATCCATAAAATATGACAATGCAAATCAGAAGGCTTTTTATGGCGGGTGCCGCCTGACATCTTTAGTTCTTTGTCTGATATGCTTTGACATTGTAAATGCTTCTATTAGCACTTAAAAATAAAAAGTAAAAATGTATAACGTTTATGTAACTTTAAATGAGGGATAGTAATATAAAATGAGAAGAGACAATGAAGAGAGGGTTGTTCATAGTCTTACAAATGCTTCACTTTACTTTAACTTATGGAAAAATACCATATTAATATTATCCAAAACTATTAGATAAGTCTTAAGTTAGAACCTCGATTGTCCTCACAAAGAAATCAAATATAATGGTTCATTGGCAGTTGTTATGATTCCCTGCCATGACATTTGTATGGTAATAATGCACATACATTATTGAACTATTCAGCAACATAGCTAACATAGCTGGCATTAAAATGCCGATATAGCTCAAGATAAATGGGAATATGTAAAAAGGGATTTGTCCTGCTCTGTAGTGGAATTGCAGTGGGATAGTAGTCACTTTTTTATATATATAAAAGAAGGAGGCAAACGAGCAGGCAGGTCACCTGATGGAGAATAATCACCGCCGCCCATGGACACCCGCAAAACCAGAGGAATCGCAAACGCGTTGCCGGCCTTTAAGGAAGGAATAGGCTCGTTTCTTGAAGATTCTAAGGTCGTAACGGTCCGGAAATACCGCCGCCGAGAACTGGTTCCACAATACTGTAGTTCGAAGCAAGAAATTTCGTGAAAAACGCACAGTAGTAGACCGCTATCCATCAAGGTGATGTGAATGGAATGACAGTCTATTGCGTGTAGTGCAGTGAAGGAAAGCAGCGGTAGGGATCAATACGAACAATTCCTCAGAACACTCCCCATGATATATGCGTTACAATATACAGAGAGACACAACGCCTCTCCGAAAAGCCAGTTGATCGAGCCGACCTGAAAAAACCATTTCGTCGACAATTCGAGCAGCTCTCAATGGAGTTGCTAGTGGGATGCTCCAGCCCAAAGATGGGAGCAGTATTCCATATGCGGCCTGACCTGTGCTTTGTACAGTTGTAAGCGGTGAGCCGGCGTGAATTACTGACTCGCTCTATTAAGCACACCCAGCTTTTTCGAAGCTAATTTAGCTTTACCTTCCAAATGACCCCGAAACTGAACGTCACTTGAAATAAAACACACTTGTACTGCGAGTAAGAGTTTTGTACCTACCTAATATTGTTACAAATACGATTTAATACAGAAAATATGTTGAAAAAAGTTATCACGGAATCAATCACAAATAAATTCTTTCAAACCTTTTTCTTAATAAAACTATAAATATGATTAAAATCAAGAACACAACATTCACCAAGTCGCATCGGCTATTAACAAACCCCATTCCATAATATCTTATCAGCTTCTAATATTCATACAAATGCCGGCCGCAAAACAGCGCATTAGCGGAATAACACCCGCCATACATATGCAGTGTTCGCGGGAATAAGCCTCCATCGATCAACGTCTGTCTTGTATCGGCCGAGATTCGCCCGCCGCGCCGCCGGCCTCGCCGCGCTGTTGAGGAAAAAGCGCGCTGTCGAGAGCGCGGCACTCCACATAGCCCGGGTGACACCACTGCGACCCGAACCGTGATTTAGATAACAACTGAATAGGTAGCATAACAGTGTTTTTAATAGGTTTTACTTATTTTATTTCTCAAAAGGTACTTTAAAAAATGGTTGTAATTGTAATAAGATGCACTTTTGACCTATATCAACGTCTACCTTTTATCGGCCGAGATTCGCGTGAGCCCGCCTCGTAGTGTTGAGGAAAGAGCGCGATGTCGAGAGCGCGGTACTCCACCTAACCCGACTGGCCCTACTATGCTTCGTACAGTGATTTTTATAACAACTGAGTAGGTGCTGTAATTGCATTCTTATGTTAGGTATTTCTAAATTTATTTCTCTAAACACACAAACTAACAAATTTTTCCAATAGACTTTGAATTTTATGTCTATGGCATATGTTTGATCATTTTTTAACCGTATTCTTGGCAGCTCGGCAGCGGCTCGGCAGCTTGGCAGCTTGGCAGCGAGGAGCTCGATGGCGCAGTGGTTAACGCGCCCGGTCTGCGAGTGCTGAGGTTAAGCAACTTTCGCAAAGGCCGGTCATCGGATGGGTGACCAAAAATGTATCATCTCGAGCTCCTCCGTGCTTCGGAAGGCACGTAAAGTCGTTGGTCCCGGCTGCATTAGCAGTCGTTAACAACTACCAATCCGCACTGGGCCCGCGTGGTGGTTTACGGCCCGTTCTCCTTATCCATCCATAGGGAAGGCTCGTGCCCCAGCAGTGGGGACATTAAATGAGCTGATGATGATGATGATGATTCTTGGCAAAGTGGATTATTTGAGACAATTACTTTAAAAAATTTACTTTAAAAAAAAAGAACACATTTTTTGGAAACAATATATAATTCCAATTCAAAAAAAAATTCTGCCAAGTATAGGAGGAATATAGAAATTGGATAGTTTTGAATAGTCTGATGTGTAGTCTGTACACTAATGTAGGTATAGAAAATCTGTCGAACTGCAAAAAAGACCGCGATGTCGCAATTTCAAAACGATTATAATTCTGTCTCAGCATCCTGATTTTGACATGTTATTGTAACTATGGACATAGTTAATAGATAGAGATATAGAAAGAGATAGAGATAATAATCTGTACTAATATTATAAAGAGGAAAACTTTGTTTTTTTGTATGTATATGTATGTTTGCAACGAATAAACTCAAAAACTACTGGACCGATTTACAAAATTATTTCACCATTAGAATACTACATTAGCGCTGAATAACATAGGCTATATTAAAAAAAATGAAATGCGGTACGAAGTCCGCTGGGTCAGCTACTATGAATATAATTTAAAAACTCACCGGCTTCCTTTTCGCCTGAGCTAGACTCCATCAGATTGCCGCATTATTGTAAAAAAATCCTGCAACAAAAATTATCCATATTAATTTATATAATTTTATGAACGATGTTATACAAATTTTGTAAAACCTTGTCGTGACGTTTTCGTCATTTAAAAATAAATAAAAAGGAGACAGATTAAGACCGACACGCACGGAGAGATTATAACTAACAATAACATACTTTAAATAAAGATATACTAGATTTTTAAAAAACGCGAAAAAAATACAAAAAGAACTTTACAAAAATGCAATTAAAATATTATATCCAAACTAACTGCTGCTAACTAAACTAACTGCTTTTGCTAACTTATTCGTTCATCAAACTTGGATTGGATGCAGAATAAGTTAGCGGAATTATTAAGCATATCCGCATACGATACGTCATATAATTCTCCAAAAGTTTTTAATTGTTATTTTAATTATATATTGTTAACAAATACCCAGTTACCTTATAGACACCATAAAAACAAGATCTAGAGTGTCTACTTGTAAGTAGTTTATTATTTATAATTAATTATAATATTACAAGATGTAATAAACAATTATACCTATTATATACATATTATACCTACTGTAAGAGGACCTAAATAAAAATAAAAAAATATTTTAATTGCATTTTTGTATGCCATGGCCATTGCCATGAATTTTCGCAAAGTTACGCCTTATTCCATTATTACAAATACAACTGTTTAATTATGCGATCATAATTAATATAACAAACATTAATACCAGGCACCACATTGGGGTTTATTATGAACACAGTCACTAACGAGCGAACAACTGTTGATTTTACACGGAGCAGGTCGAGAGGCTATAAGAACATTTAGATACTTTTTTTCGATAAACCTTTTCTAATCACTACATAGTCTAAAAAAAGTCGCTTCCCTCTGTCTGTCTGTCCCTATGTATGTATGTATGTATGCTTAAATCTTTAAAACTACGCAACGGATTTTGATACGGTTTTTGAAGTGAAAACTTCTTTAGCGGCGTTGTGCACTTTTTGGAATGGGTAAAAAATGTTAAACTCGCGTCAGGACACGTGACCGTCAGGACACATGACCTGATCGAAAATTCGTAAGACGGATGGAGAGTAGAGGAATGGATAAAAAATGTTAAACTCGCGTCAGGACACGTGACCTGATCGATAATTCGTAAGACGGGTGGAGAGTAGACAGCTGGCGCGGCGTAATATAAATTTTTAATATAACTTAACATAACTTTTTTATGTAATATAAATTGTCATGTTTGTGTACGATAGCCCAATAAATAAATATTGTATTCTACCACATAAATGAGAGTACTTTTATACTGATAATTAAAGCAATTCGTGCAAAATTATTCCCTAACCATTCCAAAATATCAAAAATGCACAACGTTAATATTCAAGTTTTCACTTCTGCCGGCACTCCCAGAGTGCAACCCGTCGTTTTTTTTTTATAGATAGAGTCAAGAGGAAGGTTTATATGTATAATACGTGCATAAAATTGGACCCGGTACTCAAGCGGACGAAGTCGCGAGCGGGCCGCTAGTTTATACTAAAATGCTTAAATACTTGTGTTGTCTTTATCAAAGATTATTATAAGCATATCATATAATATAACAGTCCTATAAAACCATCTACATCTACGCTTCGAATTTTTTTTGTAGTGAGTTTGATGATTGCATCAGATTACTTTCAGCTTTACCGGGCTTTTTGGGGGCGGCGAGAAACTTAAAGGGTTCCTCAAGCCGTGTGAAACGAATCACCTTCGGAGGTTTTCTAGAGATACTGGCATCACGCACTAGCCCGTGCCCTACTAGATTCTCCGAGGGGTTTGGATCGGATCGGGGTAAAGTGTTACTGCTAACATGGTTGTATAAGAAATAATAATAAATATAATAACTTTATTTGCCTTTTACAAAAAAACACATGAACCACAATTGAACCATGAATTCTCGTATAAAGCCCGAGCATCTATACGATCGGCTACAGACGACAGCTTCAAATCATTTCCATGCTAACTTTTTTTTAATATATTTTACGGGTAAGCACAGTGCCTTGATCTCACCTGATGTTAAGTCATGATAAGGCCAATGATGGAAGCGCACTTCACCCGGGATCCTCAACTAGTGAGGCACTGGCTATCTTATCTCTAGCTGCTAGACAACAATGCTACCAACATTGATGTTATGGCGACATATTTAGATAAGATGGTGGTAGTTAGCCAGGCGGACAAACAAGCCATACCACCAACCAAACCGAGTACACAAACATGTACCTTCCGCTGGGAATCGAACCCGGGACCTCTGGGTCTAAACCGGTGGTCTTAGCCATTAGACCACAGAGGTGGTGAAATGTTTCCGCTACTTTTATAGAGACAGGAGCTCTCTATAGCGACGCCATTTACGACGAAGCGAGCGATCGACGTTCGTTCCTTCAATTTTCATAATAGGGCCCCAAGTTATGCCTTTAACAGGTAGTTTACGAGGTGCTTAATAAAACTTACTAACGATACTAAAACATATTTCATGGCTCATGTTAGTAGGCGTAAAAATTTTAGTTTTATGACCGACTCTCTAGCGTTTGCGTTAACTTTTACAATGCAATTTCGCCCTTATTCTGCTGCTAATAGAGGTTCGGTTATTGATGCAACATAACAATCTAATGAGAAAATAAGGATACATAATGGAGTTCTTAATGAGTTTATTATGCTGAATAGTACAATGAATACATTAAGATATGGGTAATTCGTATATACGTGACTTGATATTTCGTTAAAAGCTTATATAAATATATTTCCGTAAATGTTTCACATTTTGGAGAAGGTACTGTAGCATATTGAAGTCTGTTAGCACCTTTATTATTTGTATCATAATGTGTGGAAACACACCTTTAATTAAATTCATGTTCTCTAATAAGAAATATTTATTTACCTATTAATTTAGAAAGAAGGTTTTAATACTGTTTGATAAAAGATTTCTTATACCTTCCTATTCCATCTGTTAGGCTTCTTTTTGATGGAAGTATTTAAAATTAGAAAAAGAAAATACTTTGAAAAACTGTCACTGAAAAGAAATGACTTAGTCAAAGAAAAACGGGGCGGAGGCGCGCTGGTCATGAAAAGAGCAGAATGACAGCCCGGGTCATGTTATAGGAAAACCCACGATAAGCACAAATTATACTTGTTAAAAGCGAAAACTTTGAAGATTAATTTGGAGTTCCCTAGTGACTTTGGAGGTGATTTCTAGGTTCCAATGGGTCACTAGAGGGCTCCCCAAATATTTGTGTCAGGCGAGAAGTACATTCAAGTTGGAATTGTGTTATTTAAAATAAAAATTTTTTTTTTTTCGTAAATTGTTATATTCATTTTCAATGCTCTTCTTGTGGGTACTTCGAAATCTGTGAATTTTTTAATATTTTACGGGTAAGCGCAGTGCCTTCATCTCACCTGATGTTAAGTGGTGATAAGGCCAATGATGGAAGCGCTCTTCACCCGGGATCCTCCACTACTGAGGCACTGGCTATCTTATCTCTAGCTGACGGAACACAACAATGCTACAAATATTGAAGTTATGGTGACATGTTTAGATAAGATGGTGGTAGCTAGCCAGGCAGACAAACAAGTCCTACCACCAACCAAACCGAGTACACAAACATGCACCCCTCGCTGGGAATCGAATGCGGGCCCTCTGGGTCTAAACCGGTGGTCTTAACCACTAGACCACAGGGGCGGTTAAAGATTAAATAACAAGTTCCCAATTACTTAGAGATTCCGGGTAAAGTGAGCTCGCACCTCCTTATCACATCATCGTTATTCGTTACTAACCATCAGGCAAGAAGAAAGTCAAACGGTTGTCCATAAAAAAATATACTGAAAGGTAATACGTGTAAACCAGTTCAACACCGAAACCCAGCTAATAAATTGACAAGCCGTGCCGAGCAATAAACGTAAAAATGTACGAGTGACTCGTCACTTGCCACAAATCTCCGGTGTCATACCGGTGGGTTGATCCGCCGTAATTTTACGTGCGCAATAAAACGCGCAGTGCACGCCGCGCTTTACGATGCAACAATAACCGCGCCATCTAGCGGGTGACGTTAACAACACTATGAATCCTTGGCGGTGGGCCTGTGACTACGGCCGGTGCAACTCGGTCGAAACGTCGTTTTGTATAAAAAAACATGTTGACACATGACGATAGATAGTTATTCATACAATGCAGTATTCACCTCCTCCCACCTCCGGGTTGCTAAAGGTGGGTTGCCCTTCTAAGGGCACAAAAAATAAAATAAAAAATGACGAATAATAAATGATAAAAAAATTATAAAAAATTATGATGAATGATAAAAAATTTGGGGGTAAAGGTCAGGTGATATAATGGCACGCGTTCCTGTTGTGTTTCGTCCGGCCTGTAAAAGTGCCGTAGGCCCTATCCCCCCACACACACAATTGATATGGCAGCGAACTTAAATTTACATTTACAAATTTAGATCTACACCTCCAGTGTAGGAGAATCCCCCCTGAGCGGCCACGTTCAGGCTGCCCTACGTATTCTGGGGAGGGCAAGAGTCCGCTCGTATCAGCACATGCTGCTGGCAGGAGTAAGGCAAGACTTTCGGCACCTTTTCCTACGTTTCGCGTGAATTTCTGCAACTTTAGGGGAATTCACTACAACTTAAGCGCGGTCCATTACCACCTTGAGACGGAGCGGCTGCTGGCCTTGCTTTTCCTCACTGAAACGCAAATATCCCCCCCTCCTGACGTCTCCTACTTGCGCTACCCGGGATACAATTTGGAGCATTCGTTTGTGCCACGCGCCGGTGTTTTTGCTTACGTCAGGGAGGATATGTGCGTCCGTCGCCTCGGCAATCTTAAAGTTAGGGAACTCTCCAACTTATGGCTGCACGTCGACTGCGGACACCACCCTCGCGTCTACGCGTGCCTGCATAGGTAACAAAGCGGTAACGTTTAAACTGACCAACTTGTCGAGAGCGTCCAAACGGCCACAGATTCCCTTCTCCAACAGATCCCCTCTGCCGAGATTGTGGTACTGGGAGACTTTAATGCTCACCACGTCGAATGGTTTGGTTCAAGCACAACTGACCACGAGGGTAAGACCATTCATGACTTCGCTTTGGCCTACAGTCTGTCTAAACTGGTTGCTGAGCCTACGCGGGTACCAGAAGGAAGGAAGGTGTATGGCCAGTGGAGGGCCATACACTTTCCTTACTGGAACTCCTGTTGACTTCGGACCCAGACGGCTATCAAGTGGCCGTTGATGCATCACTAGGCCCATCAGATCATTGCCTGATTCGGAGCACAGTGCCTCTCACGGAAACTTTAAAATCGCAACGTGCGGTTAGCTGTCGGGTCTGGCATTATAGGTCAGTGGACTGGGATGGGATGTGAAGTTTTTTTCATCGTACCCGTAGTGGCGAGTTTGCTTTTCGCTGGATGATCCTGACGTCGCCGCCGATTCTGTCGTTGATGTGATACTGCAGGGAATGGAACTTTTCATTTCAAATTCTATGGTTCCCATTGGCGGCAGGTCCCAACCATGGTTTGGTCGACGTTGCAAAATAACGTCTCGCCAGAAGCACGAGCATTACCAAGCCTGGGCTAATGCAGTGTCATCATAGGATCCAAACACCAGTGTGCTCAAAAAGAAGTACAACTTTGCTGCTAGATCCTTTAAGGAGGACATTGCCAAGGCGAAGTCATCGTCATCGAAGGTAAAATTGGCGAGAGGCTAGTGCATCTTCCTTCGGATATGCGTGCATTCTGGTCTCTCGCCAAGGCTTTCTTGGGGAATTTCTATCGACCATCACTTTCACCATTACACAAGACCGATGATTGCCTTGCCCATACTGCAAAAGAGAAAGCCGATCTCTTATGTACTCTTTTCGCATCAAACTTGACCTTGGACGACGGGGAAAACTCGCCACTAACCATACCGCATTGCGCTAGTTCTATGCCAAACGTTCGGTTCCTGCAAAGGCCAGTTTGTAAGGCTCTTTTTTCCCTTGACATCCATAAGTCGAGTGGGCCTGATGCAATCCCTCGTTATGTGCTTCGGACGTGTGCTCCTGAGTTGGCGCCAGTTCTAACGCGCCTATTTCGGCTCTTACACTACTGGCGTAGTCCCGAGTTCTTGGAAGACAGCCCTTATCCACCCAATCCCCAAAAAAAGGGATCGCTCGGATCCGTCCAACTACAGGCCTATAGCCATTACCTCTTTGCTCTCCAAAGTAATGGAGTCCATTACAAACTGCCAGCTCTTGAGGTACCTAGAAGAGAATCAGCTACTAAACGATCGCCAGTATGGTTTTCGCCGCGGTCGGCTGGTGACCTTTTAGTGTACCTCACTCACCGATGGGCGGAGGCAGTCGAGAAGAAAGTGGAGGCACTGGCAGTTAGCTTGGATATAGTGAAACCCTTTGACAGGGTATGGCACAGGACTCTTCTCTCTAAACTTCCAGTATACGGGCTTCCTGAGAAATTGTGTCGGAGAGACGTTGCGTCTCTCTCTATATTTTATCGCCTTTATCATGAGGAGTGCTCTGAGGAATTGCTCGGTTTGATCCCTGCCGCTGATTTCCTTCACCGCACTACCTGCAATCGACTGTCTTTCCATCCACACCATCTTGATGGATGGCGGTCTACTACTGTGCGTTTTTCAAGTAAATTTTTACCACGAACTACAGTGCTGTGGAACCAACTCTCGGCAGCGGTATTTCCGGACCAGTACGACTTAAGGATCTTCAAGAAACGAGCCTATTCCTTCCTTAAAGGTCAGCGACGCATCTGTAACTCCTCTGGTCTTGCAGGTGTCCATGGGCGGCGGTGATTGATTCTCATCAGGAGACCCACCTGCTCGTTTGCCTCCTTCTAATATAAAAAAAAAATTACGAAAGATCGATCCGATCCGAACTTCGATCTGATCTGCTCACCTAGACAAGACAAGCGGCATAACACTAACAGAATAGAAATTAAAAAGAATAATAATTGTACAGGAAACGGGATTGACATAAGTCAACGATACGTATAAATGGCGTTTATGGCAATATACGTTTTTATTATTATTCTTAGAAGCCCCTAACGATGTTTCGATCATACGGTTTGAGTTTGAGGAACCCTTTAAGTTTTTCGCCGCTCAAGAAATGTCCGGTGACGCTGTTATGGCCAAAGGCGGCCAGCATCAAACTAATTAAAAAAGAAAGAGAGATGGTAGAGCGAAGCTAAGATTTTGACTTTTGAATTGTTTATCACTTTTGATAGTCCCTTATACGTTACATACCTATGTTTCGGGATTATACACCTATTACCAAACACTCTGTATAAAACCATATAGTGGGAAACATACAGTATGTATAAAAAAACATATTTAAATCTGGTAAGTAAAATGGCATTGTGTCCCGGGTAGGTGCCGTTGCCAATTGAGCGAGAGGTCATTACTGGTCATTCAATCAGCGAGTCGATTTATTGACAAACTGATTACAGTCATTAGTGCTAATTGATGCAATTACAGCATCAGTAATGTGTTTTGTATCACAACGGCTCTGCAATGTCTTTTCACTGGACCGGCACTGTTGAAGCGGTATTTAAGTAATATCAAATTAATTATGAAAAATTTTAGACTCTGAAAAAGTATAATTATATCACACTAATATTAAAAATGCGAAAGTTTTTGTGTATGTGTGTATATTTGTTGCTTCTTCACGCTGCAACCGATGGATGGATTTGGATGAAATTCGGCATACATATAGTTTATAACCTTGATTAACACATAGGATACTTTTTATTCTGATATTCCCACGGGAACGGGAACCACGCGGGTGAAACTGCGGGCGGCCGCTAGTATTTTTATATATTCCTTACAGGCAAGTACTTGACCTTCATCTCACTTGATCTTAAGTGATGATAAAGCCCAATGTGGAAGCGCACTTCACTCGGAATCACGGTTGGCAGCCATTGAGGAACAGGCTATCTTATCTCTTACTATTAAACACAACTATGTTACCAACACTAATGTTATGATACAGATAATAAGGTGGTAGCTAGCCAGGCGGACTTAAGGAACTGGCTATATCTAATACCTTTAAACGAGCAAATGCATATAATCTGAATCTCGGAAACGGCTCCAAACGATTTTCATAAAATTTAGTATGCAGGGGGTTTCGGGGGCGATAAATCGATCTAGCTAGGTTTCATTTTTAGAAAACATTATGAAAAAAATAATCATCAGTCATCCAGGTACTTATCTTTATAGAAACAATGCTACTATTTTTGATGTTATGACGACATATATAAATAAGATGGTGGTAGCTAGCCAGAATTACAAACAAGTAGCCCCCGCTGGGTTTCAAACCCGGGACCTCTGAGTCTGCGACCGGTGGTCAAATAGATCACAGAGGCGGTTAAACCGCTATAACGCTATCACATCATCATCATCATCAGCTCGTCCCCTCGTGTCTCCATTTATGCTCCCTCAGCTGTGGCACGAGCCTTCTCTATGGATGGATAGGAAGAACGGGCCATGAACCACCACGCGGGCCCAGTGCGAATTAACGACTACAATGCAGCGGGACCAATAGCTTTACGTGTCTTCCGAAGCAAGGAGAAGTTCGAGATTAAACATTTTTGGTCACCCATCCGATAAACGGCCTTTGCGAAAGTTACTTAACCACAGCACTCGCATACCGGGCGCGTTAACCACCGCGTCATCGAGCTCCTCGTTACGTCATAACCGTATATTTGAAATCTTAAACTAAAATTTTAAGTAGTACGTCACATAACATCATGCAATAAGAATCTAAGCCAAGTCGCGCACATAGACGCCAGCGCTGATATATAGGGGAACAATGGAGTGCCAGCCATAGTCGCTATATTGTTTTCAACCGAAGCACACAGTTTGATTGATCGCTTCCGCGGCGCAAGGTGACAGACGCGGTTGCTAAGCCGCGACCCGAGAAAAGGTGGACGCGGCAACCCAGCTGTGTATATTATTCTAACAGTAATAAAAACTGTACTGTTTGTTCTATAGAATTTGGTACGGTGTGGGACGGCATGCATTCATGCTTTACCGTCAGAGTGGCCGGAGGGCAATGGATGAGGCTCGCATGGGACTAGTGCCCTGTATCTCGTAACATAAACCGTAAGATATTACTTTGTAGCGACTTAGTCGTTGAAACCGTTTTTGTATTTCCATCCGTACATAGTTCCTACCAACCGTATTCAGATCTACCGTATACGGTTGGTGAAACTTCGTTCGAACGAGTTTTAAATCGGATGTTAGTATGAAAATGGTTTGACGACTAACAGCCGATATTAATAACCTACCCTCAGCAAGAGATAGAGATTTGTTGCTTAGTTATTTCTGTTAATTATCGGAAAATAACAGCAGTTGCTTGGTAACTAAACTAAGATAGGCCTATCTCTTACCAGAGATAGGTTATGTAAGTCGCTACGATACGATATCGTGGGAATCGGGCTAAGTAACCGTTTTAAAAGGGAGGTTTATACCCTGCAGTGGGTGGTCACAAGCTGAAATTATGATGATGATGATAATGACCCTAAGTCAGTAAACGAAAATGCGGCCCGCGAGCCTGATGGTCAACGGCTACCGAAGTTCATAAACACTTTCCACTTTACGCGCGCTTTGTACGCCCTGAAGCTTCAGTTCGCTATCATATACATCCTTGCCTACTACTAAGTGTTTGAAGTATACTTAAAATCTGTACTATACAATATTACACTACAGCTGCTTATCCACGTTTCTGACTATTTTTCACGACCTTTGTAGTGGCTTGCACGCCGGACTTTGGGCGACGCTAACTCTGAGGTCCCGGGTTCGATCCCCGGTCGGGTCAATGTCAAAAACAAACTTTCGATATTGTGTTGGGTCTGGGTGGTTGTGGTACCGTCGTTGTTTCTGATTTCCATAAAACGAGTGCTTTAGCTACTTACCTTGGGATCAGAACAATGTATGTGATGTTGTCTAATATATATATTTTTTTCAGTTGTAGTCCTTTTGTTTTTTGTATCCATTAGTTTGCTTCCACTGGATCTTTCAAACCAGAATAGAGCAATGCTGTTTGGCGACAGAATTAATTGTTAGGGTTGCGTATGTTACGAAAGGAAGCTTCATGCCACCGCCATGAGCATTTTTAATGCAGGCCAGGCCACTAGCGAGGCCTCAGCCAGAAACAGTCAAAAGAACCTTAAAGCCCAAGTTGTATAATATTTATAAATCTATTTATTAACAGACATTGTCAGATCAAGGTTACACTTTATGTCAGCGACAACCAAACGATTGTAGCTTTTCCATCTGTAAGTTATTTCTGTTATTACAAATCATTAAAAAAAATTTAATAATATTTACTGGTAAGCACAGTGGCTTGATCTCACCTGATGTTAAGTGATGATAAGATCAATGATGGAAGCGCACTTACCCGGGATCCTCAACTAGTGAGGAACTGAGCTGTAGCTACGAGTACACGATGTAGTTACATCATGCATGACATATTATGTCATGTCCGATAATTTTATTACGTTCGCGTAACTTATTTGCGGCATACACCGTGTTTGGCTAACAACATCGAAATATATTATACGTATAGAAATATCATATCCCAGCAAACAACAGTAATCCAAATGGCTTTCACTAACCGGTTATCAATTTCGACTAACGCTTGTTAACAACACTGAATATTGAACGGCCATTTAGAATTTTACACACGCAGACATTTTAATTAGAAGAGCAGTCACCCGAAATTCTACACACATTATTCGAATTCTATCTAAAGCAGTATCGCAAAGAATCTATTTTTAACCACCTCTGTTGTCTAGTGGTTAAGGCCACCGGACAGACCCATAGGTCCTCAGCGGGAGTGCATGTTTTACTCTCTTTGGTTGGTGGTAGGGCTTGTTTATCCGCCTGGCTAGTTACCCTAATGTTTGTAGCATTGTTGTGTTCCGGCAGCTAGAGACAAGATAGCCAGTGCTTCAAAGCAACTTGTGGGTAGGCAAGGTGAGGACGGCTGGTGAGGCAGAACTCTGCTCCACTTATTCGCCTGAGGCTCTCATGAGAGGTATTGTAGTGTTGTGAGTTTACAATAACCCTTGTTAAGATTGTGGAAACGAAAGGCGTGTAGTGGCGTATATACAAGCGTCTCGCTTTCATAACTGCAATAACAGTGTTTTAAGAGACTTGATTTTGACATTTGGACCATAAAGAAAATGTCAGTATAAGGCAACTGAAACACAATTGTGGCCTTTCCCAAATCGCAGAATCGGGAAATTCAATGATTTACAATGCTACAAAAATGTCAAACTGTCAAATCTGTGGTCACTGCGATTTTCAGAGAGGCGGGAGAGACGAGAGTTACATCGCAAAGAACGTAAAAGTATTTCAAAATTCGGCAATAAATCCAACGGCTATCGCGTCGCGGTACCGTGGAACGGCATCGTGGTTTATCCCCGGACGCAGGATGCACCGGTTAAGCCCCGGAGCGAAAATAAGACAACAATTTTGTCGGCGGCGATGTCCCGGATTAATTACTCTTAACAAGCTTGACAATAACTATCCGGGCAAGAAAACGCGCCAACGAGAAGTAATCTGCGAAGGCTTTAAAGCTAGTAGCGATATAAGGCAAATCATTTCATTTTTGTTATGTAATGTTAATACCCTATAACTGTCCCACTGCTGGGCAAAGGCCTCCAACATTGAAATCAAATTAATCATCACTACAATTGATGGGTAATGGCTTAATCACCACTCTTGACATATGTGGGTTGGTGATCATAAAACTGGACTATGCTTTGAAAAATCCAAAACACACTCTGAAAATTAAACCCGGGAACTTCGGATATAACAATCGGGAAACACTCGGCTACCGAGGCGATATGACAAATAGCTAAAGGTATATTGTTTTGAGTAAATCACGTTGAATTTGATTTTAGATTTTGGTCGATTTTTAAATATGTTATCCTTATGATACAGTATGATTACCTCCAAGTAAGATTTCAGTTTAGCTATAAATTTCTGATTGTTATTTATCCAGTTATATATGTTGATTGAATTGTTGAACGATCGAAATACCAATTACGGTGACAAAATACTAAACTGTGGAAATATTAATAAGTTCTATAATATTATAAATCATTCTTATCAGCAAAAGCTGACTTTTATAGATTACTAGCTAACCCGTCACTTCGTACCGCTTTGACACTTCCATCATTGAGTTAAATATATATCAATGGTTTCCATGACAACAAAACAAACAAACAAATCATTTTGTATTGGAAAATTAAATTGTCGTATTTTATATATTTATATATTTTTTCACTTCAATGTATAATGTCATCAACAAAAAAGTAAAGTAAAATATTAAGTAATATTCCATCTCAAGACAAAATTTTACTAGTAAAAATCAACTAGTCTTAGAAAGCTCCAGTGGGAATCCAGTGGTAATCCAAGGGTCGTGGGTTCGATTCCCACCCGAGCTGATTTTTTTTTAGTAAAATTTTATCTCTTAACTAAATAACTTAATATTGTGAATGCAAAAATTCTAATAAAAAAATGTTCCATCTATTTGTTTCATTTTTAACTTAAAGCCTGTACTTAGCTGAGTAATAAGAATCTAATCCGAAATCGCTTCACCGCAAACAAACTTGGAGAATTCACTTGGGTAGTGCACAATTCCTACCCGATCCGTTTGTTTGGAAGACAAAGGGTTCCGAACTAATCGCCGGTTGAGAGAAAAAGTTAAAACTCTTTGTATGGAGTTGGTTGCAAACCGTCCTCGGAAAATGGAAGACTCCCGCGGGCCGCGGTCTATTCCCGACAGGCGTAACGGTCATCTGAACTTTTGGATTATTTTGAATAACTAAAATACTGTTATTTTGGCTAAATCTTATCTACTTTTGTTTACTCCGCCATAGTTCACCCAGCTTTCTAATTTAACTAACGACAATAATTAGTAAATATTTTAAATGCCTTATGGAAGTAGAGTTCCAACTTCAACTGAGCCAAGGTATAAAATATACGCCAACATTAGAGAACAAATCAATTATTTAAATCTATATCGACAATGAGATAACAGCTCAAAAGTATTACCTTATATAATCTAGGCGTATATTAGTTCAAATAATTTTTGATGCAAATTTTATTGCGAACAAATTACAAAACCATAAATGTTGAAAAAATTTCCAGGAGCAGGATTTGAACCTGCACCCTTCTTGTTGTTGACATTGAATGGGCGCCTTTGACTTTCAAAGTAAAAAGTGTTGAATTGTTTCGGCGGGCTGGTTAGAACCACGATAGTTCAATTGAAAGAGCACCTGACCCGGTATGTCAGAATGGTGCAGGTTCAAATCCTGCTCGTGGAATTTTTTTCAACATTTGTATTCTTTTTTTTAGGCGTATATTTTACAATTAAGCTACTGAGTTAATATTTGATTTTATTTATGTCTTAACTAAAAATCATTAGTTATTATTATTACATAATAAAATAGTTTCAATGTGTTGTTCTCCGTCACGTCTGATGGGAACTCACCAGTAATGGTTTGTAGCGTAAGAAAATTCTGTAGTACCCGACGTCGACGTGGCAAGAAGTATGGCCGCTCCTAATGTTAATAGACAAAAGAAATAGACGCCTTTGTTCCTAACACACTATCGTACAACATTTTTCATAATAACTACTTACTTGAAGAAAAATTTTATACATTTTATAGTTAAGCTGTAACGATTGTATTTGAGTTTGGGTTCTCTCATAGTAAAGAATCGCTGCATCATCAATACATTAATACTTGAAGCGAAAACTTCGTTTTTAAGCACCTGCACGAACGGCAGAGTCCGAGACTTGGTAAACTTGAAGTGTGTATGGAGAAGGAGTCCGGCAGGTTTATTACCGAAAAAAGCAACCAGTTTTTAATTGTACAATTGCAATGCAATTGCTCTAGTTGCGATTTTTGTCCGTAATGATGTCCTCCAAAACGATTTCATTGACGGCGACACCCCGGCAAATTAAGGGCACGGACATGTGAGGCAAATCCACATTTGCTCTTAAACACACAGTCACAGGCGGTGCAATAAAGTTGACCGTTTGAGTTTAAAGTGTATTTGTAGGAGGGCTTGGGACGAGTTTTCCGAATCTGGCGTTTGGCGTCATGATCGTGAAGACGCATTTGATCAAAGGCTTGTGGTAATTGCTTTCCTCCATTCTGGTCTTTTGAGGCATCTTTCTAGTCTTGGGGGCTTTACTAAGTTCTCGGGCGACTTCTTGAGAGAATTTGAAAAGTGACGTTGCACTGTTTTGTTTCATTTGCCAATACTCATGCACACTCACGAACAGTTAACGGTTAATAATCCACCATTATTTCACATTAATATTCGAAATAACACAAATTTTAGAAAATAAAACAAAACCGCAGACATGACTCTTCACTTTCCCGCCAAGAAGTCCAGAAGTTTCAACTTCTTTATCTGTCTGTCAAATGTCAGTTATCTTTGTCTGTATCTTGCCAGCCAGTGAGCTTGAAATTGCAAAAAGTTCGTAATAGGTTTTTCTTCGTCGACTTGTGTTTGACCTTTATAATAATACTAAAACGAGTACTTGTTTTTAATACTTACAAACATAATTGTTTGGTCTTTTATTATTGTGGTGTTGTAAGTTCTAATGCTCTATGGCCAGTGGCTTAAACTAATCTCAGACGAGTATAAAAAGGAAACAACCTAGATTATAACAATGCAGGATTATGTTTATGAGGAAGGCGATACGTAAAGGATCTTTCATAATCTAGAACTATGACATGGACATCATGATGCTGTTCTGCTCAGGTCTTTCCACATGTATAGAATCTCAATAGGATTTAAGCTTATAACCCACCACGCAAGCCCAGTGGGTTTGATGAGTGTAACCTGTCATTTCAAGACAACACGGAGAGGCTTAACAATACCTTCGAAGCCCAAAAGAGTTCAACATACCGGAATTTGGTCACCCATCTAAGTCATGTTGCCCTCATTAAAACAAGCTTAATTGCGCAGGAGCTAACTCGTGCTACCATTATGAAAGCTAAGCAACGTAAATAAAGCCGAATCTCTGAATAGGTGACCTAATTGTGTTATGACAAGCTCCTCTGTGCATCGGAAGCCACGTTAGCCGGTTGAGCGCGTTAATGGTAAAATTGAAATGCCACCTCCATTAAATACCATAACTTATCTCTATTGGCATGTTCAAAGTCAACTACTTGAACTGCATAAAGATACTCCACCTCTACTCACTTACTTACTAATTATAATACGACATTTTTTTATTATCACTATTATAAATAAATATACATATTAAGTGCATAGTGCATCTATACTGTAATAGCTGTTGGTCTTCCTAAAATTAAATTAAATTAAATTAAAATAAAAAATACCAAAAGGACTCGCTTTGCTTTAAAACACAATTTTGATTGCGGTACATCGTAAACTTTGAACTAAACTATGTATCATTATGTAGATAGTACTAAATTTTAAGCTATGTTATTTCATAATTTTAAGGTAACATTGTGTTATAAAATACATGTAGTTATTGTGTGTGTAATGGTCTAGCAAACTTTATAAAACAATACCTACACAAACCATAACTACACCAAACACAATTCCGTTTAAGCGGAAAAACAGTTTCCCAGTTGTAAAGTGTGGCGGCAAAGAAAATCTTCCACATTAATATGTAAAAGATAAGGAGAAAATTTATTATCTCTGCTTAAGAAGTCGAAGAGTTGGAGCGAAATGATAAAAAAAACTGGACGCAACAAGAGGGAAGCGCGGAGTTTTATCCATGTAAATGTGGAGAAGTATTAAGTAACTTTCGTTAAGATATGCATAAAGATATAACTTGGTAAAGCTTATTTTTTTCATCTGTTTTTTTTAAACTCGCGGCACAGTATAAAGTTATTTATGCATCGGCCGAAAGTAACGAGTTTCATAATGGGAATGGTCCTATGATGTCAGTTGGACAGTGGACAGGTGTAAAACCTTATTAACAGTGAATGGTATTTTGTCTATAGTCACTAGACCATAGAGACATAATACCTTTCCACCACTAGGTTAGTTAGACCACCGATCTCAGTCACGATGCTGCCTGTAGTATATCTACAGCTTCATGTCGCAGACCAAGGGGTTTGATTTCCAGCGAGGGGTTACTATACTATTGTTGCGGTTGTTAGGTAGATGATTTAAAGACGAGTACCACAGTCGTATGTGCTTTATTAAAATTGTTAGCCACTTATATACAAAATCAAGAAAACAATACTCGCACTATTGCGGGTCAGCTGATAGTTAAATAAAAGAGACCGACATGCCAGAGCGGGGCAGCAGGAGCATAAATATTTCGCGATGCGTAGTTCCTCGCCAGTGGTAACAGCATGCGCAGGCTGTCATTACGTCGTTTTCGCTTTCAGCCGAATGCGAGACACGTAAATACTGCGGCACATCGTTGCTCGCGCCAGTCTTGTTGGGAGCGCGGCGCGCGCGGTCGTGCGCACGAGTATGAAATTTGTATGACACATGTAGGTAGCTATACTATTATATATTTAGATAACATTATTGTTCTGATCCCAAGGTAAGTAGCTAAAGCAATCGTTTTATGGAAATCAAAAACAACCACCGTCCCGACCGGGAATCGAACCCGAGACCTTAGAGTTTACACCGTCCAAAGTACGGCGTGCAAGCCACGGAGGTCGTACGCAAGTACGCAAGTACGGAGGTCGTCGAAATGTGCATATCCTATTGTGCATAGTTCAATTAGTGGTAGGTCCTGTTTTTTTTTTACATGTTGTGATTGTGCTTTATATTTTGTATTTTTATTTGTGATGGAAAGTGTCCTTTTCTGATAGGGCATTTTCCAATATTTTTGACGCTGTAAGGGAGAAAAGAGCTTGACACTTGCTGAGTTTCTTGCCGGTTCTTCTCAGTACAAGGTCTCCCGCCCAGAGTAGACTTACGAACCGACGATGGCATAATGACATTCATAAGAGCTATTTGTAGCCTAAACTGAATAAATGATTTTTTTTTAAATAAGACCACCAAGCTTTCTACCGCCTTTTTATATAATTCTGTCGCCATAACAAAATGTCATGACATTATTGGTCGCGACAGTTAGAGATAGGATCCCTTAAGGGTTGACGATTCCGGTTGATGTCTCTCCCACCTCCGTTCTTATTGAAACTTGCCACCGAATGTGATAAAGGCCAAGCGCTTCTCCGTAGCGGAAGTAAAAAATAAATAATGTAACACAAAGTTTATGACGTCACACATAAGGTCAGGCAGCGGAGTGCTGAGGTGCGGGTTGACGTGGTAGCATATTTAGAGCACAATATTGCAATAGTCGCCATAAAAATAGGTGAAAAATATGAGTGAATTATATTATTGATGTTGGCAACATCCAACAATGTATTTAAACTATATTTTTTTCTAAGATAAAATTTTGTTACATATTGATTTTTCGTTTGTTGATAGCTCATTGTTTAATTGTTTAGCTCCAAATTATATATAAATAATATTAGTACCAACCTACAGCTCTTAAACCGAAGTCTGCGGGTGGGGGGTCTGGTGACCTGTAGGTACAGATTTCCTTCTGGAAACCTATTTCAGGCTCCAATTCCTCACAATTTGGGCTTTTACTAATGTTTTTTTCAAATATAGTTTTAGCTTTAAATACCCAATTGTGAAGAAACAAATAAATCTTTTATTATTATTCTCTTTATTTATTTCTCTCATACATAAATTTACATTTTTAAATATTTTTTAAAAACAAAATAAATAAAACATTTAAAAATATAAAAAATAGGGATATTATTATTACTTGAAAAAAAGTGGGATCTTCTACTCGAGCTTCCTGAGGCTGGTTGTTTTTTTCTAGTAAAATTGTATTTTGTAGCTATATATAGCATTAGATGCATGCATGCATGAGAGGAACTTGATGGCGCAGTGGTTAACGCGCGCACCGCACTGGGCCCGCGTGGTGGTTTATGGCCCGTTCTCCTTATCCATCCATAGGGAAGGCTCGTGCCCCAGCAGTGGGGACATAAAATGAGCTGATGATGATGATGATGATGATATATAGCATTGTGAATGCAAAATTCAAAAAATAAAAAAATATGTTTAGTGGACGTCTTTCGGCTGAGATGATTTGATGATTTTACCTGAGTAGGGAATAATGAAACGCGTAATTGAGGATTCACGATACACTAATCAAAATGTGATATTAACTTCACTAAAAGATGATAAAATATTTAGTAATTGCGTACACTTTTACTGTTGTTATAATTTGAATTTTATATAAAAACTAGCGGCCGCCCGCAGTTTTACCCGCGTGGTTCCCGTTCTTGTGGGAATATCGGCATAAAAAGTATGCCGAACTTAGTGAATAAGCAACAAATTTACACACATACACACAAACTTTCGCATTTATAATATTAGTGTGATGCTATGAGGGCATAGTAAGGGCTTAGTAAATATCCCTTTAGTTTCACGTTGTTTCAGTTAAAAATCAAGGTATCACTGAAACCGATGGGTAGTTGTTTATTTGTGAATAGTTACCACGCTTGCCAACTATAGATTGGTGATCACAAACCAGAACCCATTACAGCTGAAAAGTCTGAAACACACTTTGCACGTCTCGAGAGTTGAACTCAAAAACATTAGATGTCGGTGAAACCTGTTCTACAAAACCATAAAACAGAAACAGCACAAAATATTCTGAGGCACTCAGAGTACTGAGGCATATAGAGTATGACCTTAAAAATGTACGTACCGGCACTATACGCAGAGAGATCGACGAAACCAAAATAGTTTTAGGGACAGGCAAATTGAATCAATTTCTCGGCGAAATCGTATCCTTTCGGGGCGGGCGGATTGGCGCTGGGCGGGCGGATTGCTGGGCGGCGTTTTGTTGTGCCGCGGCTACCGACGACAAATGATGTAGTTGCGTATTTCAATTTTGTAACTGGCAACTTGGACCTACGTATTTTTGTTTGTTTCTTGCGCTTATTCTTGTCCATAGCTAAAATACTGCCTATGTATATATAATATGTATACTTTAGGTAAGAGTTTCTAAGGTTTTAAGGTGTAAGACATGTATTTCTCTAAAACAATTTAACAATTCAATTCCAATACAAATAATAAGTTAGCAACTATGCAATAAGAGTAAAATTTTCGATCAATTATGTTAAAATACAATAAAAAAATTGAAAGCAGCAAACTTTTTTTAATTAAATTTTGAGGATAATAGAATGATGATTCAACCAAAACTCACTTTTTAATGTAGGCGAACAATTATTGTGATGAAAAAGCCGCAAGCGTCTTGTTGAGTACACAAGAGGCTACATATTAAACAGTATTTTTTTTAAATCAACTATTTACTACAACAACAAAAATATTTGTTACTTCTGTTGTTGACTGTACCTATTTGCGGAGCGTCACAACCCGTTGCACCTCAGGGACCTCCCCGTTTCAGCTCGGGTTCTCCACCAAAGTACTCTTTGACGGAATCCGCGGGAATAATGTTTTTCCCGGGTTCGATTCCGCATTAATAATGGCGCGCGAGCAACGCCCGACAATGGCTGCGTGCAAAAATTACCTTTACACACGCCATTTGTACGAAAGCTTCTATAGTAGATAACGTGTGTTAGCTTTTAACAGTGTTACCTGAATCTTTAAACCCGTTGATAAACCCGTTGAATTCCGTTTTTGGTTTTATAAAAAGCGGTCGATTTTTAAACCAGAATTCATTTTGTTACTGAGCTTCTAAGCTTATGGTTGACTCTAACCTTATTATATTTTTAGATGTGGATATAAGTAGGACTTATTGTAGAATTCCGGTAAAACTCAGTTCTTGCGAATTGAAAGGGCCCAGAGGGCCATCCTAAAAGTAATGTAATTTAAGCCTATTCTTTTCCCTACTTCTCTATTATATGAACATACTGAGGTGCTGACTGTTCGCCAAATCTACCTTCTACAAGCCGTATTACGCAAGCACACCCAACTAACTTATAATCATGAAGCCATAGCAAACATACGTAGATCTGACCGGATCTGCAAATCTGAAATTTGTAGACTATTGATAGTAGTGATAGATATATATCATACCATTGATAGACGTCACTTTTATTTTTTCGCACCCCTCTTATAACAAACTAAACAGATTACTAAACGTATATCCGCTAACGTTACGCGAATGTAAAATCCATATAAGTAACTGGTTACTAAAACTAACGTACCTGGACACGGAAAACTTCTTGAGCATTTGTTAGACAACAGAAACTCGCTGGCTGCCTTTATTCTTAGAATGTCTATTTTCTAACGACACATACTGATCCTCTTAGTGGTTTGCTCACCGATCCCAAGATTAACATCGTAGGGCGAAGAGGATCATTTTGTGTTTGATTCCACTCCCTAATTCCTATAATACACTCCCCCCCTTTCACACTACACTCACACTATAAATACACCACACACACAAACATTCTCACCACACACACTCTCACACAAACATACTTACACACTTAGGTACCTAACTTTTACTGATTTTGTAAAAATGTTTAAAATTTAATTTAATCTTTGTTACATTCGGAACGCTCTGATACCTCTAAAATTTTTGGAGGTGGCCGCTAACAGCTGCGACACAGTTGAGAAACCATTGTGGCTGTTATCGTACACTCATTGTATTGTACCCTGTAAAAGTTCTGAATAAAAAATTTATTTATTTATTGATTTACTTAAATATTAATGATCCTGTCATATTTGTAAAATTGTTTAGATTACGTGTCGACGACGTAGTAGATGATTTAGGATATGGCTCATTTCGACTTACAAAGTACATGTATGTAGATAGAGTTGAAAAAATTCCACGAGCGGGATTTAAACCCGCTATGCTATCGTGAATGCTGTCGTGGCGCCACGATAGCATAGTTGGTAGTGCACATGACCCGGCATGTCATGGTTGCGGGTTCGAATCCCGCTCCTGGCATTTTTTCAACACTTTGTCGTTTTTCAAATTGTTATTTGTTCGTAACAAAATTTGCGTAAAATAATATATAAATAATCATAGATAGTGTTGACAAATTACCAAACTCGATTGTCGACTCGACTCGGCCGTGGTTCTTACTTCGTATTTTGAACTAAAAACATTAACTAGACTTTTCTCCAAACATTAAGAAGGTTCCACTATCACTTTTTTTGCATAACACGTACAACGGTGACATTCACAACTCACCTTCCGGCGTACTCTTTAAGGCTCTACATATTTCAGGGTACACCACGAGACATAATAATATATGAGACAAAAGACGTCTTGAATTGAGGGTTATCGAACGGCACTAAAGAGCTCTTCGCTCCGAAATTGCTGAAAAATATACATATTATACACATTTACTACATTTTCCGATGGCAGCAAGCTCTCGGGTGGGCTTGGAGAGTAATGTTATACGTTTCAGCGTTGAATACTATTCAGTGATCAGAATAGCCCTAGGGGTTAAATATTAATTTACATTATATTTTGCCTTGTTACATTTAATACGCCTCGGTGGCCGAGTGGCTAAGAGCTCGGCCACCCTAACCCACACTAACGTCCTGAATTCAATTCCTAGGTCGTGTGAATTGTTTCGAATTTTTCAATGCATAGCCTGAGCTTGTGATCACCATTTGGTACGCTTGGTGATTAAGCCAAAACATGTTATAGTTTATTTAATATTGTATATACATATACATATACTTATATTTTTTTTATTTAAGTATGTAGGTATGTATGTGTGTGAAGGGTATTTTAAGTACTTATTTATTTAATGTTTGCGCACTTTCTCTATCTCTTTCTTGGATTCTTTAACCGTTGTCTGGGAGAGATCGCTTGTAGCGATAAGTCCGCCTTTGCCCATTTACTAGCTTTAAGTTTTTTGTAACTGTTGTTCTCTTTTTGTTTCCATCTATATGTGTGCAATAAATAATTTGTCTATCTGTCTAAGGCATACTCGTACAATGCTTAGCACCTGTGCACCGGCGTGACGCTTTATCGTTCAAGCTAATGCGTCATGCCCGTAAAGCGATCTTCGCCCCATCAAATTTTAGGTCAACGCCAGCAACCTACTTATACTACTCCTATTACGTCATAGCTTTTAGCTTCAATGGTTTTTTAGGAGCCCCACACATGTGCATACCATCAATCTGAAGGAAGCATTTCCTTGACGATTGGTTCATCCCTTAACCCCGACAGCAATTTAGCCGCTACCCTACCTACTGACACGCCGATATAGACTTTGTTAGGTAGCGGCAAGGCTCCTAATGCCTTGTCAGGTTATACAAATGTTTGTGTAAACGTTCGTTGTTACCGATTTTCTACGATGAAGTGGTGCATGCTGTTGGCAACAAATCGAATTGGAACAATGGTTTTGTTATCATTGTTATACTGCGGTGTTTGTTTGGTGTAATGTATATAAAGTGTTTTTAGTTTTAACAATAAAAATAGAAAAAAGATTGATTTTTCTTAAAACATTTACAGTTTTACTTTAACAAGAAAACTTAATTACTAATTTGAAATTGAAACAACTGGTTGCTGGGGTTCAGAGGCCAAACTGTTGTTCAGGGAAGTGGGGTGCCGTCTACGAGAGAGGGGTCTTGACCCTCGCTCCGAGTCATTCCTGATGCAAAGGTTGTCTATCGCTGTTCAACGTGGAAATGCGGCAAGTGTGTTGGGGACCTTTGCACCTGGAATGGCGCGGGGAGGGTTATTTGATTGAGCAGTGGTTGTTAAAATTTATTTTTGTTTTTTTAGTATAAAGTCTGTTTTTATTTTTTTCACTATTTTACTTTCTTTGGTAATAAAGAATAATTTGAAGTTAACAAAATAACCGAGACGGATTGTCTATGTTTTAGTGGTTAAAGGATGCTGCAAGACGAAGCACAATACGTACATCCAAAGGATAATTTTATTACTGTCCATATCATTATCATGCATTACATATGTACATAATATTATATGAAAAGCCAAGCGCAGTAATAGAGAAATGCAATAAGTTAGTAAGTCTGTTGGTTTTAGAATTATAGTAGAATTCATTAAGTTGCAATCAAAATAATGTGTTCGAAATGTACGCCACTCTATCGTAGACAAACTGTATATTGGCGTTCACACATTTTGCTAGTGATCCCTCGCCCGAAGCCAAATTAATTATGTATCGGCGATAGCAGG
The DNA here is from genome assembly GCA_963082485.1 of Eudonia mercurella. Lineage (NCBI taxonomy): Eukaryota > Metazoa > Arthropoda > Insecta > Lepidoptera > Crambidae > Eudonia > Eudonia mercurella. The sequence goes on along the minus strand of OY720030.1, from coordinate 20,361,499 downwards.
CACGTTGCATATTTATTATTTGTCTACATAAGTAATGGATGTTCACCATTCACCACCAGAGCGACTAACTTACTCGTTTTATTAGGGTAAAAATATTTTTGTTACGCACTACACTACACTACACTACACTACACTACACTCTGACCACGACTCCTTTCTGTCAGTTGGAAATTACTTTTGTGGATTCGTTTTTTTTAAAGCAATAGGAACCTAAAACATAGGGTGCGATCAGGAATAAAAGTCACCGATCCTTTTAGTCATCATCAGCTCATTTTATATCCCCACTGCTGGGGCACGAGCCTTCCCTATGGATGAATAGGGAGAACGGGCCTTAAACCACCACGCGGGCCTAGTGTGGATTGGTGGTTGTTAACGACTGCTAATGCAGCTGGGACCAAAGGCTTTACATGCCTTCCGAAGCACGGAGGAGCTCGAGATTAAACATTTTTGGTCACCCATCCGATGACCGGCCTTTGCCAATGTTGCTTAACCTCAGCACTCGCAGACCGGGCGCGTTAACCACTGCGTCGTCGAGCTCCTCTTAGTACCGATCCTTTTAGTACCATATCATAATAACTTTGATATAAGATGGCATGCGTCTTGTAGATTATTTAATTGCTTTGATATACGAGTAATACTAGTACTAATGTTCAGCGACTATTTTTGCAGACAGCTTATACGCCCCAAAGACTTGCCGTGGTACTAGGTTTTGATTAGAAAGTTGATAATTTTATTTAAACTTTGGATATTTTCAACATCGAAAATTATTTATGGCAAAGAGCAATGTTTTTATTAACTTATTATTCGGGCGGAATACTTTTATTAATACATAGTAAAAGATCAAGTAATGTTTGCAATTTCATCCAGTCCCATAAAACTTTATGCCACCTTAGGTTCTAGCCACAAAATAGAACTTAATGAAAATTTAAAATAGCTAAACAGATTCGGTATACTCACTTAAGGTTCACTTAAGGTGCATTATTAAAGAATTTTACACATTCTTAGTAGCAAGAGCAGTGCATAGAGGTAGGTATACTTAGACTAAAATGCATGTACGTCAATTGAACTTTATGTTTTTTATCTTGAAGGAAGCAAGCTAAGCATAGAACCTTTTTTTAGTTTTAAGAAACAAAATATTTTTTTAACTGACCTGGAGAAGTACATAATTTGACTTTTCAGAATAATATTATTGTAATTGTATTTTTGTATGCTATGGAGTAACGCAAAATAACGCCTTGTATGTTTTTATTTAATATCATAAGAGTTCCTACAGAGCTTCATTAAGCATTATTGTTTATTTGTGATGATTAGATTGTAACCAGGCGCCTTTAGTTTTTTTTTACATTTCTAATGCAGTAAACGAATCCAATATATTATTTTTAAATTAATATTATGACTTTCTTCCCCGTGTGGTGCCGGGGGTAAAGAATTGCACCACCCCATCTCTTCCCGTGGGTGTCGTAGAAGGCGACTATGGGACCATTTCAGAGGATGGGCAGCAGCGTCTCTCTGTGATTATTCTCACCTTACTGCGATCGCCAACCCGCCTGCCAAGCGTGGCGATTATGGCAAATTCCCCTCAAAATTATTTATCCTTGAGGGAGGCCTTTGTCCAGCAGTGGACGTCTTTTTGGCTGAGATGATGATGATGATGATGACGATGATGATGATGATGATTATGACTTTACGCCGTTTCTCTTTTCTCCGTTATTTAAGCATCACGCATATTTATACTACACTACAAAATAGTGTACTTTTAAAACAAACAACATTATCATTTTAAAGCTGTGAAAAAATAACAACCTTCATCCTTATTTAATTTTCTAAAGCAAGTACCTAGCCGTCAAAAGATTTACTGCCCCGCTTCTGTTTTTCCACTGCAAAGTGATTTGTAAAGCAATCGATAGGAAATCGGATTGTTCTAATCGCAGTAAAGCCTTAACAAGTCGCGACGCGCCGTATCCGATTAGGAGGCTGTTGGACCCACGGCGGCCAAAGAATGACGTCACAACTGCAACTTCCAATATTCGTTAGCTGGTTCACTTGTTTCTCGATCCTTATTCCTTTGTTTAAAAAAAATATATATCTTTCTTGAAGAAAGATTGCTTTTGGCTGTTAAGGGTCTTTATAGCGCAACCGGACGTTTTGTGGCTGCCGAGAAAATTAAAGGGTTACTCAAGCCATATAATCGAAACCTTCTCAGGAGGTTTCTAAAGGGATGGTTCACGCAAGCTGCCTCCGCCCCTACTAGATTCTCTGAGGGTGGATCGAGATCAAAAACAACAGCCTGTGAAACGTCAATGCTACCTACTTCTACTTTTGAGCAAAAGTCTCCCCCCCTCAAGCCCTTTCATCTCTTCCCAAGCCACTTTATGACAGTCGATCTGGTGTGCGTCCAGGTCATCTCACCATCTCCTTCTGGGCTGACGTTGAAGGAGTCGTCTATCTTCAGGAAACCATTGTGTAGTAACGATCACATTATATACTAATTTAAACTGTAATGCCATTTAAAAAATGTTTTATTTTATAAAAACGATGGAGTAAAAAAATAAGTCAATCTATGCGTACTATCTATACAGTATACAGGTTGTATCTGTAGAATATTTAAAACATATTGTAGTTTATTATCTACTCACAACAATAAAATAGTAGTTTAGAAACATACTCGTAGCAGTCGTTTAAATGCAAAAACATACCAAAAAGCTTTAGAAAAAGAGTTAAGTTTTTTTACAAGCTAAAATTGTACTTGACCCGGATGCCAGGTGTGGAATTCGAATTCCGCTCGTGGAAATTGTTTCAATACTTGTGCGGGAAAGAATTCGTTCGCAATAAAATTGTTGCAATTCAATATATAACCAAGAGCTATCAATAAAAAATAACATTGTACGAATTAGTTACCAATTTTAATGGAAACATTCCAATGGAAACAGAAATATTAGCTTTTACGTCAGCGATAGCATAAATCACTAATAACGATATTTTTGGATGTTACAACGAGATGTTAGCAGCATACTATGCGATTGAATCCGATGCATTTGTTGATATGCTTCATTGTAAAATGTACGCGTTAAACCCATCTGTGTTTTATTTGAACACTAGCGGCCGCCTGCAGTTTCACCCGCGTGGTTCCCGTTCTCGTGGAAATATCGAAATAATAAGTATCCTCTGTGTTAATCCAGGTTATAAACTATCTGTATGCCGAATTTCATCCAAATCCATCCATCCGTGAAGAAGCAACAAATATACACACATACACACAAACTTTCGTATTTATAATATTAGTGTGATTTAACAAATCGTAAATTTCAATTTCCTTTTATGCAATTACTAATATGTATGTGTATTATAAATATTTAAGTTACTTTATTTTAGTTAGTACAGGGCGTACACATTAGTTATATCTCTATATTTGTGATGTTTCCTTTGCGCCTCATCATCATCATCATCTCAGCCAAAGGACGTCCACTGCTGGACAAAGGCCTCCCCCAAGGATCTCCACAACGACCGGTTTTGTGCTGCTCGCATCCAGCGGCTTCCCGCGACCTTCACCAGATCGTCGGTCCTTTGCGCCTGCTGGAAGATATTTTAGAACTGAAATAAGCAGTGCCTTTGTATACATTCACCTGTAGAAGATTTTTTTGTCACCATTTTATGTGTGTAAAAATAAAATAAATAAATAAATAAGAATGGTAGCCTTAACGAATTCAAAATTATTGGTATGTTAATTGTTATATATTATTATACAAAACGAACGTTTTAAGGGACGCACTTTTCCTAAAAAGTTTATAAGTGACGAAACGGTTTTTTTCAGTTGCATTCTTCAAGTATATAATTAGTAAACAGTCTATAATTGTCCCACTGCTGGGCAAAGGCCTCCATCATTGAAATCAAGTCATCGCTACAATTAATGGGTAATGGCTTCAAGGCCGTCTTTAACCTATGGGAGGCCCTGGGATTACGGATAATGGGGTCCTTATGCTACGCTAGATTTTAGTAAAACAACCAAAAGAGTAGATAAGCAAATCTCTAGCTTTCTGCAACTGGTATTTTTATTTATTTGCAGCCTGATAGAGTTGCTAGTGTTAGGCCCCTCTGGTTTATTTGGATTAAAAAGCAAAAAGTCAATAAGCTAGTAATTATTGTTTCGCAAAACAAATATATTTATCGGTTGTATCGATTATCGGTTAGTGATCTGGCAGGAACAAGGGGGCCCCATCGATTGCGGGGTCCTGGGCACTTGCCTAGAGTGCCCAACGGTAAAGAAAGGCCGGAATGGCTTAATCACCACGCTTGCCAAATGCGGGTTGGTGATGACAAACCCGGGCTATGCATTGAAAAATCCGAAATACCTACATTTTGCCCGACCTGGGAATTGAACCCGGGACCATCGGATACTGGGCCGGGCGCTTTGCCACTCGGCCACCGAGGGATTCTTCAAGTAAATTGCAAAAAAAAATCCGATGCGTGTGATGTAGTTGTACTACCATGCTCTAGGACGACCTCCTTGGTCGAGTCGCTTGCACACCGGTTTTCATGGTGTCGCCATCTCTGAGGTCCCGGGTTCGATCTCCGGTCGGATCAATTTAGAAATACCTGTATTTCTAAATTGTTTCGGGTCTAGGTGTTTTCTATGTATAATAACTATGTATTTAAGTATATTATGTATGTTTATCCGTTGTCTAGTTAACCATTTATCGAGTTTCTTAAGGAAGCTTTTCTTGGGGCTAGATAATTGGTGTGAGTGTGGGAAAACATTTTAGGTGCCTACGGAAGACCAGCGTCGAGTGCCCACGATGCCTGGCATTTGCTCTGTTGACCTCCTATTCGTTGCCACAACATTACTCGTTTAACATTGTATGTAAAGAATTTTATAAAAAAAAATAAAGTACCCAAAACAACGCCGCCAATTTATTATCCTCTTTATTATCTGACATCGATGGCTCTCCATAATCTATGACGAATATGCGTCCCGTACCCGCCGGGTATCTCCGTCCATTATCTACGGCGGTTATAACTCCGAACAAGAGCGTCTTATCAGAACCTCGCGACCAGAACTAATGGGTCCCCTCCGCCGCCCTCTCGTTAAACCAAATAGGGACATCGCGGGCGAGTACAAAGGCCTTGTTAAATTGGTCGCTGTATGAGGAAGTGCTGAATAAAAGGCATGCACGAGTGCCTATACTTGGTGGTTGCTTTAAAATGTACATTTTTTAATAATTTTACGGCAAACGAAGACAAATTATTCATCATTATCAGCTTTCAAACAAAAAATTGGTGATATTATATTTAATAGACAACAGCTGTAAACGAACTGATATTTATTATTTTTCATTATTTTTTATGTCTTTGCTTTCATTTTGGATAGGCGTTAAGGTCCATTGTGTAAACTCAAACATTCTATATTTGTTACATTTAATGGAACTATCTGGTCTGTTTGTAAATTGTTTTGTAAATTTTATTACTGTGTATGACTGTATGTTTTTCTGAATAAATAAATAAATAAATGAATACATTTATGAAAATAGGTACTACCTATATTTTAATTGTTCCTTTTGTTTTTCTTTTTGAACCTGAAATTTTGCACAGAGTATCTCTAAGTATATGATAACGATCAAGGAAAAAACCTAATTTTTTGAATCTCCCTTGGGTTCACAAGATACGCGTGTTAATGTGGACAAAGTCGCGGGATGCAGCTTGTATATAAACAAAGCGATTGCCTCAGCTGGAGCTTGAACCTATGACTTTTCGCAACTCGTTTGACTGTTTGAAATCGATAGAGAAACCTTGTTTCGAGATAACTCAATTGGAAAGGCAAATGTCGGACTGCAAAATGACAATAAACTACCCGCGCTTCCACTTTCACAGGTACCTATTGCAATAATACGGCTTATAAGTAAATCAAATAAAATCAAATCTTTATCGCTAACCAAGTGTGTTAAAGGTGTTAAATTTTTTAAGGAACTTTATAAACTTAGTCGCCATTTTCGGACTAAATGACAACAGTGTTCGACATAAACCAGTAATTGACATTGTTTTCCTTTTATCATGAAAATAGGGGTTAGCAACTGATTTTTAATCATTAATAACAGTTGAATATGGGCTACCTGCTTTCCAGCTGTAATTTCTTACAATTCAATGAAAATCTATGTAATTTTTTGTCGATGAAAACTGTGTCGGACATTGGGTTTAAAGTGTCGAACACTGGTGCCACTAACCTGCCCCCCAACCGCCTAACTCTCTCGCTTTCGATCGCTTTGAAGGCGAGGCCCTCGCCTCGCCTTCTAATATACTATCGAAATATAATATCGAATAATATCGAAAGCTATAGCCTATAGCTTTCGATATTGCTTTCATATTCCTTTCGAAATGACAAGATGACGCCTCCTCCTCGCCTCGCCTTCAAAGCGATCGAAAGCGAGAGAGTTACGCGGTCTGCCCCCTGCTCGCTTATATTCCTGGCGTTTCAAACCCTTTGCAATGTTTGTGGCAACAAAAAGACTGTCAGTCTATGTGTAGACTTCGCGTTAACTTTAGTAAACAATAAGTATTTATTAAATAATTACAAGAGGTCCGCCCACCACTACCTCAAGGGAACTTTCTAAAATCCTTTTTCAGCGACACAATCTACACTATATTCCATTAGAGAGATTTCCGTGATTAGACACTGGTATTTCACTTTCATGTTTAATACAAAACTGCATGGTTTTATTAAAATCATTATAAAATTTTATTTGACTACGGCTAATGCTTATATGATAAAAACTTGCGTCTCCAGTTTAACTATGATTATAATCTATAAAAATTGAAGACGCGTACAAACTACATATAGTGTCCATACTATATGTAGTTTGTATGCCACAGATCAGGTGAAACGGCGCCATCAAAATAAGCCGCGCCTTTTGGGAAGCGACACAATGATTTATTCGTTCCCTAAGAGTTCGCAACTGGTTAACTGTTTATTAATTAGTATTTCATTGCGCGTGACCTTCAGGCCCTAATATTGTTTATATTGTGATTAATTACGGAAACTTACCCACCCCGAGGAAGCTTACAATTATGTAGCAGTTTGTTATCAAATTGAACATTGAAGTAAGTAGACTTGACGCTTGCAGGGGTTTACCATAGTAAAATCAATAATAAAAAATAATAATAATAAATATATATATTATTATATATTTATTATATAATTATTGCATTCACAATGCTATATGTAGTTACAAGATAAATTTGTACTAGAAAAAATCTACCAGTCTCAGGAAACTCCAGTGGGAATCGAACCCACGACCTTTGGATTAGCGATCCAGTGCTCTGACCGCTGAGCTAAAACGTAAAATGTTCTGTTGGTGTTATTTAATAAATAAATAAATAAAAAGTTTTATCTGTTATATTGCACTCTTATTTTGTTATAAATTTAAACTGAAATATAAAGGAATGAAAGTACCATTTAAGCACATGAGTAAAGCCATCCGTATCAAGTGCCAAAGTGACAAGTGTCATATATTTTATTTGAAATGTCTTCGTCCATATTTATTTGATGCCGCGTGGCCATACTAATTTTGTATGGGGAATTTAACGTGTTAATTTGAAAAATAATAATTTAAATAACCGCTTGATAAATCGAAAAAGTGAAACGGACGAATTGTAGATTAGCCATTGGTGATTGTTTAGGCAAAATCAGAGGTACAATAATTTAGATTATAGAATAGAGAACTATAAGATATCAACTAAACGCCACCACTCGTTTTCATGATTTTTGCCCAACTTATGATATTGTAGAAAAAACTATAGAATGTTATGAATTTATGGTATGTATGTTATAATTTATGTTATGAACACAATATATAAAATATATATTGTGTCTATGTAATACGATAATATTTTCAATTATATCAACTTAACCGTGACGGTACTTATGTACTATTATTATGACTATATGCACTGCGCTTTTTTGCTCTGCGCACCCTTAAGCTAGTAATATTCTTACAGTTCCTCGGCAGAATATAATTCCCTGTCCTTCATTAGTTTACAACTAGTCACATGTTTATCCGCTAATGACCGAACGTATGACGTCTTTTATTGTGAAGGTAATAACGGTTATTTTGCTACGAACCTAATTACATGTTACATAATGTAACATAACATATTCACAACAAAGACATACGATTGTTATTTAAATAAAGGAAGAGCGGGGTCTTTCGAACAAGCATACTAATAAATACTTCAAAGAGGATTTCTATGAATTGTATGTAATGTGATTATTAAAGGTAATATCCCCTTAAAACCATAGTATCTCATCAGTACTACTGCGCAGCTGGTTCATGATCACAAATAAAGCTTGTTTTACACGTACCACGACCACACCACAACCACAACACGTGGGCGGGCGCTAACTTGCATTAAAGTTAATAATTGAATTCACACGGGCCACATTGGGCCGTCATTATTAACCACGTGATTGATACTGACTACATCGCAGCCACGTCGCAACCACAATGCAACCACCAGCGACACCGCGAACTAGCGGCCGGCCATATCGTAAACATTTAAAAAAAATTAACATTTAGTAACCATTTAACGAGTTTCATAACGAAACTTTTTTTGGGCTAGATAATTGGTGTGAGTGTAGGAAAGTTTATTTGTTTATTTATTTTATTTATTTATTTTGTAAGTAACACAACGCAACTGCAAGAAGCCGCAGCGACACTATTCACACGTGACCACAGCTTGAGCACCTTTTTCGCGATGGTGTGGTGTGGTTGTGGTACGTGTGAAACAAGCCTAACACGCAACCTGCATCGGAAAGTTTATTGAACGATGTTGATAATTACCCCTATAAGAGGCAAATAATCAAAACAGTATACATATTAGAGGCGCTGCAGGCTTTGCAAGTTCGGTTCCGAGGGGGCTATCTCGTCACACCCGCGACCCCAATTACGCGCACGACACTCCGCCGACCGACATTAGAAAGTTTCTTGGCAACTCGAATTAAAGTATGAATCCGCAATGATGGCCCATGAAATTATGTAATAAACTGGCGCCTCCGACTCGGCTTTATTTACAGGCTTTACGAGCGGCGCACCCTTCCGATGGAGTCTTTACATTTGGTAGTGCACTGCTGTTAACGTTTCAAAGCAAACAGCAAGATCCAAAGCGAAATATGGCCGCGATTTTATAAACTTTTATGGTAGAAATGCAATGACGTAGATTGAAGCTGCCTTGCTAACTAAAATACAAGGTAGCACTTATTATCTAAATCTTCCACTATAACAACAAATTAGGCAGTAGTTCTGTTAACCTCGCCTCGTTATCTTTAAGTATTTATTTGTCACTATCATTATAGGTAGTTACAACAAAATCAAAAAATAAATATACGCTTTATCATTCAAAGGGCAATCAAACCGTAACTTAAATAGTAACGGTTCAACGTAACAGCGCTTAATGACTACGAGGAAAGCGTAGCGCTACGGAGCGTCGACACGCTACGAAGAGTCGTAGCAACGCTTCTACGAGTATCATATAGCCGTAGCTACACTGCATCAAACAATAAAAAACATGTTGCATCCCATCAAGAGACAGAAAAATAGGTCAACTTCATGCGGTGACGTCATCATCACTGACACATTTTATCGTTGCTATCAGATTACTAGGAAAGAACGAAAGGGTACAAAAACACTGCACACATCAACCGTTTCCAGACCGATTCAGTGAACGAAAGTAAATCGGCGACTCTTAAAATAGACTTTAAGACGTCGAATATAGCGTGTGAATTCCTGCACCTCAGCGAAAGTGTCCAATACGAGAGGGCCGTGAACCTTCAGGCTATATATAAAGCGGCCCGGTTCGCCGCTATTGGCTTCGAGGCAGGAAATAAAGCTTTTGTTTGTGGAACGCGGACGCAACATTCGATTCATTTTCATGGCATATCGGTGACAAGAACTGATGACATGACGAACTGAGTAACATTCTATGACATTACTTTTAAAAAAGAGAATATGACTGAAAAGCAAATATGTTTTGTTTTTATTTATTACCAATAAGAAAGTACAATAAAACATACATTCACAGCACATTACATATCACTAAGATTTAAATATGTGTTTAGAGCTCGCTGATTTTGATTGAATTATTACAAAAAAAAATCTTGAGGAGCTGGAATGTATGTATTATATACATACTTCCGCAAAAACAAAACTGAATCTATTATTATAGAATTCAATAATAATTCCATTATGAAACACATTTGTAGTAATGGAATCAGGCATTACTTAGCGCAAATCCATGCCAGACAAACACTACTTACAGAATATAAATTCCGGTAGAAGCTGTAAGCGGCATTAACACAACATTATTTCAATTCCATTTTTAACATGTCATTCTTTGTAGAGGTAATAATATTATTAATTTTTTTTTTTTGATGTAGCTTACACCTTATAAATATGAAAAATAACAACTAAAATAATAACTATTATCTAAGCTATTGACAAACTATCACATTTATAAAACTTACATTGTTCAACGTAACTTGTGCTTACGTAGTTCTATAAGTAACAACTAATCTGTACGAAACTTAATTTAAATAAAACCTTTCCAACTGTAGTAAAAGTAGTAGTAGTAAATAACCTATATACAGTCCCACTGCTGGGCAAAGTTCTCCATCATTGAAATCAAGTTATACCTACAGTCGGTCAACACATAAGCGTTCAACATGTAACAAAATAAGCGGTCAGAAGATCATTGCCACTAGACACCAAATCGGTATCGCTATAACCCATATCGATAACTACAAACAGCAAATCCCGTTTGAGAGTCGAATGACATAAAATTTGCGAGCGAAGTTTGTGCGGCCCGCGCTGAGCTTGGCTTATGGCGATTCTAGTTACAGCTGGAACTTGCGAAGTGCACGGCACAGTCAAAGTGATATGGCTTATTTTGAAATACAACTGTTTATGGATCTGACAGCTTATTTTCATTTAGTTTGATAATATAAGGTGTTAACTACCAGCTACGTTTTAGGGGTGATTCTGTATCAAAATATTGATTCTGATCTCGCACACCACACTCTGTATGCGAGATATTTTTCACAGAGTGTGGTGTGCAAGATTCATCTCAGTGCGCATGAAAACTCCAGTCGGTAAGTTATGACATTTTATACATTTTTCTAAATATAATTGTTTTTTTTATTATTTACAGTAGATTTATAAATCATAACATTACGCTGTTAATCTTTTTTGCACACTGGCTTGTTTCAGCCTGATTTTGTACAATGGTTAGAAGCTGTCAGTTTCTGACAAATAAATCGCCTGATGACGACTACCTCAGCTATCACCAGCTCATTGTTTGTTCCCACTGCTGGGGCACAAGCCTTCCATAGGGAAGAGAACGGGCCATAAACCACCACGCGGGCCCAGTGCGGGTTGGCGTTAACGACTGCTAATGCAGCCGGGACTAACCGCTTTACGTGCCTACCGAAGCACGTAGGAGCTCGAGATGATAAATTTATGATCACTCATCCGATGACCGGCCTTTGCGGAAGTTGCTTAACCCAAGCAATCGCAGACCGGGCGCGTTAACCACTGCGCCATTGAGCTCTTCGCTATCTACATAAGTCAGTTCCTGTGGATACAGATTCAGCAAAAGTTATATTTATTTTGACACCAAATCCGATTTATGAACTCTTAAAATAGAAGTCGTGAATGAAATCTATCCCAGATATAGATATCGATAGCAAAGGTCACTGCTTCAAAACAGCACTTATAATTCACGGACTGTAGACACCACAAACTATTTGGAGACACCTGCAGATTTATCATAGTGTTATAGTTCGTTTAGTAGACATTTGACAGATTCTACATATGACAGGACCTCTGAATATCGGGCCCGAACACATTGCGGCTCCACCACCGAGACATTAGGCGTTAGTGACAAAGTTATTATTTTATAACATTGTAAGCATCATCATGTATAACGTTGTAACAGACAATATCATTTAAATGAGAGTATCATCACAGCATACTGAGCTATATTTATCGTACATTACCGAGCGCATTTACGATACCGTTATAGTGACGTGTGCTTATGACGCCATGTATGACGGGAGCAGCTGACGTTCGATACACGCTCAGGTTTCTTAGTAGGGAGGCTGACTCGCCTGCGCTACATCCTGCGGCCCCTGGACTCGGATACATCGGCGTAACAACTTTTTCAATTATATGACGTGTCATGAACAGGGTTGTGCCGTTTCGTTCCGTCCAATCATGTTCTTTGCTATCTGAGAAATTGACAACTGTGAAACGCGCTTCACTTATGCATAATTTATATAAAAAGTTTACAACATACAACGTCAAGAAAAATATTGTGACATTATTTTACCATTGAAAATGGTTATCAGATGCCAATCGCCTGAGACGTATTTTTGGCCATAGCTCCAAGGATTTTGGGAGAATCGAGATGGAAATAGTACCAAGAGTTGAGGAATTTATCGAGACACGTGTAAACGTTTGAATTTTGAAAATCGGCTGAAAACTTTTTTTGGAATTTTGAAAAGTGTAAAAAAATCGGGTTTTTTGGGGGGTGTTTTCATAATAAATTGTAAATATTTTAAAAAAAACCGACTTAAGAAAAAATGAAAAAAGGGTATTAGTTTTGCTATAAAATGGCGAAAAATTTTTGAAAATCAGTTAATAATTGTGACCTGTTAGGTGGTCCCTTTAGATTTGGTATTGTAGAAAAACGGGTATTTCCGTATATAGAAAGTGATGTAGTTTCTTTGATTATTGACCGACCGTCATGATAATGGTGTTAAAAGATGCGGATGCAGGCGAGAAGTACATTCAAGTTGGAATTGTGTTATTTAAAATAAAATGTTTTTTTTTCGTAAATTGTTGTATTCATTTTCAATGCTCCGATTCTTGCGGGGACTGCGAAATCTGTGAAATTTTTTTTCAATTCATATGTTACAATAGACGATATTTGCAACAGTGTACCTAATATAAAAATCCAAACTCACCTCTATACAACGAGTAACAGAAAGGTGTGGTCAAAATGGAAAGATCCAAAGTGTATCCGACCTAGATCTTTTATGCAGCGTTACTAAGTCATGATTATTACTTTAATGATTTATGCAATTTATAATTTAATATTTCTATTGTGACGTCACATCAAAATAAACAAGTCTCAGCCCTAGTGGTTTAGTAACCTCTGTGTACTAACATTTATGTTCACTGTTGCTTGCTTATGCGTGCCTGGCGTGCATCACTTCACAAATATAAATATTTCATTAACCATTGCATGATAAATTAAAGTTAATAATTATGTCTTAATAACAACACATACAAGTTCTAGATGGGATACCCTGTGGATCTTTTCATTTTGACCTCACCTTTTTGTTACACGTTGTATATATATTTACATGATTAACTTTTTCGTTTTCTTTTATGTTATAGAAAAACGCCATTGCATTATTTTTTAAATAAACATCTAGATTTTGAATAGTAATTAAATAATGATTTTCCTGAAATAAAATAAAATTACTTTGGCTTTGTTAATTACGCATGATGATGAGATAAATGTTTTGACAGTTTTGTTCCTTTCATGTAAAAATCAAATTACGAAATTCTTGATCAAAATCTACCTATTAACATTTACAAATAAAATTCGAACTATTTACTGATAAATATTTATAAAATACAATGAAAAAATTAAAAGCCTACCCTACCCAGCCAGGAATCGAACCTGGGTCTTCGGTAATCCGGGCGGCTGCACTGATCATTATGCTACCGAGAAGGCTGACGTAAGCACTGAATTTTTTCACAGCTTTGATTTTTAATTTTTTTGCACTGTATTTTATAAATATTTGATTCAGCTTAAAGCGCTTAAAAATAAAAAGTAAAATTTATCTGATGAAATTTGGTGAAAAAAACATGACGTATGTAAATAATATACCTGGTGTTTACGTCAATCCCATGGAAATTGCGAATAGTACGAATATACGCTCGGAAAATAGTCAGTCAAAACCATATTTCCGTTTTTTGTTTTTAATAAAAAACTATGATACACCTGTCGTTTGCAAAGGCCGTTGTCAGAGGATAAAAAAAATAGAGAGAGGCTGACACCTTTCTAGTTAAAAAAGTGAAAAGTCACGAAAGACTATAGACAAGGGCCTAACTCAGATCGCCAGAAGGTAATGGTTCAAGTCCCGCTCGTGGAGGTGTTATCAAAACTTTTGGCAAAAATAGTTCGCAATACAATTACAAAAAAAAATATCTACCTTATAATAAATAAATGTAAATCATAAGGTAAAACAACAAAAAGTTCCACCGCTTGACAGCTGTAATAGAAAATGTAGCTTGCAGTCCACGAATCAGTTAACCTCCTTTAATCATAGAGAATGTGATTGACAACTTAATTGGAATTGAACTTGCGACCTTTCGCTCGGCTAAGTGGATCAGCAGTCCAGCACACGACTGCCTTTCTCCATTATCGGTTCGAACATTGAATTTGAAACACGTGTGAGTAGAAGCTAAATGGATAATTTAATGTCACATTTTCTGAAATAATATCATATTTAATATTTTTCGAAATAAGCCAATGAACGATTGTCAAAAACAGAAATTAAATAGCACTTGAAAAGTGACGACGTAAGGTTTGAATCCATTTATTGCTTGAATAAAAAATGTTGACAGGCTCTGCCATAAACTTCTAGTGACTTTTGGCAAAATGTTTGACCTTTATGTAGCTTTCTTCAATTTCACTAACACAAATCATCACTTTATTTAAAGAATCTTCAATAAAACTGTCAGTGGGTGTCCTCATTATATAACGTGTACACTTGCTTTGCTTAATTTCATTGTGCGTCATTTAATACAACAACCTTGCCTCAAACTTGACATTGACCAAAGGCATAATAACCCTGCGGAACCAGAACAGAGACAAAAAAGTATAAATACATTCCATTTAAACAATCGCAAAATAACTATCAATACGCAACCTTATTACGTTGGAGAGAAGCCACAAGGCATTCAAAGCAGAGCGTGAAGGATCGATGACTTGCATCCATCTATCAATTAAGGCTGTGACGTCAGCATAATTACCTGCACAGAGCTGAAAACGCGGCGTGTAGCTGCATAGCACGTAACAAGGCCCCGACGACGGCCGGGCGGGCCGCGATCTATTTCCGACGGTGACGTCACGCCGCACGCCCCGTGACGCAAGCGGGCTGCAACTTTTTAAATTCTATTTTTTTACAACTGCCAGTGGCAACGGCTGATGCGGTTGAATTGATAGTTTGAGATGTGTTGTTGGCATGAAGATGTACGAGTAGAAAAAGGTTGTTGAACGTAATAATAATGAAAACGGTTGGTAGCTTTAAAGAAATTGCCATGTTTTTATTTCGTATCAAAATACGTTTGCAATAGCTTACAACAGACGGCCATTTGTTTTTGGACTTAATCTTAATCTAAAAGCTTTGGTGTCGATGTCTTTCAAAATATGATTATTTTTAAGATGCAAAATTTTATACAACATCAAAAAACGTCTGTAGCACTTATCAGCAGCGGCTATCAGCTTAAAAAATAATTTAGAAAAAATAGAAAATAATAGTGACCTTTTTCAATTACCGATCTGTCAAAAAAATCAAGTTAATTTTTTTCAATATAAAAATACGTATTGCAATAGTCTACAATAACAACGCCTAGTTTCAAATTTTGATTTGAAAGACAAAATAAATTAATATGTTGACCTATTTCAATATAACTGGAGTTCTTTGTTATGTTTGTCTCGCTCGATACCCGAGTATCGCAGATAACATGTCATTATTAACGATTTCACATTCATAAACGTGAAACCCATTTAACGACAGTATGTGATTGCCACTTAATTGACTTAACACATAGTAACTCATAGTACACAATCACATAGTAATACAACTTTTAGCACCGAACCACTTAGTTGACAGTTTCAGAGAATAAATAGAAGATATGGTTTTGAATATCTCAGGATAGAGATAGGTGGAAGGAGGGAGGGGAGGTTTTACTACTGCAGGGAAAGTAGAAGTTGATAATAACAACAATAATCACTAAACTGGTTTAGTGATATCCATTTAAGGCGAAGGGTAAGGCACACTAGCGGCGCTAATGTATTTAATTTGATAAGTGCTAAACTGGATTTTTTTCAAACATTGCGAACCTTCCGACACTAGGCAAACATCTATTATTTAATAATTGTGTACTACTTTTAGGTTTGTTTTTGTATTAATTCGCTAACATCAAAAGTGGCCATTGTTTGTGAATAAATGCGATAGCCCGTTTTGTGAATAAACCACGCAACAAAAAGTAGTGCACAATTATTAAATAAAAACTATGGATGCTTTCCTGTTGTCGGACGGTACGCAATGTTTTAAAAAAATCCGGTACGTTAGTAATTGTCAAATTATCAATTGGTGGCACTAACCCTTCTCCTTAAGAGCTGATTTTGTAGCCTTAACTTAATAAATGATTTTGTATTTTGAATCTTCCGTAGTTGACAAAAACCTATTCCTTACACAAGCTTATTAGCTTTCTGGATGGGCTAGCAGGACTACTATTAATGTGTTTATATAATGCGTTAATAATAAATATTTAAACAGAAACAACGAAACTTGGCAATCTATCACTAAGTCCATCTCACCTGATGTTAAGATATGATAAGGCCGAAAGTGGTAGCGTACTTTATCCGGCAACCTCAACTACTGAGGCACTGGCTATCATATCTCAAACTATTGGAACACAACAATTCATCATCATCATCATCATCAGCTCATTTTATGTCCCCACTGCTGGGGTACGAGCCTTCCCTATGGATGGATAGGGAGAACGGGCCAAACCACCACGCGGGCCCAGTGAGGTTTGGTGATTGTTAACGACTGCTAATGCAGCCGGGACCAACTGCTTTACGTGCCTTCCGAGGCACGGAGGAGCTCGAGATGATAAATTTTTGGTCACCCATCCGATGACCGGCTTTTGCGAAAGTTGCCTAACCTCAGCACTCGCAGACCAGGCATGTTAACCACTGCGCCATCGAGTTCCTCACTAACAATTAACTAACATTAATGTTATGGTGACACATGTTTAGTTAAGATGGTGGTAGCTAGTCAGGCGGGCTTAAGTCAAACCCTACCACCAACCGAACTCAATACAAACGTGTAAACTACATGGAAATGGAACCCAGGACCACTCGACCACAGAGGCAGCTGTTTATTTAAGTGACGTTGTTTTGGAGGTTCCGAAATAACAGGTTACTAGCATCATCACGCAAGTATCCCGGCAAAGATGCGGCTAAGAGCTTTCGCCCGTTAGCCCCGCCCCGGAATAATTACGCGTTCCTAGTTGCCTGATATATGGTGGCCGGCTTTGCACATTTTACGGCGAACGTAAAACTTAACGCGGTAATGCGTGTACGCTCCTTTCACGGCGACTTGTACATTGTGGAAGAGTACGAAGCGTCTTTAGACAACCATCGCGATAGTTAAGCGTTAAGCATTGGTAGTCTTGTAGTTTTAGTATATCCTTGGGTGAGACTTTTGTCCAGCAGTGGACGTCTTTTGGCTGAGATGTTGACCCATGACTTAGGTTAAACCTAGGTACTACGTATATCAAGCCGAGCGCTTAATAACTCTGCCACTATGGCTATTTGCAGCAGGTGTCCAGATAAAATCAATGTTAATCTTTTCTGTTAATCCAAAATTAACGGAAAATATATCCTAACTGCCGCATAACATAACCGCCTCTGTGGTCTAGTGGTTAAGACCACCGGTTTAGACCCAGAGGTCCCGGGTTCGATTCCCAGCGGGGGGCACATCTTTGTGTACTCGGTTTGGTTGGTGGTAGGATTTGTTTTTCCGCCTGGCTAGCTACCACCATCTTATCTAAATATGTTGCGATAACATCGATGTTTGTAGCATTGTTATGTTCCGGCAGCTAGAGATAAGATAGCCAGTGCCTCACTAGTTGAGGATCCCGGGTGAAGTGTCCACCAATTGGCCTTATCATCACTTAACATCAGGTGAGAACAAGGCACTGTGCTTGCCCGTAAATATTTAAAAAAAAAAAACAATTTTTCGGTAAACGAGGAATCCAGGTAGAGTGTGTTCTATCTTCAACCTTATTGTCATTTTCCACCGTGAGATAAAGAAGGCGCGATTTTTGAGATTAAAAAGCGTTGTGGCATAAAATGTTATGTCAGATCATCGCTAGAGGTCTTTTTTAATTCCACAACAGGGGACCGCTTGGCTTTTATCTTACCTTACCTATAAGATAAGATAACGTTTGCCTTACATTCTTAATAATGAAAAGAAAACTGTCACTCTATCGGATACCGGCGACCTCACATTTCAGCGCATTGATACGAAATTTGGGGCCGAACTATGCGCAGATAACAAACATGTGGCGAGCCCTCCCGCGCACGGAATGCGAGGGTCGGGGAATGTGAACGAGCCCTTTAATTTTAATGCAAAATGCCATTGGCTATTGCTTTGTTAGTTTATATAACGAATATTTTATGGGCGAATGTTCCTAAGACTTATTCAAAATTATGATTTTGTGGCTGGTCCTCGATTGTGATATTTTAAAGGTCCGAAATCGTATGGCGTAGATGACCTGATTTTGACAGTTTTCCCATAATCATAATGTCAAAATTAAGCTTAACCAACTTACTACTGAGACGTTATTGAATTAACATGGTATGTTGCTTTCACACGGGACAAAATAAAATACGTCCGGTCAACAACGAAAGTTGTTGCACACTTACATATAGCTTAATAGCTATACTAGATTTAAATAATTGTAAAATATAGTGAAAAAATTAAATGCCTACCCGACCCAGCCAGGAATCGAACCTGGGTATTCCGCAATCCGGGCAGCTGCAGTGGAAGGCTGACGTACCTAGGTACTGAATTTTCTCACTACTTTGATTTTGACTGTTTTTAGCGGCAGTAGTGACATCTATCCAACGGTTATTGCAACCGATGGCTATGCAGATTCATCTTTACAGATGAAACACCACAAATTTCATAACACAACGCTATACTAAATATACATTGGATATTATATTGGATATTAATATATATTAAAGGAGACGGTTAAGGAGTGGTAGTTGAAAACCGACAGCAATGAAAAGTATATCATTTGAAAGCTAATTTATGCTCTAACATTACCAATTTATTTCAATTTTTAATTTACTCCCGTTTTATTTTAAATCACAAATAAAAATTGTGTATTTTCATGTTGTTGTTAACCCCGATTACAATTTATTTACTCTGTGTCAGATCTCATGCGATTAATATGTATCGATATTGGGATAAGTTTCGCAATTTCGGAACGCCCCATCTCGATAATAATTTGTTCACTCAATTTCCACGCAATTTAATTCTAATGTAGCGCTATTATCGCTTTTAAGAGTGCCATTTGAATTTTTTAGATTTGGGATTGGAAATTGATTATTGCAATTGTGTTTCAAGAGTAACCCACCTGGTAGGCTACTCTTGACGCAAACTCAATCTCAATACAATTCCAATGCGATTAATATGTATCGATATTGGGATAAGTTTCGCAATTTCGGAACGCCCCATCTCGATAATAATTTGTTCACTCAATTTCCACGCAATTTAATTGCAATGTAGCGCTATTATCGCTTTTAATAGTGCCATTTGAATTTTTTGATTTGGGATTGGAATTGTATTGAGATTGAGTTTGCGTCAAGAGTAGCCTACCTGATCTGTCTGGCTGACATTTCAAAAGCACAAACCAATCGATCAAATCAATCGATCAAATAAACCCTTAGAATTTTAGACATTATCTTATTTTTCAAAGTTATTATATACTGGTTAGTTACTAAACAAAAACTGCACTTAATTGTTAATACCTGAAGCTCATACATATATTTAATAGATACTTAGCTGTTCAAACTGCAGTTCCTACCTTCACAATCTCTAAATCTGTAGTAGTTAGGTGTAAGTAAGTCACCTAAGCCTAACTATTACAATAGTGAGCTTACTCCTACTAATTATCTTATAGTCTTATAGCAAGAAAATATATCTACTGAGTTAAGATCTTGACTGTTCTGTTCTTTCAAAAATTCATATAACAAGATTATAAAATAATTATAATTATAAGGTTTGTATTAAGATCTTGACTGTAATAATTAAATATGCGGAAGAGAAATAAAACAGGTTTTTAAAGTTAAAAATAATTTATTAATGATCTTCATCAATTACCAAAATACCATCTAAAAAGCTGGCAGGTGGTAGTATCGTATCTTGATGCCGTGCCCAACCCAGATACCACACCATAGTCATGACATGTGCACAACTCCCAACTGTCCGCTTTCCAATTATACATGAACAGCCCTTGGCGTCGCATCCGCATGTCCCGCAATCCGCACAACGGATCGAATGGGGCACGAAGCGGCCAATGTTGCCAGTTCAATTATTATGTTGAACTTTTGAAATTAAATATTTAAAAAGCGGGGGTACTTTAAAATCTGATATTTAGGCAAATGATAAACAAAAATGGGAACTTTGTGTCGTTTAAATTTCAAAGCAGTCGGTGTTCCACTACCAGGTGCCATACAAAATCTATACCGTTTCCTTTGTTTTTCTATAGTTTTAACTCTACTCATTGGTACAAACCTGTGGACACAGTTAAATCAAATCGCAACATTTTAGGTTATCAACAATGATATACCAATTTATTGGCGACAGACCACACACAAATAATAAACTTATTAACAATATTTCACCGCACAGCGGACACTGAAATTCATTACTAAAAAAGAATGACGCACTGCGCTGACCCTAAACGAAATTAAATGAAAATATACATCGGAGAGAGCTGTTCAATTGTAGATTTTATTCCAAATGCTGTTGAGTTTTTTTTTTTATATTGATAACTTTACGAATAGTAAAAATAAAGAAACCAAAATTATAGATTTGACTACTACAAAAAAGTCAAATGGTTTCTTACATATTATGATGCTACTAATTAAATTAATTATATGAATGTAAGTAATAACAACTTTACACATTTTTTGACGAACATATTCATCATCATCATCATCATCATCATCAGCCTATACCAAAAAGAAATCTAATTTTAATCACAACTACTTTTAACTAGACAAAACTATCAATTGGTAAATTTTGCTTTTTCTGTAACTAATATCCTTCAATTCTAATACGCTTAGCGTAGTCAAAATTAATAAATTCAATAGGTAGCGTATAAGGACGTTACGTAAGAACGAGGGTAACATTGAAAACACCTCCGGAATCTTAAGTAGATACTATTAACGATGTCTCTAACGTCCTAAGCATCCCTAGTCTGCCTAGGTCTGAGGTAATACCATAGGTTTGCATGTGAAAGTTAAGAATTACAAAATTAAAAGTTATTTTGTATTCAAAAGTAACGACGGTTTATCTTACTAGCCCGAGAGCTTCGACGAACGCTAGTAGATTGGTAATGGAATAAAATAATAACGTATGGGATTATTATATACCGTTATTTACTATATATTTAAACTATTCCTATTCCTAGTAGCTGTTACCCTTAATAAGGCAGACATGTTTACAAATTTCACTGGTTTAATCAATCAATGTTTTAGAGTTCAAAATATGGTGAAAATATACATCTCACTGCAGGCAACCTTTAACAGGAAAGGTTTAACCGTAAACTCGCTGTTACTACCTGCGCAATATCATCGATATAACCAATTAGTATAAGCCGATAGAAAATACCACACAAATAGAAAATAACGCCGCTTTGTCCTTTGCGTAACAATGAGTACCGTCATAGTGCACCGATTTACACAATCCGCAATACGAGTAATACATTGAACAAATCCATTAGTGCTTTAGTTCCGCTATACCGCAATAATCATTGGTCATCGCAACATCCGGTGTAAACTGGTTCCAATATTCATTTATCAATTTATTTATTTATAGATTACATCAATACAACGCATAGTAGTAACGCTAAATATGTTAAGAAGGCTAGATAATAATCCAAAAGAGTGTACACAACATGGTTGAATAATTATAACATTATTACTTAAACACTAACAAATACACAACAAAGATTTGGAACAATGATTATGAGTTTATGGAGGAGGTTTGCTCATCTTTAAAGAGGTCCGATACTAACTTTTAAAATCGTATAAAATTAATAAGTCTAAAGATAATCAAGATTAATCAATCATATCATACTATAATATTATAAAGCCGAAGAGTTTGTTTGTTTGAACGCGCTAATCTCAGGAACTACTGGTTCGAATTAAAAAAATATTTTTGTGTTGAATAGTTCATTTATTGAGGAAGGCTATAGGCTATAGGCTATATTAAAAAAAAATGTTGTATGTTGGGTCTAATCTCTGAAACTACATGCCCAATTCCAAAAATTCTTTCACTGATAAAATGCTGCATCCCTTGCGGGTAACATAGGCTTATTTTATTTTAAAAAAGAGCTTATTTTTAAAACTTAAATCCACAAAGACGAAGTCGCGAGTAAAATGCTTGTTATTGATAATTAACAAAAATTATGTTAAATTCCAAGTGGCGAAAGTTCTATTCACCCTATACAGAAGGTCTTTAACTAGGACAGAGGGTTTTTAAAAAATAAAACGTATTTTGGATACCAATTTATCTATTTTTTTCTTATCTTATCTTAATCCTAATTAATGGCTTTGCGGCAGACGCCGCAAATTAAGTCAATTTCAAGTATTATAGTAATAGTCTCACAACACGTGTTATATAAGAAGTAACTCGGGTTAAAACTCCTTTTTATTTATGTATGAAAGAATCTTTACGTTCCTACGACTACGGCGATAGTCATTGGCAACTAAAAACCATATTTCTTTTATAGAAACACATAACTTTCAATAAAACTATAACGTTTGAATAAACATATCAGTATAACAACACACTAACACACCCCATAGACACCGTACCTAATTTAAAAAGACACGAGCAAACACTAGTTTTCTTATTAGCGTAAGTGGTACTAGAATTAATAGAAACACTGCACTTTATAACAGGTCGGAGTTCTCGTTTGTCCGGGGCTGGTTTACGGCAGCGCTTCGTGAGGGATATGTTTTATGTTTGCCGATCTTGCCTCCGTGATTTGTTAGTTGGATTAGGGTCTTCTGGCGTGACACTTTAGACGTTCATATAGTGCGAGTAGTTTATTAGAGATGTAAGGTCCTTAGATTATCTTCAAGTGTAGTGTTTAGAAATAGCTATATATATGTATTCAATATTTAAATACGAGTAACTTTACTTTTTTACGAATATAATAATAGAGAATGTTTTTTTTTTTACGATTGGAATTCAAACCCGCATCTTTCTAACTTTATATCCGATTTGTACGAGTACAAGTGAACACTTTTTCCACTTATAAGTCAAAATAAGCCTTATTGAATGTCAAGAACTGGGCAACATTTCATAGAGTTATATTATACAGCGTGTTAGTTAACACGAAGGACATATTTAATCCTATGGTAGTTTATGCCGTATTTTTTATGTATAAAAATATAAAAAATACGGTGCAGACTGCCCGCGGCGGGGTACGCGCCGGGGCACGCGCCGCGAGGCGGCGATGAAGGCGTGGCCTCGCGGGGTGCGTGCGGTGTGCAAAGCAAAAAGTGACCTTTCGGCATGATCGTGCATGGTGGTGCCGCGCTCCGCCGGCGCAGTCAGTCAGCACATATTTGATCTTTTCCCGCACTTAGTGTATACGCTAAATTATTTATTAGGATTATGCAAAAAAATAAGAATTTTTTTTTATGAATCGGATCGGGAGTCCAATACCTAATGTCCTCCCTTAATATGTCCCGTGGTTTAACTAACAAGCTGTATAAATCTTAACATTTTTACAACTATCAAATAGAGATAAGGAAAGGCGAGCATTTTTAGAAATATAGGTTACTTTTGTGCTTCAAACTACACAATCATAAATGTGAACAACCGCGTTTTAAAAGCAATGGCGGGCATACGCTCAATTGAAAATCTCAATTGAAGCAATATCAGTGCCCATGATCCTTGATGTTCCTAATAAAATTTAATCTATGCACACATTGTGGTTCACTATTTAAACAGTGTCGTCACAATGTGTACTAATATTGCCAATGTGGAAAGAAATGCTCAACTTTTAAGCAGCTCGGTTTGATGCCCGAAGATTCCGGGTTCAATTGTACTGATGACTTGATTTCAATTATGGAGGTCTTTGCCCAGCAGTGGGGCAGTTATAGGCTATTGTACTTTTTATTTTATTATGTTATCAGAGGAGCTCGATGGCGTAGTAGTTAATGCGCCTGGTCTGCGAGTGCTGAGGTTAAGCTACTGTCGCAAAGGCCTGTCCGTAAAGCCGTTGGTCCCAGCTGCATTAGCAGTCGTTAACAACTACCAATCCGCACTGGGCACGTGGTGGTTTATGGCCCGTTCTCCCTATCCATCCATAGGGAAGGCTTGTGCCATAGCAGTGGGGATAAAAAATGAGCTGATGATGATGACGATTTTATCAGAAAGGAGTCATAGATACGAAAACAAGCCAGTTTACAAATATTTATTTATTTATCAAAGCAACAGTTCAAATACATTTAAAACACAATTATGCCTGCATCCAGCTTTTAAATGATACTTTCTGTTACGACTTTCACGGTTGACAACTAATAACATAGCTACAATTTTAATGCACGCTTTTTAATAGTTAAACATGAGCACCTTTATTTGTTTAATGTAACCATTTTTTACCTGTTTCTTGCGTATAAATGTTTATGATTTATGAAGAGGTCAAGGTGGTTCATCGTTTCTATGCTAGACAAGCACGTTACTCGCGACTTCATCTCCGTGAATTTGAGATTTTTAAAAGATACACTTTTCAAAATAAAATAGCTTATGTTACCCGCAAGAAATGTAGCATTCTATCAATGAAAGATTTTTTGTAATTGGACCAGTAGTACCAGAGATTACCTTCTTCAACCAAACATACATATAAACAACCAAAAAAAGTCACAAACTTTACCTCAGAAGATATAGATGGAGCTGAACCGGTATCGAAGTATTAAAATATTTTGTTTATATTAGTTCACTTGTTATTTTTTAGCAATAAGACCTGCTAATACTATATTTACCTTTTGCTATACAAAATAAAGTACTTACTTATTTATAAATGTTCAAATAATTTTTAACGCAAATTTTGTTGCGAACAAATTACAAAAACACAAATGTTGAAAAAATCGGCGGGCTGGTTAGAACCACGATAGCTCATTTGGAAGAGCACTTTTGGTTTTTGCACACAGTTTGGTTCAAGTTTTGCTTGTGAAAATTTTTTCAACATTTGTTTTTTGTAATTTGTTCGCAACAAAATTTGCGTTAAATATTATTTGAACATTTATAAATAGCTTGCTTACTTCTTAACTGATCTTTAATATTTGTAAAAATATTATGATCGGATGTTAGTGACGGTAGTTGTTGATATTAAATGGGCGCCTTAGGCTTTCAAAGTAAAAAGTGTTGAATAATTTCGGCGGGCTGGTTAGAACCACGATAGCTCAATTGGAAGAGCACCTGACCCGGATTGTCAGAAGGGTGCAGGTTCAAATCCTGCTCGTGGAAATTTTTTCAACATTTGTGTTTTTTTACTTACTTACTTGCTTACTCAAAACAGTTAGTTTACCTTACCACCCATTATATATGGCTCTGTTACTTTAACCATATGAAATGAAATGAAATGAAATGAAATGAAATGAAATGAAATATATTTTATTTGCGCTTGAGAAAGGTACATTTTTGGTCTTAATCTAATTTTCTTCTCTATCTCAGCTGACAATGTAGCATGCAAATAGCTTTTACCTTTTTTTTTTTATAAATAACAATGACTATTTCTATTACAACATTACATAGACCTTGGGATTAAACACTCTCCAAACAATTAAACTAGAACAACTAGCGTCCATCACAGTTGCACTCCACCGCCCGAGAGTTAGCGAATAGTTCCATCTAATAAACGAATTAACAAAACATGCAGGCTTATTACTGGGCTTAAATAGAATATTAAAGGCAACGGAGTAACAAAGCGCCTCCCACGGGACACATTGACTTTTAGATAGTCAACTAAGTACTTTACGGAGCTGTGGGTTCAAAATGGAGATATTGTACTAACCATTTGAATAATCGTTTTAATTAAACCGGCACGATGTGGTTTGCTGAAAGGTTATAATAGTATATATTAGGTATATGCTTTTTAAAGTTTGTAATTGTGATTGTTAGATGGTTAGTTTAACAAAGAGGTGTTTTTTTTTAAACTAACCCTCGGACAACATTTTATTAATTGTATACTAAGGATGCTTGTCGTCATGACTATTTATTGAACTATCTTCTCACTAACTACTTTCCTTTTTCTTAATTTTGGACGTAATAATTTAAGAGAAGTTATTTTGCTCTTAGTAAATAGACTCTCAGATTTCTCTTGGCATTATCTGTGTAATGCTAGTAACTATTTGATTTAACGTAGGCACCTCAACCATTTTTGTATAAAATAATTTTCCTTATTCTATATACAGAAATTCAACTTCTAATTTTATTAATGACATAATTTTCTTTGCTCAATAATTTGAAATTCCAACTATCGTTCCGGTCGTTCCACCATATTGAGTCCAAGGGTACATAAGACCCTTCCATACCCCAGTATTGCCTGTGAGGAAGGCTCAACCCTCGCTGTCCGAGCCCTTGCTCCGCCATAATCTCGCGTGGTGGTTAAAGTATCAACTAACTTATAACGGTCCTAAGCACGGACGGTTCAAGAACTTCCATTGATTACAATAATGACTAATGACGTCGCATTGTTTACAAATATCGTGTAGTTTGACGACTTCTATAGCCGAGTGGCTTGGACTTTGGGCAGCACTAACTCTGTGGTCCCGGGTTCGATTCCCGCAGGCTCATTACCGAAAAAAGCAACCGTAGTTGATTGTAGATTGTACAATTGCAACGCGACTGCTCTCGTTGCGGTTGATAAATTGGTATTTCGGATACAAATCGCTCAATAATCGCTCGCTTAGTGCATTTGCGATTAAAATGTATGTAATTGCTTACATACATTGAGCGTAATACCAATTTATCAGCCGCAACTAGAAGAATCGCGTTGCAATTGTACAATTTACAACTGCTTGCATTTTTTGGTAATAAACCTGACGGTCGGGTCAATGTCGAAAACGAACTTTTGAATGAATGAATGAATGAAAAAATAAAAGTTTATTTGGCATAAATATACAACATACAACAACTTTTCGATGTTGTGTCGGGTCTGGGTGGTTGTGGTACCGTCGTTGTTTCTGATTTCCATAAAACGAGTGCTTTAGCTACTTACCTTGGGATCAGGACAATGTTGTGATGGTGACTTATATTTTATATGTTTTTTTTATATATATCGTGACCTAGATAAAGCCGGTTGCACCGAACAGCTTCTCGTGTTACGTTAATAGTTGTACTCTATTTTTTATTAAATTACTCATACATAAACGAGCTTACGGCCCGCCTGATTTAAGCAGCAGCTCATGTGACGTTCCTGACACCAAACCTTTACAGGAACTTAAATAAACAACCTTGTTAATAAGCGAGGTCTTTCGGAGTAGGCTTCGGGAGCGTTCCGTTATAACCTGCAAAGCTCAGGCAAAATTAATGAGTACAATAATAACTACTGATTCACATGTTAATCCACAACAAATAGCCTCCTTACTAACCAACTACTATTTCCTACGCTCATTCATTTTAATGTAGTCAATGTAAATAAAAAAATCACCTAGTTTAGTAGTCGTGCGTGATCACTGATCACATAATAAAATATAAGGCCTTCCCCTTCGCTAGCTGGCTGGGTGTAACGCGACATCTGGCGGCAAGTGGCTGCAAACAAAGTATTACTGCCAGGAGAGAACTGTAAATTATCATAATTATGTAAGAAATCGGGGCCGTAACGGTGTGGCTTGTAGGTGCTACGGCGTAGCTTGTAAACGCTACGGCGTAGCAAAGTGTTACATGCGTAGCTCAAGCAAGCTGTTTTGTTTTTTTTGAAACATGTTCAGAGTGAATTGTTTGCTATTAAATAATATTATTATTACTAATGTAACTTTTTCTTTGAGGAGCTCGATGGCGCAGAGGTTAATGCGCCCGGTCTGCGAGTGCTAAGGTTAAGCAACTTTCGCAAAGGTCGGTCATCGGATGGGTGCCAAAGGTTTATCATCTTGAGCTCTTACGCGCTTCGGTAGGCACGAAAAGCCGTTGGTCCCGGCTGCATTAGCAGTCGTTAACAACCAACCAACCAACCCGCACTGGGCCCGCGTGGTGGTTTATAGCCCGTTCTCCCTATCCATCCATAGAGCTCGTGCCCCAGCAGTGGGGACATACAATAAGCTAGTGATATGTAACTTTCGTGTCGGAAGCCGAGTGACAAAGCGTTGGTAATGTGTTCTATTGCGTGGTCGGGCAAAAAGTGTTTCAGGTTTTTCGATGCATTGCCTACCAAAGACTTCTGAACAATAAATAGCATTTAGCAAGAATGACTTGCAATTAATTCATATAATATGTATAGTAAGTAAACAAGTATATCAAAAGTTTTATGCGTAGCAGATTTCATATGAAACCCATTTTCAACTGTGAAAAGTTAAATTGTATGCATATTTATAATTGCTTTCAATATATGACCACAACCAATATAATTCTATAGACGCGAGACCTTTTTAAAACGCTCCTCTGTATATTGATCATATCGGAGTTAAGTGGACACCTGTTTAGCCTGCGGGGTCGATTGAGTAAGTCAATCGCAGCCACGAACTTACAAAAGTATCAAAGCAAATCGGAATAGATTCTTATATTTTTAACAAGCTATAAAAGCTAAGGAAACTCATCAAAAGGACTCCGTTCTTGTTAGTTATGAAGGACATAGTTTTCAAGTACTGTTAACACTTATTTAAAACCCTGTCGTCTTTAGCCTATAACTGTCCCACTGCAGATGCTGGGCAAAGGCTTCCATCATAGAAATCAAGTCTTCGCTACAATTGATGGGCATTGGCTTAATCACCACACTTGCCAAATGCGGGTCGGTGATCACAAGCCCGGGCTATGCATCAAATCTGAAACACACTTCGTCCGACCTGGGAATTGAAGCTGGGATCGGGTTTTTCTTTTTAAATTAATAATTCTTCTTGGTAAATGTGTAGTTGTGTTTTGGTTTGCTCAGGAACTATTTTTTTTATTTATGTCTGTGCTCTCTGTAATAAGAGGTGTTTCAAAACAAACATTTTTAAAACCATAGTGAAGCGCATGCACGACCGTCACTAGTAGAAAACGTTACTTCCATTCTGCATCTCATCATAATCATTATCATATCATATCGACCGTCAGCCTATATCGACGTTGACATTGAAGACCATAGACCTAAATGGATGTTTGACATGAACAATAAGAGACAGCCAATATGGGTAGATCAGCCTTTAACCAACATCTGGATGAGAGTAGCCGCGGCTGATCAATGGCTGGCCGTTGGAGAGGCCTACATTCAGCCAGTGGACTAATATAGTCTAATGATGATAATGAGGCCTTAACCAACCGTACTAGCCCGATATGGGTAAAGTTATCCTTATTAGTTGAACTAGATTTACTTAGTGTTGATTAATTTCGGCGAGTTGGATTGAGCCACGATAGCATAGCTGGCAGTCCACCTGACCCGGCATGTCATGGGGTGTGGTTTTGAATTCCGCTCGTGGAATTTTTTGTTTTTGTTTTTTCACTTTGCCTTTTTTCAAATGGTAATTTGTTCGCAACATTATATGTAAAATTATACCTATCGTATCGTAAAATTATATGTTAATGGACTAGATTTCATAACATAAATCCACAAAATACCTTCGTACGCTTGAGTTTATTAAATGTAGGCGCGTTATAAATGTCCTCCATGGAATCATTCTATTCTGGGAACATTATTGTATTCTTTGAAAGGTCAGGCAATATGCCTCTGCAATATCATGGCAATGTTTAAGTGCGAAATTTACAAAACCACTTTACCATTTCTTCTTTAATCAACAACAACAGTTTATCCTGAAAACTAATCTTAAATAACATTATCAGAGAAACGCGTGCAACAGATCTGAGATCCATTTAACAGTCTTACACATATTTCTTCGTGATAATAAGAACCCTGCACTAGTATTCAATATAAAATGATTTGATATTGTTCGTTATAGAGTTGTTTATGACTTGGTATTAGAATTGAGACGCGACCACATGCAAGTGACACGTAAAACTGAGCTATAACACGCGACGCGGCCTATCAATCAATGTTCTCGACACTTGTGGTCGTAACGTATGAATATGTTTATCCTCTTTCGTTATGAACTACACGACTTGCAGAAACAAAACGAAAATACAATCTAATACATGGTGACGTTTGATTTCTGCTTAATTTCTCATTGGCTTCGGTGAAAGCATCTAGCCGCGATAAGTACAATCAGGTGTTCTAGGTTGCATTAACACACCTTAGACGTAAAGCCATATTTTC
>OY720030.1:20262552-20330730 GCA_963082485.1 Eudonia mercurella | reverse complement strand
TATGCCTACGCTGCGCACGTCCCACATAAAGGCTGCAGCCGCAATTTATATTCAGAGTATCTGCACTTAAAGCAAAGCAGGTGCACATGCATCGTGCCAAAAGATGGCTTTGTACATTCATTTCTTATTAATATTAATGTATTTGGCAAACCATACCTGACATGAGCTCTCTTATTCTAACTCTTTATATCTATATTTAAAAACACTTTTCAATCACAATTGGAAAGCACATGAAAAAAGACGACTTTACTCGGCGGGACTCGAACTCACGACCTTTCCCAATCCACGGGCGACAGCTCTTTCAACTACGTTCCCGAAACATTGAGTACTCTGAAATGCTTGCTGAATTCGTGACCCTTGAGGCACGTCGTCTCAGTTTTGATACAAATATAGCATGTGCTACATAACAATTTAAATGATTTATCAATGTTAGAATGTTATATTATAGGAGGCTATGTAGATGCTACTTACAGCAAGCATAGATCATGCGTGACCTTACGATTACGCATTGTTGCGTTCCGACAATTGGAGATAAGATAGCCAGTCCCTCAGAGCTTGAGGATTACGAGTGAAGTGCATTTCCACCATCGGCCTAATCATCACTTATTTGTGAAATGAAAGACAAGTACAAAGGGAATATAAAAAAAGGAGTTTAACATGTTGACGAAAATGTATTGTTTGTCGGTCACCAGGGACCACCACGGCGATTAAAGACTTATGGGCCGTTTACACGTATTAAGTGGCGAAGTAATTTACTAAATTTTAACTTAATTATTGCGTGTAAACAGTCACTTAAAAGCTCTTTAGTCACAAGTGGTAAGTAAACGATTTAGTGGTCAAGTGAACAAGTAAAATAGAATCGAGTCTATTTTTTGAGTAAGTAACCACCCCTCCCGCACCGTTTGCATTCCCCGGTAGGCGTGGCCTTCTACTAAATTGTCATTTAGTTGACGTGTGGACGCAACAAGAGTTGTACTTGCACCGAGCATATCCCTCCTTGAAATTCAATGTCTCTCCCAAAGTCGAGGTTTATCTCTGTTCATATTCGATATTTCATATTTCACTTCGTCAATAATTTCGTTTAAAACATATCTAATTATTGAGTTTAGAACTTCAACACGTTCTTGGTCTTCCATGGTTAAGAATATAATAAAGAGTGCATAAGTAAGACAACATATATTGACCTGAAAACATCGTACCTATATTACTGCATATTATGTTCAGAGAAGCTCTTCTATCGCCTATGTTCATCAGGGATAATGTAGGATTTTAATCAGGAGCAAACAAACAAACAAACAAACAATCAAATCTTTCCTTTTTATATTATTAGTATAGAAGTATAATTGTAAGCAGTACTTATATAAATAAATAGCCGCGGCCGTAAATACTTCCACGTCCATCGCAAGTGTTTCGCCAGGCAGCAATGAGCCATGCGCCATGTGTGAACACCAAGTGATCGTGGCCTACAGTTGTGCAATGGATGCATGCAAATGCAAAGCATGGCCCACCACAGGCTATTGTGTACTGGGGCCTTTACGTACACGGAATCTCGGACTATTTCGAACCAGTCGGAGCGCAGCTGTCGGGAGGTTCCGTGTTCGCGAGAGGTTGTCTAGTGTGCGTTGCTCGACCACGTATGAATAAGTCTTTTTATTTGATGTTAATACGACTTATATGGTATGAGTGGAGGACTTTCCGCCATTTCCGCCATTTTATAACCTCCTCCTATTTTGAACATGCTCCAATATATATATTTAGTGGCATGTGGAACACAAACGGCAGAATTATACATCACCCGGCGAGGTGTAATAGGGGGTAACTTGATATGATTTTCAGGAATGCGCTTTATGCTAGTTTTCACGTATTTAAAAAAAATATACGTAAACATTATTGCTCTACTTTTCAGTTTTATGAATATTTATTTGCTATTATAATTTGGTACAACACTATGGTGGTGAATGGGTGGTTACCGTGACATTCGAAATCGGCTTACATTCAACAATGTACCGGAGCACGCCGACATTAATTATATTAGATAACAAGAGCTTCTTAAACACACCGCACTACAAGACCTCGCTATCAGTATTACAATTGGTGGTAATCATGGACTCAGGGGTATCAATCGTTTACTGCTTTTAAAGACTAATGTTTTAAACATGATATAAAATGAAAATTAAAATCGTACGGGACTCTCGTAATGCTTTACAAATATTTTTTTACTTTTACTAATGTATACGTAATACCTGAACAACAAACCCACAAATAGGCCCCCAGTCCCCAGCGGCCCTGCCATTCCTAGCTACGTTAGCGGCTATGGTAACGGCAGGGCAAGGGGTGCTAAGAATCTCCGGGTAAGATCCGGCTACCAATATAAACGACTCGACCTGGCAACCTACAACACGCGCACATTGAGGACCGACGCGAAGCTCACAGAGCTGGAAGAGGCTAGTAGTAAGTTACAGTCATTAGCTTATCTGAAGTCCGAAGAGAGGGAGAGGACTCGATTATTCTACAATCTGGTAACTTACTATACCACCGGGAGGGCGACCAACTGTCACCTTGTCAACAACGTGGTTACCATGGGAAGTGTGTCAAGCAGGGTAGCGTACCCGATACTCAGAATATCCAAACGATATTCACTATACACTATTCACTATACAGGTTTACGCTCCGACCTCGACACACGACGATGACGAAGTGGAGGCTATGTATGAGGAGATTTCAAAAGCCATGCATAGCCACAGAACTCACTACACGGTTGTGATGGGGGATTTTAATGCAAAGTTGGTGAAACGTTGCGGTGATGAGCTGAGAGTGGGGCAATTTGGATCTGGGCAACGGAACGCAAGAAGCCAGATGCTGGCAAACTTCATGGAGAGGGAGAATCTTTATATGATGAACTCCTTCTTCAGGAAGCCCGTAAGCCGCAAATGAACCTGGATTAGTCCGGACGGTAAAGTCAAAAATGAGATAGATTTTATCATGTCGACGAGGAAGCAAATATTCAATGATGTCTCCGTGATCAACGCTGTTAAGACAGGAAGTGATCACCGATTGGTCAGAGGCACATTGAATATCAACGTCAAGCTCGAAAGATCTCGACTGATAAAATCTACGCTCCGACCTTTGCCGGCTCAAATACAAAACCCCGAGTGCTTTCAGCTTGAGCTCCAGAACCGCTTCGAAACTCTTGAAAACAGCATCGACGTGGACGATGTGTACAACATGGTGGTGGATACTGTCAGTACGGTAGGGTCCAAGTATTTTAAAACCCGCCGTCCTAAATTAAAGAAACTCTCCAGCCACACACTGCTACTCATGAATCAGAGACATGAAATGTGACTACATGACTCAGCGGATGCCTTTCGTTATCGTCGGCTAAATATGCAGATTTCTAAGTACTTGACGAGCGACCTTCGCCGATTTAATACCGAAAGTATTAAGTCGGCGATTGAGCGCAATAAAAGCTCCATAGTGTTCGCAAGAAATCTGTCTATTGGGTAAAGTCAAATGACGAGGCTGAAAACTGAGAAAGGTAACATCATTTCATCAACACCTAAAATCCTGAGAGAGATCGAGAGTTTTTATGGCCAGCTTTACTCCACAAACACACCTGTTGAAAGCAAGGCTAAATATCCTAGAGCCAAGCTGACCCTACACTATACCGAAGATATCCCGGACGTCAGCCTGTATGAGATTAGAATGGCTCTCAAGCAGCTTAAGAACAACAAGGCGGCGGGTGAAGACGGAATCACAACAGAGCTTCTGAGAGCGAGTGATAAACCGATACTTAAGGTCCTCCAGAAGCTATTCAATTCTGTTATCCTCGAGGGCAGAACGCCAAAGGCATGGGGCAGAGGTAATGTGATGTTGTTTTTCAAGAAGGGTGATAAGACTCTTCTGAAGAACTATAGACCCATCTCGCTTCTGAGCCATATCTACAAGCTATTTTCGAGAGTCATTACGAATCGTCTCGCGCGCAGGTTTGACGACTTCCAACCTCCCGAACAAGCCGGGTTCCGAAAAAGCTACAGTACCATAGACCACATCCATACGCTGCCTGCGTCAAGTTATACAGAAGACCGAAGAGTATAGCTTGCCACTTTGCTTGGCGTTCTTGGACTATGAGAAAGCTTTCGATTCGATCGAGACCTGGGCAGTACTGCAGTCTCTCCAGAGGTGTAAAGTAGACTACAGGTACATCGAAGTGCTGAGGTACTTATACCAAAACGCCACTATGCCGGTCCGATTACAGAACCAAAGCTCTAATCCTATCCAACTACAGCGAGGCGTTATTTCTCCGAAACTGTTCACAGCTGCGTTGGAGGATATTTTCAAGCTTCTAGACTGGAAAGGATACGGCATCAACATTAATGGCGAGTATCTTACAAACCTTCGGTTTGCCGATGATGTAGTTCTCATAGCTGAGACCTTGGAAGACCTGAACACAATGCTCGAAGATCTCAGTAATGCTTCTCAAAGAGTGGGTCTTAAGATAAACATGGACAAGACGAAAATCATGTCCAATGCCCATGTTGCACCCGCTCCAGTTAATGTTGGGAACCTTACACTCGATGTTGTTGACCATTACGTTTACCTGGGACAGACGGTCCAGTTAGGTAAGTCCAACTTCGAGAAAGAGATCTCTTGACGAATCTAGCTCGGATGGGCTGCATTCGGAAAGCTACGTGTTGTATTCGCATCCAACATTCCTCAATGTATCAAGACAAAAGTCTTTGACCAGTGTGTGTTGCCAGTGATTACATACGGGAGTGAGACGTGGTCCTTTACTATGGGTCTCATAAGAAGGCTCAAGGTCATCCAGCGAGCAATGGAGAGAGCGATGCTCGGTATTTCCCTGCGCGATAGAATCAGAAATGATGAAATCCGCAGGAGAACTAAAACAACTGACATCGCTCGGAGGATTGCTCAGCTGAAGTGGCAGTGGGCGGGACACATAGCGCGGAGAACCGATGGCCGTTGGGGCGGAAAGGTTCTCGATTGGCGACCACGCACCGGACGACGTTCCGTGGGCAGGCCCCCTACAAGGTGGAC
The DNA here is from genome assembly GCA_963082485.1 of Eudonia mercurella. Taxonomy (NCBI): domain Eukaryota; kingdom Metazoa; phylum Arthropoda; class Insecta; order Lepidoptera; family Crambidae; genus Eudonia; species Eudonia mercurella. The sequence goes on along the minus strand of OY720030.1, from coordinate 20,325,675 downwards.
CGACGATCTAGTCAAGGTCGCGGGAAGCCGCTGGATGCGGGCAGCGCAGGACCGATCGGTGTGGCGATCCTTGGGGGAGGCCTATGCCCAGCAGTGGGCGTCATGTGGCTGACGATGATGATGATGATGATGACGTAATACCTTTCTACCTTTAATATTTTTAATGTTTAAATAAAAAGTATAATATGCAAAACCTTCACTAAATCAAGATGTTCTTCTGCGAGTTACATGGATGAAAAATCAAGAAGCATTTGCTGTCTAAAGTTTTCGCGAACATTTTACATTGAAATTAAACACTTCATACGGATTTTGCAAACGGTTCGAAGCGTCAACGTCAGTCTGAATTAATAATATGTAAAATAAAAATTTATTTTATTGAATCCACTAATTCCAACAACCAATTAATCCAACTATTAATAAAGAGGTTGTTTGTTTGTTTGCGGAGGGTATCTTTGGAACTACTGGTCCAATTCTAAAATTGCTTTCACTGATAGAAAGCTACATTCCTTGCGGGTAACATAGGTTACATGTTACGTGGAAGACGTCGCGGGCAAACTGCTAGTTAGCAACCCTTACAACTCTTTTCTGACGACCGAATCATAATTATTATTTTGATTGATAGCGTGGTAACTGTCTTATCTCATTTTTCATATTTTTTCGGTACAAAAGTTTCCAGCTGATAGTTTTTAAACTATTTTATCACTGTAATTTATTGTAGTGGACTTTCTAATTTAAGTACATATATACAACTATGTTTAGCAAGTCAGCTACTATAAGTTACAGCAATAGTTTTAAGACTATGAAAAACGTCTGTACCGAAAAACTACCAAAAGTTAGATAGGGCAGTTAGTTGTGCAAACGACGATGCATTGTGGTGGCAACACAGTGGTGAACAATCTATTGCCCTAAGTGAACAAACGACTTGTGCCTTTTGAAAGCATTAAAAAGAAACAGGTTTCCCTTAATAATATCTATTTATTTAAAAAAAATGAAAAAGCAGTTAATTGAAAAAAGTTGCATCACTCGCCGCCGAAGTCACAATCCGACTTTTTAAACTTTCCACGAGTTCTGTAATCTCCAAAATTTAACCCATAAAGTTGTGACGCCCGCACCCCAGCAGCATTTTAATTACCTTTGAACACCTTGCCTTCCTCTCTACCGCCTACTGAAGTTAATCCCAACTTTGGAATGTCCGTTTAATTGTAGCTGAAGATGAACAGTCAATGTTCATAAAAAGCAAATCTAACTCCTGTGCCAATTAGGTTTTTTTTACCACGCCATCATCACCCTGATGCTCGATAGCGCAGTGGCTTATGCACCTTGGGTTATCTAAAATATTTGACTTCCGCTGGAATATTTGAAAATTAACGCTAGAAAATATTTAACATTTGATTTTCGAAAATAAGAAACTTGGACATTAACATTATAAATATAAAACTACTAGACTACAAAGAATAAAATACTTGACAATATTTGACTTCTGTTAGAAACTCGAACAGTAAACTTCAAAATTAATGCTGGGATTACCGCTAAAATAAATAATAAATGAAATAAACAATAAATACAATAAATAATAAATAAACTTCTTCTTCCTGAACCCAAATTAGAAATGTATAAATTAGTCCCTACTTAAGATCCATCCTTATCTTTAACAAAATACCAAACAACATTAAAGCCGAAAAAAATTAAAACTTATTAAAAAAAGATTAAAGCAGTATTTACCACAAAAATGCTACAAGGTACTCAAAATGCTAAACTCTAGAAGAGTTTATGTCAGACAAAGACAATACATAAGTTCAAAATTGTCCACGGAAAGCTCACTCTCTGGTAACATTTTTAATTTTATATTTTATTTTACCATTGAAAATGGTTATCAGACGCAAATCGCCTGAGACGTAATTTTGACCATAGCTCCGAGGATTTTAAAAGAATCAAGATGAAAATAGTACCAAGAGTTGAGGAATTTATCGAGACACGTGTGAGCGTTTAAATTTTGAAAAACGGCTGGAAAGATTTTTTGGAATTTTAAAAAATGTAAAAGAAATTGGTTTTTTGAGGGGTGTTTGTATACTAAATTGTAAATATTAAAAAAAAACCTACTTAAGAAAAAATGGAAAAAATGGGTCCTAGAGTATTAGTTTAGCTACAAAATGGCGAAAAAAATTTGAAATTCTGTTAATAATTGTGACCTGTATGTAGGTGGTCCCTTTAGATTTGGTATTATAGAAAAACGGGTACTTCCGTATATAAAAAGTGATGTAGCTTCTTTGATTATGGACCGATCGTCATGGTAATGGTGTTAAAAGATGTGGATGCAGGCGAAAAGTGCAAGTGCAAGTTGGAATTGTGTTATTTAAAATAAAATGATTTTTTTCGTAAATTGTTGCATTCATTATCAATTTTTTGTTTATATTTAGCATTCATACGGAGGGCTCTCGCCACTCTTTAGTACGCGACGTGGGAAGGTGATATTTCCCTCATAAGGTCACTCCACACGTCGTTTCTCCACTCGGAAAGGCGGGACCTAAGTGCGCGCTGAGGGCGGTTTGCGGCGAGCCTAAAACCGGGGGTGGGATAGAAAGCCGCTCTCCGGAGAGTGGCATTTTTGGCTTTAATCAGGTTACGGATAACCGTCGGTAGCCGACGCACCGGTGCGTCGATCACCCGCGAGTTATCTTTCACGGTTGACTGTACCAAGCTAGTGAAAGAATCCACCGCACTATCAATCCTCTCCGTACTATCGAGATAATCCAGAGAGAATGTCTACGGTAGAGGCATTTTGCGTAAAACGCTAGACCGTATTGGACTTCTTCTAGAACATTTTGAAGTAGCGCAAGACAATTTTGGGATTTCGCTATAAAATTCAAGTAAACGCTAGACAATAGTTTAAAGATAAGGTTTGTATAAAAAAAGTTTTCGACGGGGTGTTCTCTCAAGGGGACGAAGTCGCAAGCGGGCCACTAATGTAAATAAAATGGCGGGGTAACATAAAAATAAAAATAATCATTTATTTTTTCTTCTTGTTTTATTTTATTTCTTATTTTCTTATATGAGTTTTATCAAATTCATAAATTACTATCGATGTCGTGGAGACGAATTATTATTGTAATAAAAAATCGACATCTTCATGAGTGGTATCCTGAGAACCTGGTTTTAATTAATGCTCTAATGGTCTAAGTCTAAGTCAGAACAGCAGAACCATAAAACTAGGTGGTATCAATTCAATACAGCTATTGTACATTTCTGAACGAAACTGCTAATACTGCTGACCATAGACTTTTTTTTTTTGTTGATGGCTTCGTGCGATTAGCACATTTAGCCAGTGTCAAAGTAATTTTTCTAACAAGTAGTACATAAATAAACAATATTTCTTTTCTGTATGACTTAGAGCATTAAACCAAATGGAGACGCCATGCGCACTAATTTCTATGAAAAAAAGTTTGTCATTTTCTGCGGGGGACGAGTTAATGCACACAAATACAGTTTCACACTGATGCATTTTTCAAAGACGTCGCTACGCACGCAAACGACAAAATTATTAAACACTAGCATAAACTAGACGCACACTAATAAATTCACACACAGGGATAACCTGTCCGTGCACGAGTCTGACGGCAACTTTATGTAAACGTCGATAGTGCTTGACACTATCGATTTAATTTGTCGATGCCAATAATAATGACATAGCCCGAAAAGTTGCCAAGCTCAAGTGCCCCACATCGCTCGCAGGACTGATGGCCGCTGGGGCGGCACAGTCCTCGAGTGGTGACCGCGTACCGGAAAGCGCAGTGTCAGCAGGCCTCCAACAAGGTAGACCGACGATCTGGTAAAGGTCGCGGGAAGCCGCTGGATGCGGGCTGCACAAAACCGGTCGTATTGGAGATCCTTGGGAGAGGCCTTTGTCCAGCAGTGGACGCCTATTGGCTGAGATGCTGATGATGATGAATATTAATGTGTTTTTTTTTTGTTTAAATCAGGCTCTTCAGTGTGGTTAATTAAGGTAGACACTTTGCTTTTCTTTATCGTTAAAATCGACAGTTATTAATTATGATAAATTAAAATCTGCAAAATATACCTATATAATTTTATTCCATTCCAAGAAGAATTGTTGTTTTTTAAAAAAACCGCAATCTTATTCTTTCATTAGGGAAAAATAATTTGCTACTTTTCTAACCGAGACTCTCAAACAGTAGGAACCGAAAAACTGAACAACATATATAGTACTTTCATGGTTCCATAACGCAGATCAATTCTTTTTTGTAAGTAACGTAGGGTCTTAATTTTTCAGATTTCCAAATGCAATTATTCGAGAGATTTTTTCTATTTCTATATAAGTTTCCAAATAAGGCTGAATTTAAAAGCAACAGACTTAAATTAAAACAAACATATCAATATACAGGTATGTACCGAACTCCTGAATGATATCATACAAACGAACAGCGAAATATACCTAATGCTGTCAAGGTTTAAACTGCTTTCTGAGGTTAAATCTTTGAATGATGCAAAGTTCTTTAATGCATCAAAGCTACTCTAAGTGTTCATATAGTTTAAAAAAAAAATTGGAATAAAAAACGTAATCTTATAGTTTTAAGTAAATTCTATGGTGTAGGTGTTGTTCTTTCTGTCAGAAATTAACTATTATTTTGCTGCTTCTAATAATTATTTTTTTTTTTAAATTTATTTATCTATATTATTATTTTCCTATAATAGCCAGAACAAACATTATGATGAAGTCGATATCAATATTTTGTTTTTGTACTGTCACAGCTCTAACTTTGTTGCAGTGTGGCCAATGTAATTAAATTAAAATTTCCTATTTTCGGGATAAGTGACGAAACGTAAATATAATATATTAATGAAGTAGACCGATCATAAACATACAGTTTCATAGTATTGAGAATTTTTAATGCAATTAAGTTGAAAAAAAATCTGTAAAAACAAAATAAGTTACAATTTAAAAGTAGTTATCTATCATTAATTAAATAAGCATTTATAGTAAAAATACAGTTTTAACTTTATAGAACGTGAAATATAAATTGTAATTCAATGTTGGCTCGTTCAACTTTAAAAGTTACGCAAAGTTGCAACTTGACGTTTTAGTGGCAACACTTTTTGATTAACAAAATTTTTTTAGTTTTTTGCAAATTTTGTGCATTATTCAATAATATTAAGACAAAATAATAGTTACAGATGAAAAGTAACGTTATCCTTTTGTACAATCGACGTTTCTGATCGCTTTTTACGTGAAAACACGCTGCGATTTGGCATTTTTTGCTCAGGTCTTATCGCGTGCACCGTGATTTGCAAATGACGCTGGAACACGCTGGAACTAGTTTTATATAACGAGTATGATCGGCGGTCATACTCTTTTGGCAGAGGGGAACGCCTGACAGTGGCGTCTCCAGTTGGTTTAATGCTCTAAGCTACAGCTTAGAGCATTAAACCAACTTAATCACTTTCCCGCCAAGAAGTCGACCATAGACTATGTATAATATTGGGTAAGGTCTTAGTAAGGTAGACTGTCATCTGGACTTCTTGGCGGGAAAGTGAAGAGTCATGTCTGCGGTTTTGTTTTATTTTCTAAAATTTGTGTTATGTCGAATATTAATGTGAAATAATGGTGGTTTATTAACCGTTAAGTGTTCGTGAGTGTGCATGAGTGTTGGCAAATGAACATCACTTTTCAAATTCTCTCAAGAAGTCCGTCCGAGGACTTAGTAAAGCCCCACATCTTTAACGAGATACTCGAAGGGTTGGGTGGTATATCATTTTTCATTTTTATTATCATTAATTATCATCATACAGATAAGAAATATTGTTTATTTATGTATTACTTGTTAGAAAAATTACTATGACACTGGCTAAATGTGCTAATCGTACAAAGCCATCAACAAAATAAAAAAAAAAAAAGACTGTCGTCTGTCAGTTGTCACTGTCAGTCGCAAGATTAAGGTTATGTATGATTTAAAAATAATAAATAATATGGCATTTTTTTAGTTTTATTCGATATTTTCAACAATTTGGGCATTTGAATAGCAGTTCATAATGTCTGTTCTCAGAGCCGGTTTACAGAAAATCACAAATGTACTTTGGAATAGTTCAGGTCTGTAATGTAACATAGGTTATGCTCTAAGAATTTTATTTAGCTTAACATAAATAAGAAGTAGCTTTTTACGAATTTACAAGTTATTTACAGTCATAACATTTCAGGTGGAGTGTTCTCAAGGTTTGTGACAAACTTGGCATCATCAGAAAACAAACCAGCAGCCGATACATCCAAAGACGTCATAGCAACTTGCAACAAACTGATAGAAGAAAATGCTTCTCGCAACTTCGCCATAATACATCTACTAGGCAAGCAGTGGCGTGTGACTGATGGGGATCTGCTAGTAGTGGAAGGTTACTGGCCTCCTAACATTGGGGACAAAATCACATTAGACAAAATATTACTAGCAGCAACAAAAGATTTCTCTCTTGTCGGCCGGCCCCTCGTTCAACCAGGACTAGTGACTGTAACAGCCACTGTCATTTCCAAAGGATTGTCACACACTCGCACTCATTTCAAAAAGAAGAGGAGGAAGCAATATATGCGCATCAACTTCCAGAGAGCTGAACAAACAATGATAAGAATTAACTCCATTGATATTGCCAATAAGATCAATGAACCAGCAAAAAACGTATTTTAAGTTAGATTGGAGTTAGATTAGTAAATAAAAACTAGTTTTACCAATAATTATTTTTTTATTGTTAAAAAGGTCAATATTTTATGTAGGTATATAAATTACAATTTGTCCTAATAAACACTTCAAATATCAAATGTTTAACTATAATTGTATAATTTGATTATTCATAGTAATATATCATTTGAATATCAGCTATTTAAATTAACACTATCACAGTATTCTTGAAACTCTTTTTTATGCTCTTCCTTCAGAAACCTTTTCATGCCTTGAAATAAATAAAATGTTTTCTTATTTTCTAACAAGCTTTTTAGAGTTTTAATAAATAGTTGATAATCTGCATCTTTTTTATAAGTAGATATTAATGTTTGAAATAGTTTATATTGATCAGGCTGCAACAACACTTTGATTTCTTTGACAAATTCAATGAGGGAAACTGGAGCCACCTTTTCAGGTAGTGAACTGGAAGGGTCACCACTATTTAAATTGTCTTCAAAGCCGAATGGTTTAATTTTCAACTTCTTTCTCTTATTTGCAGAAACTACACTAACATCTTCTGCATCTCTCTTATGTATTGTAACTTGAGGTTGAAAAGTGTTGTGTGATGTTGTGTCTTTACTACTATCTAAAGCACTGAAAAGATCTTTTGCTTGTTTAGGTTTAAATTCATTGACATAAGCAGATGATTGTGCAGTTTTATAGAAATCCATTGAAAAATCAGCATAAACCTCATTGGAGTTAGGATACTGGCTTACAGACTTTTTATTACTATCTTTGCTTATCACCCTTGTACTAGTTTTAGGGAATGACATACCACCAATATTATTGGGCTCATAATCTCTATATGTATTATTAGTTTCACTAGGAATCAATGGTTTCAGTTTTGGAGATGGCAAGGAAGCTTCTGCGGTCTTAAAGAATCTACATATTTCACTCACTGTCTCTCCAAATCTATTTGAAACATTAATATGATCCCTCAACCATGCTGATAATTGACACTTTAATTTGGGATTGTTAAACCTCACATCACAAAGTAGGATCGCTCCATAATCATTTTTATGTCTAATAACTCTTCCTATAGCTTGATTTACTGCTCTGGTGGCTTCTAATGAGTACCATTCATCTCCAGATAAAAAGTCCTTGTTATTTATTCTAAGTTCTTCTAAATATTTCTTTTTTAATATAATCCTTGGGTCTTTTAATGGTGGAAATGGTAACCCAGTGATTATAACAGCTCTGCCATTCATATCAGCAAAGTCTAAACCTTCAGAAACTTTACCTCTGCATACTGCCATGAAACAAGCACCCTTAGTACTTGGATCACTAATTTTGCTGTAAAAGTCACTAATTATAGAGTTAAATGTATCCTTTCTCTGTGGTTCAACAAATATAGGTTTAATATTGTTTATACTTGACCAAATACCTTCTGCTTGCCATGCTTCTTGACATTTATTCATTATAGGATATGAAGGAAAGAAAACTAGTAAGCCGTCTGGGATTACTCTGGAAAAGCTTAATATGGTTCTTCCCAAGGAGGAAATGTATTTTGGGTTGTCTCTGTTTTGATAATTAGAATTCAGTGAAGTTGTATCAGGGCCTTGACCTATGATTTTAACACATATCTGATTACTTTTAACTATGTGTGGATTTTCTAATTGTACTCCAATAGGTATACCTAATTCTGAGATAAGTGGTTTTAATGGAGCTAAAGTACCACTTGTTAGTATAATACTTCTGACATTTTGGTCTAAAAGTTGTTTCATGCCAAAGCCTGGACTAAAGCACCAGTAACTAAGAACTCTTTCTGCAGCTTTTGTATTCCCTGCTTTAAGAGTTCCCCAGCCATCAGATTTCTTATTATTCTTTTTATCCTCTATTTGGATATGAACTTTATAGCACATCTTTACTCTTTCTTTATAAGCATGAGTTGTACCACTAAATACAACATTCAATAAATCTACTATCTTTTGTAACCCAACACCTTTGCGTTGAAATGGAGATGCACTTGCTGTTGATAAGTATGTTATGAGATTGCCAATCAAAGTTATTACTGCCATCTGATTGTGATCTTTTATTTCAGCCTGCGCAAGTAACTCAAATATAAACCCACCGGGGAAAGTAGAGCCTTCACTACCAACCTTTATTTCATCAATTGCTTTTTCAAATGCCAGCATTATTTCCTTTAGCACACATAAATCATCACAAGTAAAGTCTTTTGGTTGTGTGCTATCTTCAGTTGCATCCAATTGTTCTTCACCATTCTCACTGAAAGATCTCATAACATGGGTTATTTCTTCTATACATAAAGCAATATCTGTGCTCCTTATTTGCAGGGAAGCAGATTCTTCACACATTTTCTCAACATTGTGAGCTTCATCAAGAATAACAATGTTATTCATCAATTCTATACCATTGGCTTTTCTTGATTTAGGATCTAATAAGTAATTGTAGGGCATGAAAATAATGTCAGCTTCTTGTTTTAACTCCTTTGACAAGTAATATGGACAACACTTAAGCTTCTTACCAACTGACACCAAATCTTCAATATCTAATATGTCATCACCTTTGATAGCTCGGTCTTCTTTTTTGGAATCAATATTGTTGTAAAAGAAACAAGTTTTTGATTTTACCTTGAGTTGGCACATATGAACTTTGTTCATGTTATTAGTTTCTTTGGACACTTCAGGATGTATACACATCTGGTCTCGTGACCCTAGGACAGTCGCTTTAACGTGTCTGTAACTTGATCTCTTTAACTCTTGCATAGCCTGGGTGAGTTGAGAATGTGTCCGCGAAGAGTATATGATTTTGGGCATACCCCAGGAAGTGTGATCTTTTGCTTTTCCAGCACCGGATTTTAAACTGTCACGTAAAGTTCCACCAAAGCCACTGCTGGCGTGTTCGGAAAAGTTTCCAACCTGGGCGTTCATTTGCAACTGAGCCTTCTTTACAAGCAGCCAGGCCAAGGATGAACATAATAAACTAAGCGTTTTTCCTGTTCCTGTAGGAGACTCGAGCAATGCGTGCGTGTTGTTTTGAAGACTCTCAATCACTTTTTCCATGTAGGCTATCTGGACAGCATATGGCTCAAAAGGAAAGTTAACAGGTATACCTGCTATCATGACTTCTGGCATTTTACACAATTAAATCTAATCATCCACATAAAACTAAAAATATTTACTTGTTTGTAACAAAACATAAAAATCAGCTGTGTGTCAAATTGTCAATCATCCTTCCATCCAACCGTCAAGTTTACCGCGAAAATCTACGGGCCAAACGGCCAAAAACTTTTTTTTTTTTTTTTTTATAGTTTGTTCTCTGAGGAACCGGCTAAGGTCATAGACAATGCTGCCATGTCATTAGTTTCTTAATTTCATTAGTATTATAATCCTAAAGATGATGATGAATGATAATGGAAATGATGATGATGAATGATAATGGAAATGAGAAGTGAGAAATGATATACCCCCAACCCCTCGAGTATCTCAGTAAAGATGTGGGGCTTTACTAAGTCCTCAAGCGGACTTCTTGAGAGAATTTGATTAGTGACGTTGCACTGTTTTGTTTCATTTGCCAACACTCATGCACACTCACGAACACTTAACGGTTAATAATCCACCATTTTTTCACATTAATATTCGACTTAACACAAATTTTAGAAAATAAAACAAAACCGCAGACATGACTCTTCACTTTCCCGCCAAGAAGTCCACGGCCAAAAACTTATTTTTCCCTTCTTCCTATTCATATAGGTTTGATATAGGCAAAAGGATCTAGTCCATGCCCATAGCTGAGTTCAGTATTTTTTTGTGATTAATGGTAATTAATGAATTAAATAAAGATAATTTCAATTCCTAGTTTCGGAAAAACCAAATGGTACCTACTTGTTGACTGACTTCTGAAGTTACCACCATCTCTTTTATCATATCATTAATTTGAGAGAAGAATCTTAAAACTTGAATCTATAGGCTAGTTTCCATTGCTTTATTTATGAAACGGAAGAAGATAGGAATAAAATATAACATAACATAACCTCAACTCAAAAATCTAAAGTTCGTAAATAATGAGCTGGACGAAAAATTGATTATTATATAAAAAAGGGTTATTTTATTAAATTAAAATGAACGTAACAGTAGAGCAAGTTTATACTGCTGTTGCATGTAATCGAATGCCTGAAATAGTGGACTGGAACAGTGAGGGGCTCATTTGTTTTGGTGCTTCAAATGCTGTTGTTATATACAATACGGTAATAATAACACATTATAATTTAATACAAATTCTTCTATCAGGCGCCAATTATTTCCTTATACTTATTTAGGGCCAAGGATATGTGGACATCTTTCCTAGTGCACATATAAAAAATATAAAGTAAATAAACAGCTCAATTCTCCTGAATTTATAAATATACCAACGAGTTCAGTGTCCAAAAATTATAATATAAGAAAATCATTTGTTATGTAACACATGCGACTCATGAGACAGGGCAGCTGTTAAAATAAATAAATACCTACCTTGATAATTGGTCAAACATCTTGCTGTTTTTACAGAAACAAATAGGCAAGGATCCACTCATAGTACGTCACCACCACACTTCCAAAGTGAACTCTGTAAAATGGCTACATCAGCCAGATGGGTCGTGCTCCGAGCTTTTATCATGTTCTGCTGATAAGACTGCTGCTATATGGACTCTTTCTGATGGGGTTTGGGAAGTAAGTGGCAAGCTGGTCAGTCACACTGATGGAATCACAGTTATACATGGCATTTACACTGAAGAAGGTCATCTGATGGTTTTCACTGGATCAATAGATTCTACTGTGAAAGTTTGGGAGAGGATTAATGGTATGTCAATAATTGAATTATACTAGAAAAGATTTCAGAATGGAATGTTTCAAAATATTGTATAAGAGAATTATTTTTAATTATATAAAAGTCCCTATATAGTTAGTATGCCATGTTGATTCAATTGTTATTAAGATTCTTGGAAGAAAGGCCACCCACCCGCCTTTGTCCAACAATGGATGTCTTTTGGCTGAAATGTTGATGATGAGGATGATGCTGTCTCTAAAAATAATTTTAAAATACTCAATTGAGTTTTTTGGATTCTAGTGAAAATTGACTTTGTAACTTTTTATCCTAATTTGCAAAACAGAAAGAATGTCTTGTTTTTAGAATAGAAAGTCAATCTTTTTGAAATGATTCTTACTTACTTGTTAGTGATTAAGGATGTTGAGTTGGGTTTAATGTTCAAACAACTTTAATGCATTCAATGTTTTGCAGGAACTATAAATCTCAAACAGACCATCAGCTTAAATTTTGGTCTTTGCCTGACATTCCATGCACACCTGCTGCCAGGGGTGAATAAGCCCATATTGTTGTGTGCCCTTGATGACCACAAAATACACGTGTTTGCTGGTGATGAGGAATACCACAGGGTGCACACTTTAGTGGGACATGAGGATTGGGTGAGAGGAATGGATGTCCTGAATGTCGGCAAGTATATATTATTATAGTATAGTTCACTTTTGCTCCCTTTGTTATTATAAACTCACTTTTTGTAAAACAAATAAAATAATGGTGAGAACATTTGACTATATGCTTATTATTTTCTTTTGACATACTTATACATACCCAAGTGTAACATAGTATGATTGGATATATTATGGATCAAGTAATAAATTAGGGCATTTTCAATTGGGGCCATTTTTATTTAAATAAATTGGGGCCTAAATAGCTTGTCATTATTCATAATGCCACAGTTATGATTGCGATTGTATAACATTATAATTGATCTAATGATGGAAGGTAGGAACTCAAACAAGCCAACAACGGTTTATCAAATAATTTCCCATAACCAGCTAAGACAGTGATTTAAGATTCTGTTAGTTTCTCTAAATGTGTATATGATACCCAATAGGTGACACGTACAATGGTCCACTTTAAGGACTAAGTGCGGAAACCATCACCGTTAACATAGAACATAGAACCCAATAGGTGAGAAGCAAACACTAAACTATAAAACCACCTTTCATACTTTTGCTCTGATAAGAAGTTACCTAGGTCCAAGTAGGATTAGGTCTTATATTTTTCACGTTGGTTTCTTAAACCAGTAAATTTTCTTATTCCAGTAGTAAATTGTTTTCAGAGGGTTTCTACTTTTTTAAACCTTTAATATTATGATCCTTTGCAGATGACTCCACAATAATGCTGGCATCAGCTGCCCAAGACAACTACATTCGACTTTGGCGAATACAACAGTATGTCAAATCGCAGCCGACAACAGAGATCAGAGTCGAGGAGAAAGTGTTCCAAGCATATGGCTGTAGTTGGTCAGTGAAATTGGATGCGGTGTTGGCTGGCCACGAGGGTTGGGTGTATGGAGTGCAATGGCATCCGTACATTAGCAATGAAGGTGAGGTGAAGGTTCTCTTTGTACATTCAAATTGTAAACATCCTATGAATCTAAAGTTTAAGCAAAGGTAATATATGGTTTTAAAGTTTATGCTAAATAAACACTACACATTTAAATAAAACAAAATTTGTAAAAGTTGTTTTACTTAATATAATTCTGAAAGGATTTCAAAGTATATCATAAATACTATATTTATTTTTATTTATTTATTTTATTTATTTATTGGGATAACCAACAAAAACTTACTAGAACATACATTGCATCTTACAAAAAATGAGTAATGCTTTACGTATAGGTGTCACTACATGCAAATAACATAATTATTCTATATACCATAACACTCTTTTAAAAACTTGCAATTATATATTGTTAGTACATTGTTATTGAATATATATATTTTATTTACAAACATAAACTTTACAATAAGACAGAAAAAAGCTACAGTATTTTTATATATTCTATTTGGTCTTCTTTTCCTTTTATTGCAGAGAAACCAAAGAAGTTGCCAGTATTCCGACTTCTCTCATCATCTCTTGACAAAACCCTGATCATTTGGGAGCCGGAGGCAGCCGGGGACCGTGGGGAGGGAGGCGCGTGGGTAGAACGGGTTAGGGTGGGCGAAGTAGGTGGAAACGGTCTGGGATTCTACGGCAGCAGGTTCGGGCCAGACGGGAACTCAATCTTAGGACATGGATACAATGGGTCCTTTCATATATGGACTTTGTGCAAGGTGAGATGATATTTTTTAAATCTATTATTACTGTAAACACTATCTATATAGTTGCAATAGCAATACAATATTAAAACACTAACATCGTTTACCACAATAAAAGAAACTACTTTTTTTCTCATTCCTTCATTTAACTAATAACTTATTACTATTAAAAGAAGAGGAGAGAAAAGATTGAATTATTAGTAATAAGTAACAGACGCGTCCTACGTGGCTCATAAGTATAATAGGAATGTAGACAACAAGAATAATTAATTCCAGAACATTAAACATATAAATGAAAACACATAACAGTTCTTTATAACATTTACGTTTTTTTTTATTTGACTTAGCATGAATGTCTGTAACTTAAAAAGTTATTAATAAACACTCAATTGATGGAACAAAATAGTGACGTTTACTGACTGAGGCGTGACGTCATTCGCTCGTGTTTCAGTTAACATGGCCGATTGCAGTATTTTATACTTTTATTTTATTGAAAATTTTATTAATCTCATCGGTTATATTAAAACGGAGTAGCTCGATGGCACAGTGGTTAACGCGCCCAGTCTGCGAGTGCTGAGGTTAAGCAACTTTCGCAAAGGCCGGTCATCGGATGGGTGACCAAACATGTATCATCTCGAGCTTCGACAGGCACGTAAAACCGTTGGTTCCCTGCATTAGCAGTAGTTAACAACTACCAACCCGTACTGGGCCTGCGTGGTAGTTTACGGTCCGTTCTCCCTATCCATCCATAAGGAAGGCTCGTGCCCCAGCAGCGGGGACATAAATGAGCCGGTGATGATGATATTAAAACTGAGTCATCATCTCAGCCAAAAGACGTCCACTGCTGGACAAAGACCTCCCCCAATGATATGGGGGGTATTTGCCGTAATCGCCACGCTTGGCAGGCGGGTTGGCGATCGCAGTAGGTTGAGGGTAACGTCAGAGAAATGCTGCTGCCCATCCTCTCTAATGGTCCCTTAGTCGGCTTTTACGACACCCACGGGAAGAGATGGGGTGGTGCAATTCTTTATCCCTGGCACCACACAGGGTATTAAAACTGAGTAATTGTTGTAAATGCCTTTCAACATATTTTTCCGTAGGAGAGTGGTCAGTGGCGGTCGCGAGTGGTGTGCGGCGGGCACTTCGGCGGCGTGTCGGACGCGCGCTGGGAGGCCCGCGGCCGCTGGCTGCTGTCCGCCGCCGCTGACCAGACCACGCGCCTGCACGCGCCCTGGGCCCGCCCCGGTACGTGCGCTGCCACCTTACTAACTAGCCGGGGACACCTCTTGGCGGGACATTAAAGAGTCATGTCTGTAAATTGCTTGTTTTTTCTTCTTCCTTTAGTTGATGGCTTCGTGCGATTAGCACATCTAGCCAGTGTCAAAGTAATTTTTCTTAAGAGTAATACATAAATAAACAATATTTCTTTCCGGTATGATGATGATGAATGATAATAGGGATGAAAAATGATATACCCCCCGACCCCTCGAGTATCTCAGTAAAGATGTGGGGGCTTTACTAAGTCCTCGGGCGGACTTCTTGATTGAATTTGAAAAGTGACGTTGCACTGTTTTGTTTCATTTGCCATGCACACTCAAGAACACTTAACGGTATAATTCACCATTATTTCACATTAATATTCGACATAACACAAATTTAAAAAAATAAAACAAAACCGCAGACATGACTCTTTATTTTCCCGCCAAGAAGTCCTAAATTGGTTTTATTTTCTGAAACCTGTGCTGTGTTATGTCGTAAATTAATGTGCCAGGGAGCCACTTATGGTGGACAACTATCTTGGCATTTTACA
The DNA here is from genome assembly GCA_963082485.1 of Eudonia mercurella. NCBI lineage: Eukaryota > Metazoa > Arthropoda > Insecta > Lepidoptera > Crambidae > Eudonia > Eudonia mercurella. Next base: position 20,310,061 of record OY720030.1, on the reverse strand, counting down.
TTTGACTGCCACCGTCGCGTCGGCTCAAACTGACAAGCGATAGCGTGCCCTGTACGCCAACAACACCTGTGATTGACTATACCTATCTACCTATATAAATAAAAACTAAATGCTGTTTGTTAATTTCGTTAAAACTCAAAATGGCTTGACTGATTTGAGTAATATTTTTTAGGATTTTTTTTTGGACAAACATTTTCGATCAAGCAAAAATAAACTGAAAACCAACGCAATAAAACGTCATTATCTCGTTAATAATTATTTTAAGTTAGTTATTAGTATCTGATGAGTTTTCTCATGCTGCAACATGTGTTGAGTAGAGTCCTTTGCGGTTTCAGTGTTTATTAATTATAATTTTATACAACATCGAATTCTCACCAAAAAAAAGTAAAGATATGTCTGTATTTATCGCAGTCCCAGCAACTCCAATATGTATTAATAATAAATTCCTTTATACCTTTGTACTTTAAGGCATACCTTTGTACTTTAAGGCGAAGGGTAAGGCACACTAGCGCCGCTAATGGATTTAATTTGATAACTGCTAAACTGGATTTTTTTCAAACATTGCGGACCTTCCGACACTTATTATTAATTATTTAATAATTGTGCACTACTTTTAGGTTTGTTTTTGTATTCATTCGCTAACACCAAAAGTGGCCATTGTTTGTGAATAAATGCGATAGCCCGTTTTCTGAATAAACCACGCAACAAAAAGTAGTGCACAATTATTAAATAAATACTATGGATGCTTTCCTGTTATCGGACGGTACGCAATGTTTAAAAAAAGATCCGGTCCGTTAGTAATTGTCAAATTATCAATTGGTGGCGCTAGTGTGCCTTACTCTTCACCTTAACACCTTAAACGCCATATGTCCGACAAACAATTGAATTTCTATTGTGTCTGGGTGTGTCGGCGGTCAACGTGTTAAGGAGAAACCGTATTTTATTAACAAATAAAATACGAGTACTCGTATTTGATAGGACACTTCAATAGCGAGATTTAGTTAACACGATCCGCGCAATCTGTAGTAACGAATATTAGAACTGAACTTATTATATTTACATGCGTCTTGTCGTGTATAATATTTAAAATAATAAAAAATTTGGATCAGTTCAGTTTTATTCACATAATAAACATTTAGATTTGATTTGAGTTGGTGTACCGCGCAGGCGTCCCCGCCTCGTGGCACGAGCTGGCGCGGCCGCAGGTGCACGGGTACGACCTGAGCGCGCTGGCGGCGGTGGACGCGGCCACCTTCGCCTCCGCCGCCGAGGAGAAGGTGGTCAGGGTGTTCCGCGCGCCCAACAACTTCCTGGACAACTACAGGGCCATAGTGGGGGAGGAGCTGCTGGATGGGACCGGTGGTGAGTGACACTTTAAACGGAGCTTCTAACAAAGAAATTTAAACGGGGCAAACTAATCAGTAAAAGGTTTCATACCTTCTTTATACCCGACGTTTCGACCGAGTTACAACGGCCGTGGTCACGGGCTGACGTGGTCAGCCAGGTATAGGGCAAGTATGGTTGGCAACTTTAAAATGACGTATCCTATGTTATTTTCCATCCCCATACTTCCCCATCTCTTTTTAATAAAAATATAGTATGGAAAATACTTTATTTCCGACGTAATGCGTGCGTTTGAACGGAATATTTCTGTTAACCTAATTTCTGAACTGAAGAGTACAAAGAAATATGTGTTTAAACATTTAAATAAATAAATTTGGAAACTAATTTATTTTTTTATTCAAATCTTTTTTTTTTATACTAGTTAGTGAAAGATTTACTTTAATTTCCTGAAAAATTGTTGGCAACTCTAGTCAAGTATGAATTATTTTATTAATTAGTTTCCATTAATACCGGTTTAAATTTCTTTGTTAACTATGGAACGCGAAATTTTAAAAGTGTATGGAGCTTCTATAGTTTATCTGATCAAGATGGCATGTGTAAAGTGGGGGTAATTGGGATCCGTTATATAAGATTAATCCTTGTATATGTTTTCTATAATGTAATTTAGACTGTAATTTTAATGTACAATAAAGGATATAAAAAAATTAAGTACGTTTCGGAATTGACGATACATAGCAAGGGTTTGTGATCAGTGAGCGATCACCGCTTGCCTAAAGCAAAGCGTAATTGTGTTTCCTAAAAAAAAATTTGCAGTAACTTAATATTGCTCTTTCTTGCAAAGGCAAAGTGCATGATAATGCTAATATAGTTATATGTAGTAATATGTTATTTAATCAGCCTATGTAATGTGAACGCCACTGAATACGACCCTCGGCTACTCTCATCCAGCTCATGCCAGCCACCTTGCAAAGAACGTCGCTCTACATTGTCTGATAATAATAATAGGAACATAGGCTGCTATTGATAGTATGTTTTATACGGTATATTTATTCCGGTATATATTTATGAGGAGCTCGATGGCGCAGTGGTTAAGGCGCCCGGTCTGCGAGTGCTGAGGTTAAGCCACTTTCGCAAAGGCCGGTCATCGGATGGGTGACCAAAAATTTATCATCTCGAGCTCCTCCGTGCTTCAGAAGGCACGTTAACCCGTTGGTCCCGGCTGCATTAGCAGTCGTTAACAACCACCAATCCGCACTGGGCCCACGTGGGGGTTCATGGCCCGTTCTCCCTATCCATATTGGTTTTGGCCCAGAATTGGTTTTGAGTCTGCAAGACATACTATTCACCTATTTCGGAATAAAAATTAAGCATGTAACTCAATTTTCAATTTATAAAAATAGCTTGCTTATTTCTTAACTGATCTTTAATATTTGTAAAAATATTATGATCGGATGTTAATGACGGTAGTTGTTGACATTGAATGGGCGCCTTTGGCTTACAAAGTAAAAAGTGTTGAATAATTTCGGCGGGCTGGTTAGAACCACGATAGCTCAATTGGAAGAGCACCTGACCCGGAATGTCAGAAGGGTGCAGGTTCAAATCCTGCTCGTTAAAATTTTTTCAACATTTGTGTTTTTGTAATTTGTTCGCAACAAAATTTGCTTTAAAAATCATTTTGAACATTTTATATGTAACTCAATAATAAATGTCGCTGCGACCAATAATGTCTTGTAGGTCAAGATATGACAAAAAAAATGCGAAAAAAAAACATAACTTGGAAACAACAAAAAATCGCGGAACATTCATGGGGGTGTTTCGGATACACCTAGGGGTGTTCTATCACCTAACTTCCGATTGACACTATTTTTTGGGACACCCTGTATATATTTATGGGCATTTTTTTTACTTTGCTGCCAAAAGTCATAAGTGTTTCAATAGCGTGTTGTGTTGGTAGTGCGTACGGCTGGAGACGCGGAAGGCGCTTCTGTGCCGTCGCTGGGGCTCTCCAACAAGGCCGTGCTCAGCGCCGCGCCTGCGCAGGATGACGACGGGTACTTCGTGCCAGTCCACCTCACTGGTAAGCAGATGCACACTTAATTATTTTTTCTTAATCAATTAATGGCTTGGAACCGTTTGCACATGGCTCAGTAAGTAGGGCTTACGTTGATGGAAATCTTGTACCGAGAAGAAGCCGCCAGAAACACGGTAAGGTTCATTTTATCAACTGCAAATATTTTGAGGATGAATTTAACAACATATTATATAAACTATTTTTATGAAAAAACCATAAACTAAAACTAAAATATACGCTAGTTTTCAAGAAAATAGTCTAATAAATAGTTTCGGTAGTTTCAATTCAATAAAACCGAAACAGAGAGGCCGCAATGCCTTCACAGCTTGCACGTGCCCGTAGTTTCATTCAAAGGAGCCGACAAAGAGGCCGCCCTTAAAAGTATTACAATTTTTGTGTCAGGAAAAGTAAAAAAAATAACTAGCCTGAATTTTTTTTTTAATGCTAGGGCCTTATTTCTCTCATATAATTAGATGTATTGTCAAAATATTTGCAGTTGATAAAATTTTACCTTATATACAAGTTTAGTAATGTAAAAACAGTTATCACATTTATAACAATAATTATTAATTTTACCTAAATGTACATACATTAAAAACCAGATCCATATATTTTCATGTCAATAATATCATATTCCACTCTATAATAATAACCCTTTCTTATCAAGGTTTCTTTGGCATGTGCTTAAATCTTCGAAAAATTATTTTAATATCATCGTGGAATTTTATTATAAAATGTTACAACATTTATCTTAGAACGAGCCACCTGTTTTATGAAGCCTAAAACTTGGGACGGCAAGTTTATTTTATATTACGTGTGTCGAAAGTCACAATTCTTGACAAAATTGTATTATGATATTGTGAGTATATCCACAAGTAAATAGTATATTTACTATACCTATATACTGTCCCACTGCTGGGCAAAGGCCTCTATCATTGAAATCAAGTCATCGCTACAATTGATGGGTGTTGGCTCAATCACCACGCTTGCCAAATGCGGGTCGGTGATCACAAACCCAAATGGTAAATGGTCTGATAGCGAAGAGCCTCGATCAACACCTAGAGAGGCTCTCGCTGAAAGGTTGGGTTAAGGGTCAGATGCAAAAGGCAGTACTCCTAGACACGGCACGTATTGTCAGAAGGTTCCTCACTCTGCAGCCCTGACTACCGGTAGCTTGGGCCCTGCCCCGCTGCTGGTGGTACTCTAGGATTAGGTTTTTATAATGTTTTATTGTTTTTTATATTAAAATATTGTAAAAATCTAGTTTTAAGAAAGAAAATAAATAAAGGAGATAATAATAATAGTTTATTTCAGGCAGGGCACATAATGGTGTTAGTAACAATCTCTTATGATTAGGGTTAGTTTATTACAATACAAGATTAATACATAATACATATAACGTGCACCGAATAAATCCGAAACACATTGCCCGTCCTGGGAATTGAACCCGGAACTTTCGAGTTTCGGGAGCGGAAATGTGTTTAACTTCGAGCATGTCTGCTCACCAGAGCCCCCCACCGAGGAGACGCTGATGCAGAACACCCTGTGGCCGGAAGCCCACAAGCTGTACGGGCACGGCTACGAGGTGTTCGCGCTGGACGCGTCCGCCGACGCCGCGCTGCTGGCCTCCGCCTGCCGCGCCACCTCCGCGGACCACGCCGCCGTGCTGCTGTGGTCAGTCCCCACCTTTACTTTTTAACCAGACGAAAATGCATACCACTTCGTCCGGGGAGACGCGGGTGGTTATGTGGGGTTCTCCCCCTTCTCGCCTCGCCGTCCAGGTCGAATAGCCTCGACATGCGGGAGAAGGGGAGAGGGGCGGGGACATGCTCACTAAAACCACTGTACTTCGTCTTATTAACGTTTTTTATTTGTTATATATTTCAGTTTTTATTTTATTGTCTTCAGTCATCCAAGAAGTATTATATCAGTAATATACATATAGTCCTCCCTTCCTCCACTTCCTTCCCATTTTTGGAAACAAATTTATTTTATAAAATCTTATCAGACTTAACACTGAAAGAAGTGACGATTATCCATTTTTTGTTGGTTACAGCAATTGTAATGTTTTTCAAACAAGCTATGATGGAACATACATAACATATTGGCTAATGTATGTGCAACTAAACAGTTAACTAAACTTAAAAGGATGTTAATATGAATCTATTAATTAAAAAATGCTTTGTCACCAGGGAAACGACGAACTGGCAACAAATACAGAAGCTGGTATCCCACCAGCTCACGGTGACGCAGCTAGCGTTCTCGCCCGACAGCCGCCGCCTGTTATCAGTGTCGCGCGACCGCCGCTGGACTCTATACCAAAGGCGGGAAGGGTCAAACTTGTTCGACACGGCCGCCGCCACGGACAAGGCCAACGGCGTGCACACGCGCATCATCTGGTGCGGCGCGTGGGCGCACGATAGCAGCGTGTTCGCCACCGGCTCGCGGGAGGGGAAGGTTAGTTGTCACTAGTACATTTCAGACATTTTTTCACTGATAAAATACTACATTTTTGAGGGCAAAATGGACTATATACTTACTTTATTTTGGAAAAAATAAAACAAAAAAATCCGACTGCTAAAACAACTATTTAAAAAACAATTGCATACTCGTAAAAACCGAAAAAACTATTTATATAGACAACGAAATTCCATTTGATAAATAGAAAACTGACAATTAACATTTTGTCAAATATATTTTAGTAATTTTATTATTTCCCTCGGAAAAATCGATTTATTTTCCGTATTATTTTTTTACTCAATTGCATGTGAATAACATCTTCAATGCCTGCCAAATTGACTATTGCTGAAAGGGCGCAAATATTTTTTTTAGCTGTCACGTAACAAACAGTAAACTTACTAATCAAATAAAGATGGCATTAGAAGTTGTCAGATCGATCTGCAAGCGAAACTAATTTTTATCGCCTATGAATCTGCCAAGCTACATTCAACCTTAGGGTGGTAAACCAATTTTTTGGGCGACCGTACATTGTTTTCTGTTTGTGTGTTTGTGTGCAATAAAGAATATAATATATATTTAATGGGTTGTATTTAATCGATCACCAAAGTAACCTAACGTAACCCACAAAAATACTAAGTTAGCACCTAAACTATTATTTAGATGCTAACTTACCATTTTAGGTGCCTACCTACTTTTTTTTTGTGGATTAATTTATTATTTCTCATATTTAATTTGTCCAGGTATGCGTGTGGACCAAAACCGATGTTACCAAAGAGACGTCTCTAAAAGCGTACGCACTAGCGGGCGCGGCGGACGTGCGCGCGCCCGCCACCGCGCTCGCCTTCGCGCCGTTCAATATAGCGACCGCGAAGGTCATAGCGGTCGGCACCGAAACCGGCACCATCAACATATACGCTTTTGACGGAGAGTGGAGCTTGCTGCGGGAGATGGATACTAGGTGAGGACTTACGTTGTCTACACTGTAGTATCGGGTTGCAATTCTAGAATAGTCTGTGATAATAACGGTTCGCATGGAGACAGGCACCATCAACATATACGGCTTCGACGGAGAGTGGAGCTTGCTGCGGGAGGTGGATACTAGGTGAGGCACTATGTTTTCTACACTACAGTCGTCATCATCATCAGCTCATTGTGTCTCCACTGCTGGGGCACGAGTTTTCCCTATGGATGGATAGGGAGAACGGGCCACCACGCGGGCTCAGTGCGTATTGGTCACTGATGGATACTAGATCAGGAACGAGTTTGTTTTCTACAGTATTGGGGTGCCATTCTAGGAAAGCTCTCGAGATAAAAGCGGTTGGAACACGTGTTGGTACTAGGCTTCGACGGCGCTTGGAGCTTGCGATCACAAAATAAGATACGTATAAAACTTACTTTCTGCACAGGAATCTTCTTATTTTGTGTTTCGACGGCGTTTGTTGTTTACACTATTGAGTGCGGTCTTAAGGTTCGCGCACATTATGTCGGGCCGCAGCGCAGCGCAAAATGCTTACATAACACATTTGTGACAGACCGGGTCGCAGCGCATTGTCGGATTGACGCTTGCTTTGCTATACATTGCTATAGCACACTGTGCCGGGGCGCAGCGGGGCGGGGCGGGCCGCATCGCACGCAATCAAAATCCGCGGCGGAATATGCTGCCCGCTGCGCCCCGGCATAGTGTGCGATAGTTCATATAAAATATATACGAGCGATTTGAGCGGATTTTTACACTGCGACTCGACATAATGTGCGCGACCCTTTATGAAACGGTGGCTTATGAGGCGGGTTTCGTATTCAAAGTCACCGATTACTTTTAAGATCAGAATGCAAATAATAGAAACTGTTAATATTACAATGTGCATTTTTCTTAATTATTTAATTTCAAAATGTTTGTTGTGATTTAAAAAGCACAACCCAGGCCTAAATAATTAATCGAGATCCTACTTATTTTAGAATGCGCGCGCATGCACAGAGCTATGATCCTGGTTATGGTTGGTTATGGTGGGTATGGTATGGTTATGGCTGATTCTGATAATTGGCGTTCTTTGTCCACAATGTATGCTATAAATGAGCAACGTTTTAGTTACTGTTAAGCGTTAAAGTTCCTTAATCGTTTTAATATATAGATATTGTATCTGTTCGGTCGCAGCGCCGCGCACCACCTGTGCGTGCGCCGGCTGGCGTTCAGCCCGCGGGCGCAGGCGGCGCGCGCGCTGCTGGCCAGCGGCGGCAGCGACCACTTCCTCAGGATACACGCGCTCACCTTCACCACTCAATTTGTCCTTTCTCCAGCAGTGAAGCTTTCCAGCTGAGATAACTATATTATAGCTGTCTTTGCATCTGGAATCCGCTTATGCTCAACATAAACGGAGTAATTTGTACACTCAAATATTTAAAAAACACTTTTATACTTTCATAGTGTCAGTTTGGATGACAGCGGGATTCGAACCCGCATCCCATGACATGCCGGGTCAACCCACTACACACGACTTCAAAGTTTATACTGACACCCCCTACTGACCGTCAGGTTACAAAGTAGGTGTCGGACATCCATGCGCAAGCACAAGGGACTAATTTCGGCGAGTTGGATTGAGCCACGATAGCATAATTGGTAGTCACCTGACCCGGTATGTCATGGGGTGCGGGTTCGAATCCCGCTCGTGGAATTTTTTCATCACTTTGTCTTTTTTTAATATGTAATTTGTTCGCAACAATATTTGCGTAAAATTATATGTAAATAATCATAAATATACCTACCTATATATATTTTTGATATAAAAAGGCTGTTTTTCTACAAACTATACATACGATAATTTAAAATCACGATCTTCATAAAGCAATGATAGGAACAACTTTCCAAACAAATCGCTGTCACTAAAATATATTTAATCTGCTGGTTTTTTCCATAAAAAAAATAACAAACGTTTTGATTTGACCCACTTTAATTAATATATTACAAACTATGACTAATTTGTGTGATAGAAGTTTATGAAAACATATTTACACTGACTCACTTAACAATAACCTTATCTTGTACAACATGTCAAAATATTGATAAAATCTCTAATAACTTACCGTATACTTACAATTAAATGTACACATTTTAAAAATGCATGAATTGCTTAAAAACTTTGCACCTTCAGTGGAAGCACCTAATTGATACGACAACGCATTGTACAATTATAAATATAAATATAATTAAATTTTCATTGTTTGTAACATGTTTAGTCTCGTAATAAATCTATTTAATTTAATTTATATATATTTCTCCGTCACTTTAAAATGATCCGCTAGAAAATTAATAACATTGCAATCTTTAGGATGTACGAAAAATGGAATGTAATTATGCGCAATATCTATTTTATTAATCGTAGAAGCGTCAGAAAAATGCTTTCCGACGTTTCGATGGTAACATAAACTGCGAAGAATATTCATTGCGTGAATATTTAATCAAATTTAAATCTTATAATAAAGTGATAGAAGATTCAATCAACACATTCATGACATTTATTTGTCTATGTTCCTGATTTGACTTTTACTCGTATTCTGCTTTTTTTACGACTCGCAGTGTACTCGACTACTGACTACCTATACGCCTTGTCCTTCGACTTTCGCTTATACAGAAACGTAACAAGTTTCGTGTGTAACTTTGTAAAGTTGACTTTTCAAATACTCAAACTTTTAAGAACGTAACAGAATTGCTTGATTTATTATTATTAAGCTTAAATGATATGGAGAGATAAACGTTTGGTCGTATGGCAAGTTCATTGTTCTATTCTACGCTATCATTCATTGGTAACAATTATTTTCTTATCATTATAAACATACATAATTCCAAGTATCCATTGTTGACCTTGATAGAATTTTTTAACGAATTGTCTGTTTGTATCTATAAGATAGTTTATATTTTTATATTTAAAACTTTAAAGAAAACAAATCAATAATTATAATTAATATAAGTTGAGGTGTTAAAGGGGACGCTTTTTTATATCCCAGCAGTGGGAGTTAACGGGCTGAAGTGATGATAAACCAATCACTAGTTGGCGACATTTTATAGTGTTGTTTGAACACTTTAGGGCGTCCGCCGCGTCAAGCGGGAGAAAGTCGCGGGCGCCCGCCGGCCGCGGGGAAATGTAATGGTTTGAAGCTGTCGTGTCAAAGTGCGTATCAGTGATCCGTCTCGCGAGCAGACGAGCGTTCCTTAGACCGCGCCCGCGCCGTGCTTAACGCAGCGGACGCCTTTAATGAGTATTTATAAGTCCTTATCATAAAAATCGCAAGGTTGCGAATTACAATTGCTCGATCACAGTAGCCATTTTAAAAACCGACAAAATATCTGCATCTATACACGCTAACAACAGTCTAAAAGTGTAAAAATTTTACTTCTTACAGGACTCGCTACTCAAAACAAACTAGATACAAACTGCCATAACCAATGAGTATCTAGAATGTCACAGTACTAATATTCCAACGAACAGTACACGACGCAACCAATCGCAGACTGGTACTCAAGTTACGAACCAGTAGCGTTACGTTAAAACCGGAACGGCCTTAGTTTTGGAATCGCAGCGACATCGGTTACCGCGTAAGCTTATTGGTGATATAACTGAACATTTTGTTGAAGCCCCTAGCTTTCTTCTTCTTCTTCTGGATGGTCTCGCTGGCCCGGCTGACGCTGGTGAGCGAGCCGCCGCCGTCCAGCGCGGAGATGCGCACCTGCATCGTGTCCGTGTTGCTGGTCGATGAGTTAGTGAACTGCGTGTCAGTCGTTAGAAAATGGCTTTTAATGTCGTTCGATGAAAGCTCTGTGTCGGTCAACGACGGAGGCACGCCGTATGAACTGAAATAATAAAATAATAATTTTGTATCATTTTATCACCTTTTCCAAACTCTTAGGAAAAGAAAAAAACGACGGGTTGCACTCTGGGAGTGCCAGCAGAAGTGAAAACTTGAATATTAACGTTGTGCATTTTTGATATTTTGGAATGGTTAGGGAATAATTTTGCACGAATTGCTTTAATTATCAGTATAAAAGTACTCTCATTTATGTGATACAAAATACAATATTTATTTATTGGGCTATCGTACACAAACATGACAATTTATATTACATTAAAAAGTTATATTAAGTTATATTAAAAATTTATATTACGCCGCGCCAGCTGTCTACTCTCCATCCGACTTACGAATTTTCGATCAGGTCACGTGTCCTGACGGTCACGTGTCCTGACACGAGTTTAACATTTTTTACCCATTCCAAAAAAAGTGCACAACGCCGCTAAAGAAGTTTTCACTTCAAAAAGATATTTACTAGGGATTAACTTTTATTGTGAAAAAGTACTATCAAATACTATGATGACGACACAGGGCAAGCATCTTTAACAAGACTACAAGCGCTGTCAAAGCATGGGAATATGGACAGCGCAAGCTTCCAAACTGGAACTTTTGCAATTCTCCTATGGGCAAAGATGAATATAGAACTAGCTATAAAAAAGCAAAATATATCCATCCTGATTGACAGCCAATCCGCGCTCAAATCACTTATATCGCCCCAAATCGACTCTGCCCTAACAACTGAGACAAAGACAAACTGCTAAGTAAGATAAGAAGATCATTCACTATTAAAGTAAAAGGCAAAAACATGAAAACAACAATAATTATAGGGACAATAATATAAACCATTAAGACCAATTTGTACTTAATATTGCACACAATTGTGATGCAAGACAGGGTTCATAATTTGTTATGTTTAATATGGAAAATAACATATTTGTAAAACATATGGTTGCAATAAATATTAAGTATTTCGTAAAATAAAAATATTTTTATTACCAATTTATCAATAAAATAAGCTTACTTGGGTAGTTTGACTTTATCAAGCGTCTGTGCAAGCTTCTCCCAGAAGTCATAGGGCATCCACTCATCCTTCTGGTTGTAGATAAGCTTGTGGTAGTACATGAGGTTGTGGGGCAGCCTGCACTCACGGTATATGATAGGGATTATATTCCGCTTGTTGGACTCTGTGAAAACGTACACCCATCATCACTTACATTAATCTCATTCCAAGTAAGTGGCTAAAATAATTGCTTCCTAAGGCAATTTTGGTCTTGTCTTCTATTGTTTTTTGGGTTCGTGGGTTAGGCCCTCATGGTGGAAGCACCCGATTTTCAATTAAGTTATAACAGCCCATTTTGTCGTAATAAAAATCATTTGTTGTACCAGATAGTCGGCGACAAAGTGTTTCTGAACTAAACAATTAATATAATTTCACTGTGAAATCATGTTTATGATTAATAGGAGTATGATGCGTTACAGGTATAATTACCTAATTATGTAGGTATTTTTTAACTAACAAAATATTAGACATTATTATTAGGTTGTTGTTACAGTTTATTTTCTTAAAATACATTATTTTGTAACTTTTCCAAACGAGCCGTCCGACTAAACTGGTTTTAGACAAAAGCCAGATCGCTTTCTTCACTATCTATTTCGCTCAAAGGATTGAAAACAATAGAGTTCAGGTAAATGGACATATTGACATATTGAAATAGCGAATATAGCGATGGACACAGCATTTTTATAATAGGTTACACTTTGCTATCTGACTGTACTTTTGATAATAATATTCAACTAATAAATTTTATCGCACTAAAAAGAAATCGGGTGCCTCCACCACGGGGGCATCACACACCGGGGGCCTAACCCACAAACCCAGTTTTTTAATGTAGCAGTGACAAGAACTTATTTACATTTAACTTGTATTACACAGTTACTCACCAATTCCCACAGCCTGAGCGTAGTCACTATAGAAGCTGTTAGCAGGACTGTCAATGAAAGCTGGGGAGTACACCAGAATTATCCGGTAGCATCTCTCTGAGATCAGTTGTGCCACAGGAGCATACTGCGTTCCATAGCCAACTTCGATATCGTACTCGGTGCATAACTGAGAAATGGACAAAATATTACTCATATTACTTTCAAATTTTAATTAGCAATTTTATATAATTTGAAATGAACATCAAATTTTTTACTTTGAATTTTAGAGCTTTCATTCTTGCCAGAAGCTCGTGAACAAATACCCAGTCTTGTTGTGCAAACAAAACATATGCATGGTAGTAGTTTGGGAATCCATCTTTTCTGTCATCGTGAGTGAGGATCATGCTATCGTCCCTGTGCCCATTAATTTTTGAAAGTTCATTTCCATTTGTCATTCGTATTTGTGGTTCTGGAAATAGAAAATACATACTTTATGATTGTAACAGAAAATAACCTAAGTAATGGTCAGAATAGCTTAACAGGTGTATATTATTATGCCAGTTTCCTGAGACTTACCCCCTTATTCATAAAATTTATTTAAGCAATATTTAGTTAATCATTGTTTTGTCTCTTTTACTCAAATACAAAATGAAGTTTGTGTGACGTTGACAAAACAATATTTAACTAAAAAAAATGCTTAAATATTTTTTATGAATAAGGGGGTTAATGGACAACTAAATACATATTTATGGGAGTAGTTGTCCATTTACAAATTTTGGACTCATTATTGGGAAATAATGAGTCCAAAATTTGTAAAAAATAATAGCTGGTCAACTTCAGCCAATTTAAATATTGACAATTAATTAACTACACTAACAATAAACTGTCTTCTAATTTTTAATATTGCCTAATCATAGAATCACAAAAAGACTCCTATTTCTAGACAGGAATAACCAGGGCACTACAGATACAGGCATATGCAGGTTTTTAGGCACCAGTCCCACACAAACTGGACTACTGTTTGTAATAGGATTAGGTAACTCTTTTTTATCTTTTGTACCTGTTTATAATGAGAAAACAAAATTAATATTCTATTTGATTTTGATCTATTGATATTCTTTACTCTCAACATCACAGACAGATTTTAGTGCCATGCCAACACTTACTCAATATTCTCCCTTTTTTGGCCAGTTCTATCAAGTCATCATAAATGTCATATCTGTCCATCTGTGCCAAGTAGCCCAGCAAAGTCCCCAGTGTGGCTGTCCCGTCGTTCCTCTGGATCCATAACTCTAGCACTCGGACAGTCTTATCTGCAGCTTCACTTATACCATGTGATAGTTCATTTGGGATAGCAAGCAGAAATGCTAACCCTCTCCAATCTCTACAAACATAATTTTTTTAAAGAAAAATTGTACATAATACCTGCATAACAAAAGGAAAATAACTAAATAAAAATTCTAGATAAGTATACATTATATTGCATAAATGAATATAATAATTCATAGCTTTGGTTGATTCTATTTCTCCGAGACCATGAAATAAAACTATGTTATTAGTAACTTAGTTTATAGAACACCAATGAGAACATGGTCGCCCATGTTCAATATTGAAGAACCATTTTTCATCTTGTAAAGTGAAAAGGAAATGTTTAAGTAACAGCTTCAATTTGTGGTTTATAGTTTCTATTTACTATGTTGAATAAAAATGTTCAACAATGATTTAACAGCAAGAACGTTGTTAGAGCACTTCACCATCAGCTTGCATTATTTTGTTTTCTTTAATTCAATATATATCGTATAGCAGAACAAAATGTTTGTACATTTTATGGTAAACAAAAGCATTGAAGGCAAAAGCTCTACCTGAGAAGCTTGTTGGGGTCATCAGTTAGCAGTACTCGTTTTGGATCAAGCTTCGACACCACGGACTTAAATTCATAACTATACGACGACAACGGCAAAGTTAGATCTATGTCATCGTCCATTATGGGATGACGGATTTTCTTTACAATTTAGTAACTCCTAGTTTATAGGGTCCAATAAGTCCTCTGGATTTTCCAATCATCTAAGATTTCCCCATGTTTCCCGGAAACACAAAAACATCAGCAGAAATAAGCAAAAAAGTAGAAAGATTTGCCCATTGCCTCTGTTATCAATTGACATTAGCTGTCTGCTGCTGCTGTCTGTTTGGCAGTTGGCTTTTTTTTTTGATGGCTTCATGCGGTTAGCACATTTAGCCAGTGTCAAAGTAATTTTTCTTACAAGTACTGCATAAATAAACAATATTTCTTTCCTGTTGGATGATGATGAATGATAGAAATGAGGGGGTTGCTTTAGTAATCGGCGGCAGTCGGAGGGGGTTGGGGAGCGGAGGAGGAGGGAGGCAGGGGATGGGTGTGCCCCCCTTTAAGGGGGGAGACGCAGAAACCCATAGTTTTTGTGATTTTTTATTTGAGGTTTTTGAGATGTGAAAATTGCTCAATATTTGACTTAAACGTGTTGTAAAACCCTTCCCCTTCCATGACTTACCCTCGCTACGCTGCGCTTCGCTCGGGAAAAAGAAATAACTTTTTGAAGTGTGCAATCAAACTCTTTTTTTTGTTTATTTGATTCTTATTTATATTCTCTACCATAAAGCAATAAAATAAAATATAGCAGACTTCTTTTTATTTATTATTTACCTAACCAACAGTCAGGATTTAAGTAACTTCAACCACGTGAAAAAAAAAATGCATATTCGCGGGGTGAGGGGGGTGTCGATTGGAAGGGGTAACCAACCCTTTTCCTAACCAACAGTAAGGATTTACGTAACTTTAAACACGTGTAAAAAAACCACGCATATTCGCGGGGTGGGGGGGTGTCGATTAAAAGGGGTAACCAACCCCTATAAAAACCAACCCTTAAACCAACCCCCAACCAACCCAACCAGTCGTCGGGCGGACTTCTTGAGAGAATTTGATAAGTGACGTTGCACAGTGGGCTGAAATTCGCCTTTCATAGACATCTAATATGCTTTTTTGAAATGTCTTCTTTTAAGGCTTGAATATGATGGGATATATCATATAAATAACTAAAAATATCAACATTATGTATACGTGTTGCAAACCACGCGTATAGAATTTTTCTTCTAAAAAATTGTATGGAGCCGACATGAAAAAAATTAATATCTCAACAATCGCATGATTGGCCCTAATAATATTCAAGGTGTTTTATCTTTGGGTTATTTGCACCCTTTTGACATACTCTGTTACACGGCCACTGGTGCGCTTTTTTTTTTTTAAATCATCGAATAATTTATTTTTTTGTTTTTTTTTTAAAGCGAATTATAGGTATTATTATGGTTGATGTCCATTAAAACGTCATAAACAATGAACTCGAACATTATTAAAAGCAAACGTAAACTAAATAAAAATAAAAATAAATTTTATAAATTATCAAAATGGTTGTCCTTTTAGCATAACAAACTATTTACATTTATGGCTTTGTAATAATTACTAAAAGGCAATAATGTCTTTTTAAAAGTATCATTAGCCCCGATTATTGTTAATTAATGACTTTTGAAAAATGTTTTCATTGAAATAAGGATCAGAAACTAATATAATTAGTTAATGAGGGTAGTTAAATAGAAAGTCTTTTTAGACTAATTAAACTTCGTTCTAATAAATAAGAGTGTATTTAAAATATAACTTTAGAACAACAACTTCAACAACAACTTATATAATGATCCTAATCATTCTTGTAATAAATGCGATATGAATAGATAAAAAAGCTTCAATAGTTAAAAATTTATTGATATTCCAGTAAAATGAATTATAAACATCAATTAATGTGTATAAATATGTAATAATATGGTTATAAATGGTTAAAAAATATAAAAAAATTATAACAATTCAATTAAATTACACAAATGAACTTAAGTAAATAGTTACGTATCATGAAAATTTCGGTTTAAATATTTCTAAAAAGTATAAATTGATTATAATAACTTTAACGTTAAATTTTAAATCATTTATAGTAATCTTGAAACATAGAATAAAAAGTAAACAACAAAAAAGCAATGAATAAGTACTTAGAAGAAAGTATAATTGTAAATAAGGATTATAATATAAATAATTTATTTTAAGTTGTTAGTAACAATATTCCTTAGAACTAAGTTAGTAAAACAACCAACTACTACTATCTTAAATTTACTACTAAACAACTACTTTAATATACCTATTCTATATCACTATTATCCGAATCTAACTCGGAGTCGGAGTCTAATTGGGAGACATCTCTAAACTCAAATTCTGGTTCTTGAAGTATCAGCAGACTAAAAGTTTCATCGAAGAATGCTTTCTTTGTCTTTGCGTCCAAAATGGGTCTTATAGATGAAATAAGAGGATCAGAGGTGAGAAGAAGGAAATTAAAAATATCTTCATTGGAACTTTCTCTGTTCTTCTTACGGGACTGATGTTCCCTAAACCTTCTGAAATCCTTGTTTCGAGCTTCCGATGCCTCTTCAGAAAGACTTCCGATTGGTACAATTGAGTTGCAAGCAATAATATCAGCACCATGCAAAAGGACTTTGTGTACTGTTGCAGACATATAATACCAGTTATACAATGTAATATACCTCTCAGCAGTCTGGAACGTATACTTTTTGAATTTTTCAATATTTACATGTTCACCGGATGTTATTGCTTGTAAAATGACAGCAAATCGGCGAATCAGTTCTTCATCCAATCCTGTAATAGCAGCAGTTTTTCCTGGATTTTCAAAGAATCTTCTCGCTGTATTGCCATCGTTGGTAGTACCGTGACCTTGCTTCACTACATCAATAAGTAAACCAAGCTCAGTTTTGAAGCGGTCTTGAATATTTTTTTTCCGCGCGTCTCTTGCATCTTGATCAGCCTTTTCTTTAACAACCCATTTTTTTGTGTCCAACCTGTATGAAATGTGTAAGAGGCATTCCATCATATTTATACGAGCATGCAATGATGAAATTCCAAAGTCCATCATATCAGCCGAAGTTACCTTTTTCCCTACTGCTTCCAAATTGTTCACCTCGGATGGTTTTGCCAAACATATGTTACAAGTAGCGTTTGATCTTGCTTCTGAAAGATATGTGCATGTCTTGGCGTCAACCATGGTCATCAAAAGTGTGTGATCAACTTTATTACTATCACACTCAGTCTCTCTGAGTGCTGATATTTCTTCTTTTATTCTTCTTTCTTCCTCTTTTACGACTGCTTCACTTTCTTTAACAAACTTAAATTGCACTGGCCGACAATATGTTGCAGAGCAGGGTTTCGGGTTCTCCCATACTGTCTTCTCTT
The DNA here is from genome assembly GCA_963082485.1 of Eudonia mercurella. NCBI lineage: Eukaryota > Metazoa > Arthropoda > Insecta > Lepidoptera > Crambidae > Eudonia > Eudonia mercurella. The sequence goes on along the minus strand of OY720030.1, from coordinate 20,292,110 downwards.
TACACATCATTTTTAAAGGTACCAATGATGTCATGAAGATACTGGAGTCGTCTTGAGCAGAATCAATTCTTTGCTTATATCTGCTTTGGCTGGAAGGGAGCTTCAAAACCCCACTTGGATATTAAAATAAACTTTTTATCTTTTACTTCTTCTGGTACTACCTTTAATATTCTTCTCGCTGTTATATCCAGCAGAGCTTGAAGTTTAATTCTTGCTGAGGAATCTGTAACGGTGATGGATTCTTTAATTTCACGTGGAAAACACTTTTTTTTCTCTTGTTGCACACGATAGTAAGAAGGGTACAAATTTTTAAGACCTTCTCGAGTAGCTGATTCTCTTAATGTTATATACTGCCATTTTGATAACTTAAGAGATAACAGTAAACCAAGAGCTTTGAGGGGTGTGAACTCTTTCTGCACTGGTTTTCTTATAACGTCTTCAAATTTATTCATAGCTTCTGGATTTTTCATTATATAGTCTATCACGAAAGCCATATCTTCTCGGCCCTCTTCTTTCCCTGCCCTGTTCCTCTCATAAGCTTTTAACATTGGAAGATAGAAGAAAAGTGCTGGACATGCTCTTTCTACATAATGTCTGCCATAATGTTATCGATAACACCGAGCTCACGGAACTGTTCTTAAGGCTGCAAGCTCCTAGGGTCCGTACTAGGCATACGTCTTTGTTTCACGTACCGCTTGCACATACAAATTATTATCAAAACTCTGTCGTCTGTCGTACGCAAAATTTTTATAATAAACACTTTTGCTCAGTGGACCTATTCCATAATAATAAAGGTAAATTTAAAAAATTAATTGTTGATATACTTAACAAGTGAAAAGGTAGTATAAAGTATAATATAAGTTATAATTAAATATTCAGACTCACACACACACACACACACACACACACACACACACACACACACACACACACACATCACTCACACCAAGCACACGGATATAAACTGCTCTCAATTTAAACAAAGTAAAACTGTAATTGGCTGTATTATTTAGAATTAAGTCCATTTATGTTATAAAAGAGCTGTGGTTTTTGTTAAATAAATAAAATAAAAAAAAAAAAAAAAAAAATTTCAACTTGGAAACTGCAGCATAAACAAGCTCATCGGAATCACGTTCTAAATGATCACCACTTCGTCTCTTCTTTTGCTTGGTTCCGAGGTTTTCAAACGGCTTCCGAGGTATTTTTCTTTTGGTCATAGTACCAACTGTCGATGTACTCGTAGATGTTGATGCTTGTTCTTCATTTCGGACAACAGATTCAGAGGTTTCGGGAACATTTTCTTTGATGCAGCTAGGCCAGTCAATATTTTCTTCCAACCATTTTCCATATTCCTTTCGGAACGTCTCCATTTTTCGGTTTGATGATTGCCAACGCTTTTGTACTGCTCTAGTGAATTTCCGGCAAAATTCTCTAAGAGTCACTCGATCTTCTTCGGATAAACAAAAGCTCAATCAAGATATAATAGCGTCGAATAAAAAAATATAATCATTAACTTTATCTGAACTTTTTACAATAACGAATAAATCGAGATTTGTTACAATGCCTTCCATTTTTACAATGATAGATGTGTCACTGCTTTAGCGGAACTGAAGTTATATTTTAAATACAGTCTTATTTATTACAACGAAGTTTAATTAAACTAAAAAAGGCTTTCTATTTAACTACCCTCATTAACTAATTATATGAGTTACTGATCCCTATTTCAATTAAAACATTTTTCAAAAGTCATTAATTAACAATAATCGGGGCTAATGATACTTTTAAAAAGACATTATTGCCTTTTAGTAATTATTACAAAGCCATAAATGTAAATAGTTTGTTATGCTAAAAGGACAACCATTTTGATAATTTATAAAATTCATTTTTATTTTTATTTAGTTTACGTTTGCTTTTAATAATGTTCGAGTTCATTGTTTATGACGTTTTAATGGACATCAACCATAATAATACCTATAATGTGCTTTCAAAAAAAAAACAAAAAAAAATTATTCGTTGATTTTTAAAAAAAAAAGCGCACCTGTGGCCGTGTAATGTAATGTATGTCAAAAGGTTGCAAATAACCCAAAGATAAAACACCTTGAATATTATTAGGGCCAATCGTGCGATTGTTGAGATATTAATTTTTTTCATGTCGGCTCCATACAATTTTTTAGAAGAAAAATTCTATACGCGTGGTTTGCAACACGTATACATAATGTTGATATTTTTAGTTATTTATATGAAATATCCCATCATATTCAAGCCTTAAAAGAAGACATTTCAAAAAAGCATATTGGATGTCTATGAAAGGCGAATTTCAGCCCACTGTGCGTTGGACTGTTTTGTTTCATTTGCCAACACCTTAGAGCGTTGGTTTAATGCTCTAAGGCCAACACTCATGCACACTCACGAACACATAATGGTTAATAATCTAATCCACCATTATTTCACATTAATATTCAACAAAACACAAATTTTAGAAAATAAAACAAAACCGCAAACATGACTCTTCACTTTCCCGCCAAGAAGTCGGCAGTTGGCTTTCACTGATTCACTGTCACAATTTTTTTTTAGAATCGCAAAGGGATCGGCGCATCCTGTATTATTAAGTCTTCTTTGCACAGAGTCAATCGGTCAGTGTACGGTTACGATTAAATAGATAGCCTGTATCATCTCATTGTCCAGCAAACAAAAGCCTCCCTCCGTTCATTTCCTTCCCAAATGGAAATAATATTTTTCTCAATTTTATTTTTAATTTTGTTGTGTAACACTTTATTTCCTCCGATCAACTCTGATCCTTCGAAATCAATCTCTTCAAAACAATAACTAAAGCTTAATCAATCAATATCAATCTCTATCATCAGCATACGCATCAGCTGGCATCCTTAGATTATACATTCTCGCATCACACCACACCACGACACCACACACACCTCGACATCGCTCGCTTACACTGCTTCTATTTTCGTCTTCGTTAAATGTCTCTCGGTAGTCGGTCGATTTCCTGTTTCGGCTGTCGTCGGATGTATGTCAGTTGCTCTTGGTGCATTCCTACTACTCTTTTTCATCATTATGATCATCATGTCGGCAAAAAAACGTCTACTGCTGGACAAAGGATCTCCGACCGGTTTTGTGCAGCTCTCATTCAGCGGCTACCCGCGACCTTCACCGGATCTTCGATCTTTTTACTTATTATTAATTATTTTAAAATGGGGGGAAAGACTTTTGTGGTTCACATGGAAATCAAACAAAACAACAGTATAGTAACTACGTTATTCTGAATTCAAATTATTAACATTTTAAAGTTTAAAATTAATGGACATAAAAATTAATGTTTGATTGCGTTCGGGAATACGATGACTACGGTGACACTCCATTGAAGCAGAGCTAAGCTGGCCGAGGCTGGACGAAGCAGCTTTATCTGCACCTAAATACGATTTCGTCGCAGTCCACTAGAGCGGAGAAGAGAGTAAAGGGGAAATAAAGGGTCTCTTGATTGCTTTCCACACACCTCTGCTACGCTCAGTTCAGCCACAGTATATATATTGCTGTTCAGCTCCGCATCTATGGAGTGTCACCCTTACTGAGATACCTTAAGAAAAAAGTTGTACTGTACTTAATGAGAGAACCAAAACCACGCCCTAAACTGGTACCAATCCAGAATTCTTAAATCCCCACCAGGGATGTTGCGAATATTCGAATCCGCATCCGCAAATGCGAAGCTTCCACATAGATTTGGACATCTGCATCCGCATCCGCATCCGCAATAATCAATGCGGATGTTCATGCGGATGCAAATGTAATACAAGTTACGACAAGAAAGAAATTGGGCGAAAAAAATAAAGAGTCAATGTGGATGAAAATCCTCTTAAGTGGTGGTGTTCATCGAGAGGAATTTAAGATATTATCACCGATAGCATGAAGATTTTTATCCTCTCCACCAGGCAGTGTTCTTAGCGAACAATCATTAAGTAGTGCGGGTTAATTTACGAAACTCTGCGTAACCGCCTTGAATCAGAAAAGATCAGAAAAAATCAGAAAAGGTGCGGATGTTATAGTATATGAATGAAGAATTAAAACAATGATAAAGTAATTATTAACATTTTTGTTAATGAAACTTAGTATTAAGTATAATGCTCCTAAATTTTTTTAACACTCACTCTCTAATTTTCATATGGGTATAATTTAAACGCTCACCAGAAATATTTTTTAGACCATAAGCATAAAATAAATTAAATGACTGTACAAATATTATTTTTGCTTCCCAAAATGAATAAATGCTCACCAAATTTTTACACTATTATTCAAATGATTGAGGATACTAGCTGCCCTACTCCTGTAGGTCACGTGATAGGTTAGAAATTTAATCGCGAAGCGCAGCGTAGCGTTTGTCTTAAATTTTCGAGGTTATTTTTTATATAGGTATATTTGATATGAAATGCAGTTCAAAGGTATTCATATATTTTTAAAGCATTTAATAAAAATATAAATTGTATTCTTTTTATAATATTTTAGGAAATCTTAGTAAGAAACACAATTTGGTGAGCATTTATCCGTTTTGGTAAGCGTTTCGAATTTTATTGGTTAATTTATACATTGATACATTTTTGGTAGGCGTTCAAATACAGCTTGTATTTTCATATTAGTAAGTGAAGTTAAAAATAGGAGCATTATACTTTTATTAAGTTTCATTAATAAAAATGTTAATAATTACTTTATTATTGTTTTAATTCTTCGAGCATTATACTTTTATTAAGTATAATGCTCCTATTTTTAACTTCACTTACTAATACAAAAATTAATAAGTAAAGTTAAAAAAAATAAGAGCATTATACTTAATACTAATTTTCGCTTTATTGCTGTAGTACCATATTGGATAGCAGTGGCGTAACTATACCATCTGAGGCCCGTGGCAAATCCATTAGATGGGCCCCTCAAAAAATTATAAGATATTTCATCTTTGATACTATGCCCAAAAAATTATAAATTTATTGAACTGTTTCAAAAAATTTCTATATCCGTAACTTCTCTAACTGCATCAATAAGTACTAGATTTAGGTAAGTTATGAGCAGCACAGTAGACATATACTGCATTTGGCTCGATATCTTTTATGAGTTTTTGAACTCCACCTTAAGTGCCTTTCATGGTTAGCACAATTATATCCTTGTCCTCGACACTTATTTAGAGGAATATTTTTGTCATTTATGGATTAATCTTTATTCTACAATAGCCCCTTCCCCACTTCTCAATGAAATACTTACCTTTTCATGGGCTAAAATTTTCCGTAGGTCACTCAGGTATATAAGTTATAATAGGAATAAGCATCTATAATATAACTTAGAAGATTCTACAACTTTCTCAAAATATTGTAGATGTCTTATTAATAATAAATATTGCAACATTTTTCATTGCTGCTCCACTCTTATTTATTAGTAATGTGATGTAATATAGCTAAAGCCTTCCTCAATAAATGGACTATTCAACACAAAAATAATTTCAACCAAACAAACTCTTCAGCTTTATAATATTAGTATAGATAACTTTTGCATTTTCTAAAAGCATTTACCATAGTAATGTATATATTTTTTACACCATCAGAAAGTAGAAATTTCAACGAACAAAAAGCCCACCGACTTATTAAAAAAGCCGATATTTTGACGCGAGAATTTTCGATTGATAATTAGGGTGCTTTTTCGATATTAGATTTCACCAAATTTCGTAAAATAAATAATTTTTTTTGTAAAATATACAAAAAAAACCAAAAACTTGGTTATTTGAATTTTTCACATAAATTTTGAGGTTATGTGAAAAAAGTGTAAATACAAAAGTTGTAGATCTTTTAATTACTTACAACTTTGCCATTTAATTTTTTCCATAGGACTTGAAGTTTTGCCGGAAATCGAGATAAACTGTTTTTTACCCTTAAACCTCCCACCCCTTCCACTTCCCGACCTCAGATTGCCTGTAAATTATTTTTCCTTTCATTTTTGTTGTATTCTCTTCCATTTCCAATGGGTTTCATCTTACTATGATTTTGTTTCTCTTTTTACCATTTTCAAAGACTTCCGCCCTGGGCTAATAGGGATAACTCTGAAACACTTCATAATTTATTTAAAAATGACAGTTTTCCGTACAATTTTCCTCCCCTATCTATCTATCTAGGGAATGTTTTCGAAAAATGCTAAAACACGTCATTCTTTATTTTTATTGAGAAATCTAATTATCAATTAAAATAATTAATTTTATAGTTCTTACTTTAAAAATAACGTTTTCTCCAAAAAAACTTCTTCCCTTTTTTACTAATTTAAAGAAAAATAAACTGAATTCCTGAGACACGTCATTCTTTATTTCTTTTCAAAAAGCCAAATACCAATTTTCATGTATTTTACTTTAAAACGGACGGACGAAAGTCCGTCATACAAACTTGCTCCCCCTATTTGACCCCTTTAAGGGATGATTTCCGTAAAATCCTTTCTTAGTGGCTGATTACATCACTCAATCCAACAGTCCAAGTCATTATATGTATAAAGATACTTTAGATGATTTTAAGTTCTTGTATAAAATTTATAATATTCACTATATTTTGTTAAAAAGTTACTTCTGAGCTGGCGGCCTCTCGGGCTGGGGGCCCCCTATGGTCCGGGGCCCGTGGCATTTTGCCAGCCCTGCCACCCTATAGTTACGCCACTGTTGGATAGTACCATCAATGGAACTAGTGACACACTTGTATATCGCTAGTTCCTTTAAAAACTATACATATTCAAATATTCAGGGTTTGCTCGCCAAATAAATGTCATTGGTACTACTGATACATTAACCAAATCAAGTTCACCTTATTACTGTTGTACAGTCGGCGGCAGATCAACCTACCCAAAACTGTCAAATTTCTACAATCAATCTTGAACTTTATTGTATATTCATAAGTATCAATATTCATTGGAGAAATTTGACAGATTTGGGTAGGTTGATCTGCCGCCGTGTGTACCATTGCATTGTACCCTCAAGAGAACAAGTGACATATCACAAAACCTAAGATAGTATCGTAATAGTACAAGGACGTTAAATAAGCTTTTATATAAAAAAAAACAAGCGTTGTTTATATTATAATTAATATTTATTTAATTCGCTTATTTTTTTTTTATTCAAGTATTGTTCTGAAAAAGAAAAAACAAATAAAAAAAAAATCTAAAATAATTAAATGGCCAGTATTTTTCCTAATGGTAAGTACATGAAAACAATAGTGTGTCACTATAATAATATTATCGGACATTGGTACTAATAACAACAGTCTCTAGTACCACCGATGGAACTAGCAATATACAAGTGTGTCACTAGTTCCATTGATTGATGGTGCTATTCAATGGTACTACAGCAATAAAGGCCTAATTTTCATTAATAAAAATGTTAATAATTACTTTATCATTGTTTTAATTCTTCATTCATATACTATATTTATATAAAATCTTAAACATCCGCATCCGCGGATGTGAGCCTTTAAAAGCCGGCATCTGCATTCACATCCGCGGATGTAAAAAAATCGGCATCCGCAACATCCCTGGTCCCCACAGTAGATTTAAAACAACTTAGAATGTAAAAGAAACTACAAATATATTTTTAAATATATTACTAAAGACATAAAACGCTAAAAAATATATATATATTGAGATCGACGCACAAGAGGAACAATTAAACACGCACCGAACAATTTGCACTTAACTTTACTGTACTTACACGGCACTATAAACTCCACAACACTTAAAAGAACAATTTGGGTTTATACATCTTCGGTGTCTGACCAAAACTAGATTTATCTTTTCCGAGAATAGTTCTCACAATCAAATTTCTAGGGGAAAATGGATTCCTCTTGTTAAATAACTTTTTAAGCATCGCTTTTTTCATTTTGAAATCTTGTTCATTTAACTGCTTCTGTGTATTAGCCGTAAATTTTAAATTTTCTGGTTTGTCCAACTCGTCTACTTTGGCTTTCAGGGCTTTCCAATTAAATATCCCTGGTTTGTCATTGGGTTTAGTATTCAAGGCCGGCCCAGCCGTCTGAGTAGAAAAGTTTCTAGCTCCGTTGTCATCCACTTCGCATGCTGGTGCTTGCTTTTTCTTTGTGAACTTTCGGAAAAATGACATTTTCCTCTCACTCTGCGTACCAATACTCTGCACTTCAATTTCCTTCAAGCACAGAGGCACTTGAGGCTGGCTATGATGAACGTCGTACAGGTTAGGGTACGGAGGAGCCGATGGATGAGGACGTGGTGAGCGGTATGGCGAAGCTGTTTCATGCTGATGGGAAATTTTATAAGATTTGCAATGGTCTAACACCGAGGCGTGCATTGGACTTTTACGTACTGTATTTTTACGCTCAGCGTGTCTGTGAGAATGATTCGTGTAGCTATAGCGCTGTTCTTGTGATGACGAAGAGTACGGGTCAGTATACTCTGGTATCGGTGGTGGTTCGTAGTAGTCTTGGCCATGCATCACATAATTTGTGACTTCCTGCCGGAATGGTGGCTTTTGATGTTTGATGTCGGTCGCAACGGTGCTCTCACTTTCACTAAGTTCCTCTATAATGTCCTTTTTCTTTTTGAGTAAGCCGAAAGACCGTAATACTCTTGAGAATCTATTTTGTTTATCCTGTAAATCCTGTAAAGAAATAGAAGATTAATTAATAGAACTAACAACACTAATTACATATTTATTTAATAAACTAGTTGTCGCCCGCGACTTCGTTCGCGATGACTACACTATCCCACAGGAACCTGTTACCGGGATAAAAAGTATCCTATATCCTAGTCCGGGTCATGGTCTGTCTATGTGTAAAGTTTCTTAAAAATCTGTTTAGCCATTTTTACGTGATGCGCGGTCAAATAAACAAACAAACAGATAAACAGACAAAAATTTTATAAACTGTTGGAACGTTTTCTGTTATCGATTCTAAGTATCCCCAGCTAACTTCTTTTCGAATATCTTCCATGTACAGACTTTCAACCCTCTTTAGCTTTATTATAATTGTATAGATAGATTTGGTCTGTGGTATTTAAGTCTCAGAACAATCTAAGACTCAAATCGGTTGCTCAGGTTGCTAAATAGACATATTATTATTGGTTATTTTGGGAAATGAAACAAAAGATGTATGTACAGCCAAGTTTAATGATGTGCTTGATTTCGAGCTTGTTTTTATTTGCCGTCGCTTTACTACTGCGGTGCTAATGTTCGCTTAGGTGCCTTACAGATTTATAATGGGTAGATAACCTTAGAGAGTAACAAAACTTTTCTAAAATAATAACTCAACGGACGTATCTAACAGTTGGTCGCGTAAATACGTATATCAAAATTTGTTTAATATTTTTCGATTTGTATGTTATTCTCCAAAATTTTCTAAGCATTTTGGTGATAACCCCATCAAAATCGGTATTCTCATGGCAACAACTATCAATGACAGGCTCAAAAGGGCAAAGAACCCAGAGCCGTAAAACTCATTTAAAAAAATCCCCTATGTTACATAATAAACAACAGTTGCCAAGCAACCAAGGATTAAAGCCCGGTATAGACCAAATAAAAAATTAACAATTTTCGAGTATTTATGTAGCCTATCTTATTCTCCGGAATTTTCTTAGCATTTTGGTAAAAACCGGATCAAAATCCGTTCAGTAGTTCTCGAGTTTATCGGGTTCAAACAAACAAACAAACAATTTCTTTTTAAACTATTCTATCGTGTTCCGTAAGTGATTTTAAGGCACCCTGTGTAATTTTTTTTTGATATCTTGCAATTACAATTTTTTTATATCCCTACGTTCTTATTATATGTACAGATTACAAAATTTACCCTTCAAAAATAGTTATACTAATACCATACTTACTTACCCCATTCTTAGTATCTAAGTATAGTTTAATTAATGAAAACCCACCTTTTTATCATGTATAGACTCGCTACTAAATTCAGAGTCTGTATCTGTACCTGTGGCTTCGAGACTAAGCTTCTCAAGCACAGTGTCGGAGTATGTAGGGTTGGTCCGACTATAATACGTGTCAGACGCCACCCTAGGACCAATGGCTTCACAGCTCTTCGAATAGCATTTAATATTTTGAGTCCCAACTTTAGCATCATGCTGAGATAGCTTAGAACACCCGCCGGCACTTCTAGAAGTTAGTATTTTGTCTTCATTGGAATTGACTTTAGGAGATTCAGGCATTTTCTCTGGATAATCATGTCTTTGATTGTTGTTTGAATTCTGCGCCACAAATTTATAAATTTCCTTAATTAGTTCTTCTGTTTCAGTTGCAGTTTTAACAGTTTGTGATTCATTTGATTCAGTCGTATGTTTAGAACAGGGCCCTTCTTTAGATTGATTTACACACGCACAGGTGAAACTTGGACTCGGTAAGACATAACCATTTTGCACGCAATTCATGCGACAAACAGGGAGCAAGGGATAACAACAGGGATTTGTGAAAGGGGACATATAGTTCGGCGGCATGTTACACTGTGGCATACCAAAATTATTCATGCTGACCCCGCTGTTTGGTATCATAGTTGCATCTAGCTTCGGACTATCAGGAGGGAAGTCATTCAAACATTTTTCTGCAGTCCTTGCAGTTATATTTAAGTTATCGCACTGGGAGACCGTGTTCTCCTTTTTTATTTCTTGTAAAAAACTTTGTAGTATATCCTTTATTTCACTTAGGGCTTTGTCTGTTTTGTCAACTGATGAATCCGTGTCTTGTGTCTTATTTAAAGTGCTGTCAGTGGTTACATTACTTTGTTCGTTATTGAATACTGGGGATTGCAAGCTACTCATGGTAGCAGCATCGCGCAGAAGATTACCTTCTTTGTTAGCGTTTTTGCTCAATTGAGATTTGCGTTTTTCTTTATGAAACTCTATTAACGCTGAAGAATCATTACTTTCAATATTATCATTATGTGGTGGATAGTTTCTATATCTCTGTGGGGACTGATTTTTACCAAGTGCCTTTCTTTGCATGAGGTAATCCTCAAATTCGGTGTAATACTGAGCATTTAGATTCAATTTAGGTCTTTGTGTTCTAGGTGAAGGGAGGACTTCCTTGTAGTAATTGTAAGGTATTGTTTCCTCTGCTGCGAGTTTTCTTCTCAATTTAGGACTAGCTTTTTCTTTTACAGGAATGAGGTCGTACAGTTCAGAATCATTGTAAACATCATACTGTTTATAGATATCGTGCCTTTTATGATGTTTCTGTCGCATCTGCCTTTTGGAACTGTAAAGGCGGGTATCGCAGATACTGCGCATATAATTTAAATCATGTTCGTCTTTATACCTACATTTTTTATTTGTATCAACACAGCAAGAACATATCTCAGAACCTTCTATAATAGTCTCGTGTATCGGAAACTCCTGATCACGACAAATAGGTACTGAAATCTGAGTTATATCAGATTCTGTCTTACCGAACATTTTTACGGGTCTATACTGTCGTTTGATAATGTCAGCTATGAATTCTTTATCTAACTCACGCGTATTTCTTGTTTTATGCTTCTGTTTCAACTCATCATAGGGCGAAACTCTTTCAAGGCAAGTTTTTTTAATATGGTCCTTTTGCTTCCTGTCTTTTACTTCGGCTTCGACATACTCTCGATGCTTATATTTTTTGTCACGATGACGCGTCGGATAAGTGGTCTTGTACCCGTGACTGGCTCGAGGGTCCATAAGTGAATGATAGCTAGTAGTTGCATAAGACGATACAAAGTTTTCATAAGCAGAGTCGTTTTTGTGTTTGTTTATATTCGGCTGGCTTCCATTGAACGCCTTTATATTGTCTTCCACCTTGGTTTTGTTTTTCTTAAGTTTGTTTTGTTTATTTGCATGCACTTTTATAGGCATATCATTGGGTTTTACATTATCTTTATTATTGGCGTCTTTGTATACTTTTTCAACGCTGGCGCTGTCATCAGATTTTCTATAATGACTTTCTGATGTTTTATATAACACCGTAGTTTCGACTACATTGGATGCAGTGTCAGTCCGATCTTTTAATGAAATCGCGTAATCTCCATCATTATTATGCCCCAGAGTTTGGGAGTCCTTTCTTGAACTCTCGATACACACTAAGTCCCGGCAATGTTTGTTAACTTCACTAAGTTGATGTTCCAAACCGTCTATCTTGTCTTTCAAATCTGTGACATTGATTGTAATACTGGAATTTATTTTTAGATCTGGTTGAGACGGGCTACCTGGAATGTAGGTTATTAGGTTATGTTGTAAAATTCTTAGATAAATTCAAATTGGAAATAATGTACATTTTACTCTCATAAGTAATGGATAATTTAGCTAAAACTCTTTACTTAATAATTTTGATACATATTCTCTCCCCTAATTTCTCGAAAAGCGTTTTGTTTACCAACAATACCATACGAACCTATAGCCCGTCGCAGAAATTCTTTTATAGCCCGGTATCGACGCTTGGTCCGGGGTGATATGCGGCGGCGCGGGGTGCGGAGGGTCATCCCCAATCCTCAACTCAGCGACGCCTGCTTTTCAACATCAATCATTAGAGGAACACAAAGAAACAATTAAAAAAGACGAAGAATATGGATACCGTAATTAATACAGTCAGCTTTAATGTCAATAATGATTGTGACGTGATTGAGATAGAAATGTGGAACGATGGCTACGAATGTCATGAGAGCCATTTCACATTCGCCTATTTTAATGAAACTTGCTATGGTTATTGTTAGCTTGGAGTGTGGAGGTGTAGGTTGGAATGTCCAAGAATGGAGCTGTGCGAGGTAGCTCAGCGATGGGCGAGGGAAAAGCCACCATTAGAATCACTTTATTTTACAATACCTGAGCAAGGCAAGGAAAATTAAAGCAATCCTACCTATGTTGGTGGATTTTTTCCTCGCTTTTTACCTAGAACATCTCTGGTGGAAAACTTTGACGTTTTTATGGGATACTGAAACGGCTCTGCAGACAAGATCACTCAAAGGACAATTGGCGATTTTGGTGCCTTTAGATTCATCATCAGCTCATTTTATGTCCCCACAGTATGCTGAGAGGCCTAAAAATCGGTCATCGTCTTTTTACAGTCATACCTAATGTATCCTCCTACAAACTATTCTAAGGCAAGCTGTAAAACTCCCGAAATTTTATTGCACTTAAAACCAAAGTTACAGACCTTACAATTTTTTTCTATGAAAATCAGAAAAAAAAATTGCTGTAAATAAAAACCCTCTAAATATTTACTCTTGTATCCATTTAAAACAAGTAAAGGTTCAAATTAGCTTCAATAGGAATTATTTTCTTATTTTGGAAATTATTTTTTAAATCTAGTTTCATGATAAATTGGGATTGGATTTTTTAATATAAATTGTTCTTTATGTCATTATTAATGAACTCTTAACAAAACAAATTCCAATCGCAAAGGATTTAGAAGTTATGGACATATTAATAAAAGTGACCTAGAGTTGACACCTACTTCAAGTTGTGTTTAAATATTTGAAGAACGCTAAATCAATTATAAATAAATGTTTATTAGTAATTCAATAATAAAGAAAACCGGTTCTTGATTTCAATTAGTTTTCATTTAAAGTAAACTGCGAAATACGTCTTTAAATTTAAACTCGAAAGACAATAATGTATTAATGAAGCGTAAATCAACTACTAGAAAAAAATCAACGAGTCTTCTGAGGTCTTAGTAGCTTAGCAGTTAGAGCAGTGAGTGGACCGGCAATCCAAAGGTCGTGGGTTCGAATCCCATTCTAGCTTTCCTGAGACTGGTTTTTTTTCTAGTAAACATTTTATCCTATAAGTATTTATCATTGTAAATGCAAAAATTGCAATAATAAAGATATTAATGTATGTCTTTATTTTAATAAAAAAATGGAGAGTTCCTCAAAAGTCTCCAGAAGCAAAGATAGTTTCGGAAAATAAACAAAAAATACAAAATAAAATCTAATTTCGCTTAGGACTATTGGTGGACGTAATTCGTCTCAATTCCGAAACCACAAATGACGGCAACACTGCAAAAGCTGCCTTGTCTGATAAAAACCGCTCAACATTTGCAGAAATATTGGGGATTCATAAGTGGTTGCTTGATGATCTTCATACCATTCTGATTGTTCTGTCTATTGGATTAGGGTTGCTTATGAATGGAAATGTTAACCATTCAATTACCAATATTTGTACACCAGGTCAATCTTTGAATGTTATAGTAAATAACATATCACAGAACTCACTGAATAGTTCCACTAATGTTATTGTATTATGTGGTGACAGTTCACAAACTAAGAAACGTGACATTATAAATAATTTTAATATTTTAACAATACTGCAATCGGATACAATTGTAAGTTAATAATTAGCGCTTTTCCCTATTGCACAAATTTGACCTGGGAACAAAACAAGCGCATTTATGAACTAAATTTATTATTATTTTATTTTATTTGATTTGTCGTCATAGTGACACTATTTTATATTTTGACATTAATAAATTTATTAATAACTTTAGTTTGGCTACAGATACTATGTATCTTTCTAAGAATTGTAGGACCCAAATAGCTAAACTGTTAGCTTATAATATACAGGATACAGTTATAGATGTTATAACTAAGTCTCGTCATAATAACGTAATCATTAGTAGTTCTACTAATGCACCATTTACAACTAGTAATAAGGTAACAACCTCAGGTTGTTTAAACTGAGGTCTAAGACAAAAGCCAAGTCCCAAGTTTGGCTGGCAAGGACTTTTTAGCGGCAAAGTGCTATCTATCCAACGGTTATTGCAACCGATGGATATGCAGATTCTAAGAAATAGCTAAAAACACGCAATGGAGTCAGGGAACCGATTTTGATAAAAAAATATAAATACATCATTAGATTTTCGAAAAATGTTTTTCCTGTCCGGGAATCGTACCTGTTTTTTTAAACTACTTACTGTTATTACGCCAACCAATAGTGGTGCTTTTACGAACAAAATTCTATTTATTATTGACTAATGTCAAACTCGAGGAAAGACATTTTTAGGGTTCCGTAGCCAAATGGCAAAAAACGGAACCCTTATGGATTCGTCATGTCTGTCTGTCTGTTTGTCTGTCTGTCTGTCTATCCGTCCGTATGTCACAGCCACTTTTTTCCGAAACTATAAGAACTATACCTACTGTTGAAACTTGGTAAGTAGATGTATTCTCTGAACCGCATTAAGATTTTCACACAAAAATAGAAAAAAAAACAATAAATTTTAGGGGTTCCCCATACTTAGAACTGAAACTCAAAATTTTTTTTTCATCAAACCCATACGTGTGGGGTATCTATGGATAGGTCTTCAAAAATGATATTGAGGTTTCTAATATAATTTTTTCTAAACTGAATAGTTTACGCGAGAGACACTTCCACAGTGGTAAAATGTGTGTCTTATTTTAGAAGTTACAGGGGGGGGCCTGTAACTTCTAAAACAAGAGAATGATAAAACTAAAAAAAATATATGATGTACATTACCATGCAAACTGCCACCGAAAATTAGTTTGAACGAGATCTAGTAAGTAGTTTTTTTTAATACGTCATAAAGTACGGAACCCTTCGTGCGCGAGTCCGACTCGCACTTAGCCGGTTTTTTTTATTTTTAGTCAGTAAAATCAGTTAATTTTACTGACTAAGGGCTGATTTTTCAATCGTCAGTTAAAGTTTATTCATTGAATAATTTTGACATAATGACAGAATCTTTAGAGAATATGTCGAAATTACAATGTTATTCGCTGGATAAAACTTATCTAAAAATTAAAAAATCAGGCCTAAAATAGGTTAATATTTACACTAAATACTTGCAGGATAGATTGTCCGTGTGAAGCAGATCTCTTTTCATTAAACTATCTCTCGTTTGTGCGCAAGTATTTTGAAAAAAGCACTAAGGCTCCATTCAAATTACCCATTGCCCTTTCGTTGAACATTGCTACTCGTTAATGTGTAAATTACTGTAAGTCCACAGTAACATTGAATAAATGAATAAATAAATTCGTACACATTTGTTGTAAAGAAGGTACATACTTATTACTCAATCGCTTCGTATAGCTGGATGAGAGTAGTCGCGGATCGTGCTCGGTGGCGTGCCCTTGGAAAGGCCAATGTCCAGCAGTGGACTAGTGTAGGCTGATGATGATGATGATGATGATGATGATCGGATAGATTGATTTCAAGCTAACAATGTGAAAAGTTTGTAAAAAAATACCTTTATACCTTATATGTAATGAACTTTTTCTCCACCGTACGAAAACATTTTAATATTTTTTTTTATTTTTACTTTTAAGTTTCCAGGCCAGTTGCGCTTAAAGTTAAATTTATTTTAAATAATAATAAAAATTACAAAACGTTTGACTTTTGAATTTCAGTTGACATTTGTCGAATTAAACTTTTTATTGTTATAATTATTTATTACTAACGAACCAACCAGTATAAGGAATGGCTTTAAAACGTGAAGTATTTATTAAAAACGAAATAATAAAAGGCTCTTTGAACAAAAACAATAAAAATAATAATTATTACCAACGAGATTTTAATACAAAAACTTTTAAATATGGACCTCGACTGTTCCCGACAGTTCAATTGTCATATTCATATTTGTGACGTAGTAATCAAAATTTTATTACCCAGTTTTTGATGAAATTTACCATAAGTGCAACTTTATTATGTTCTCAAAATTTTTGCAGACCACAGTATTAACGAAATGGAGGCTTCGCCCTTGGGGGAGGAAAAACGTCAAACAGTTTTCTGACTTGGTGCCTCCAGACCAGTACGACACTCCACTGTCAAAGAAGTTTCATATGGGATACGTATTGAAAGAGTACTGGGAGACCATACCTTTGTTCGTCACCACGCTCGCATCCATCGGCGTTGTCATCATAGCCATAGCGTGGGCATGCAAAAATAAGGTACAGAAAGATGTTTGTAATCATTTCATAATTGTATACCTGACTTATATAAAAAATACACTCTGACACCACGTCGCAGACGCATAGATCAGTAAAATGTATTACTCTACATTTCTATCGGATAAAAATTTGATTGTTAGTTAGCTTCTTTTTAAAAAATTTTTTCAATACAAAACATTTAAGTCACGGTCCATAAAGTTTTAAAAATTTGAAAAGGTAGGCTATCAACCACTTAAACATTTCTAAACATAACTACGAAACAAAACAGAAAAATGTATGTAACGTTTAAATTTTATTTTTTACTAGCTGCCCGGGCACACTTCGTTCTGTCAAAAGCATTCTTTTTCTCTTTATTAAAACTTTCCGTGTACCATAAGGAACATACTAAAAAAAAATGGCCGAATTGGTCGAGCCGTTCTCGAGTTTTGCGCTTAGCAATATTCATTTTTATTAATGTGCTAATTGCTACACTTAAAATGTTCAAAATAATTTTAACGCCAATTTTGTTGCGAACAAATTACAAAAACACAAATGTTGAAAAAATTTCCACGAGCAGGATTTGAACCTGCACCCTTCTGATATACCGGGTCAGGTGCTCTTCCAATTGAGCTATCGTGGTACCACGTCATCACCAATTTTTTCAACATTTGTGTTTTTGCTACACTTAAGCTGAATTAAATATTTATAAAAATACAGTGAAAAAAAATCCAGGCTGGGTCGGGTAGGCATTTAGCCTTTTCACTGTATTTTTATAAATATTTATGTAACATTTACTTGTGTCAGGTGGACATAGTGTTTTCGACGCACAGCCGCGAAAACATCTCCCGGACGATGGACCTGCGAAACCCGTCCATCCACAAGATGATGATCATCAACCAGCGCTACGAGCCGTGGCCCGAGATGCAGGACCTGCTCGACAGGATGCGAATGGCAGAGAAGCGCGCTCTCGTGCGCGCGCAGACCTGCAGCCACCCGTAGGCCCTCGCCGCATCGAGCGCGTGCGCAAGCGGACTGCATCTATTAGCCTGCATGACTTGTATACCTAACACAAGGAACTAAATAGACAACGCACATTGACCTGCCTTGGTAAGCGCGGGTCGCAGTACGCTCGCTTCTCTTGTGTAAGAATCAAATATATGACAACTCTTGCAGGTTCCTCCCGCTTTTTCGCACCGCAATCGGTTTGTACGGGGTTAATTTGTTGTTGATAGTTTGTTTTCAACTTAAGCACATGACGATATAAGATGAAAATACAGAAATGTTTTTATAAAGAATGTTTTATTCGTTTTACCGACTCCATAGTCAACTCAACTCCGTCACGAGATTTGTCATTCCTAAAATACTGAATTTGTCTTAAAAATGTCTTCTTTTTCTTTCGTTTGTTTCCGTTTCGTTTTGGTCACTAAATGGTGTAAGTAATCTAAATTAAAATGCGGTTATCACACTAATATATTCTTTGCAAATAAACTAAATTAGTTATTCGGTACCAATCGGTTTAAGATGCATGGATAAGTTCGAGATAGTTAATGTGACCGTTGACGATACCAGGCAAACTTTGTTAACTTTTACGGTGACTCTGTTTGCCAGGTACAATCATAAATGATTTAAAAGGCGACAGAATTAAAAATAGTGGATCGTAGACAACTTCCCCTTTTACGCAGTTTCCAACAAACTCTTTTATTTCCAAATTGCAAACTTTGCGTACCGGGTGGTGGCGGGTGGCGTGTGCCTACTACACTAGCCCGGCCGTATCAATGGGTGAGCGGTTGGCGGCCGGCGAGGGGGAGCGCAGGATGGGGAGGGGGGCAGTATTTGACCACCCCGCTGCAGCGATTGGATCTGCCAATCGAGAATCCGCCGTGTGATTGCGCTCTACATTTCCCTTAATGGATTTTTTCCAAAAGATATTTTCCCTTTATTCGTTTTGGCCGCTCCCGAAGGTTTCAACTGCTACAGAAGCTAATGGTGTGCTTCTATTAATGCATGGACGTATAATGATCGCTTTTTAGTTGACTTGTTCGCAATTAAAGTTGATTTTATTGCTTTCTATGTTGTAGATAAGGTATTAATAAAAAGTAAAGAAAAGTATAGGTACTACCCCATAGCAGGGCAAAGACCCACATCATTAGAATCTAGTCATCGCTAATGTAATGGGTAACTATTGGCTCAATCACCAAGCTTGCCAATTGAGGGTTGGTGTTCAAAAACCCGAGTGGTGCATGGAAAAATACGAAACACTTTTTGTCTGACCTGGGAATTGAACCCAGGACCTCTAAATATCGGATCGAGCGCGTTCAGCCACCAAAGCGAAGTGGTAATACTCAAAATGGGTTAGTAATTGTTTTATTAGGTATATAATAAAGTTTGTAGGATAATAATTGGTAGGTATTATAGATTTTTACATTGAGAAAAAAAAAACTTTTTTATTTTAACTGCTAATTGCTGCACTGAAGCTGAATTAAATAAAGGGTGATCCAATTCGAGGTTCCTATCTTATATATTTTTTAAATACACAAAATGTAACAATATCTTACTTCTTTTTTCTTTAATCGAATATTTAGTGTTATTCATTAATTATGGAAAATTATGTCCGGCAAATGGCCGCCTCTGGACCTTCTGCAGCAGTTGATTCTTTCCAAGTTATTTTCGATGACTTTTTCGCAATTTTCGGGGGTTATCTTATCAATAACTTGGCGGATGTTAATTTTTAGGTACTCCAACGTAGCAGGTGTGTTGGTATAAACACGACTCTTAACAAAACCTCATAAAATAATCCAACGGCGTAAATCGCATGATTTTGGCGGCCAGTTTACGTCACCGTAACGTGAAATAATGAAATTATTATTATTAAAAAATAGTGTCAAGCTGAAATCCAGTGATAAATCACCCCTAGGTGTGTTCCGCGATTTTTTTTTGTTTCCATTTTTTTTCTTTTCTATTATTCTTTATTCTTCTTATTCTTAAATAACGACCTCTGAACGTTTCACGCAAAACATTTAACATTGCACGCGCTGTGTGGCAAGTTGCGCCGTCTTGCTGAATCCACATGTCTTCCACATCAATGTCTTCGATTTCGTTAAAAAAAATCGGTTATCATGCGCCTATAGCGCTCACCGTTGACTGTTACTGTCTGACCTTCAGCATTTTCAAAAAAGTAAAGCCATTATGCCGCCGGACCACAGTGCGCACCACACAGTTACTTTTTGGGCATGCAATGGAATCTTGTGTATCACGTGAAGATTCTCCTCACTCCATATGCGGCAATTTTGTTTACCCAGTTTGTATACCCAGAGAGTGTAAAATGTGCCTCATCAGAGAAAAAAAAGCATTCAACAAAATTCAAAAGCAGTGACAAAATTCAGCGCTTACGTCAGCCTTCCAGGTAGCATAGCGGTCAGTGCAGCCGCCCGGATTGCGGAAGACCCAGGTTTAGGGTAGACGTTTAATTTTTTCACTGTATTTTATAAGTATTTAATTGACAAAATATATCAACGGCTTCGTCTAAGCTATTTTAAAATCATAAAAAATACCTTGAATTTTCTTATAAAATTGGTTTTTCATTTCGATATATAATCTTGGAATATTTTAAGCAGCATTTCAATTTGTGGCGGCGCCACCTACCGTATACGCCGCACATTGACACGAAGCAAACACCTTCTCAACTGTGTCAACAGATGGCGCCACAAACGCTTACCAACGACATCGCCATACTACGACGTGAAATAGTATGGGAAACCTGCATCGCGGTAGCGAAGTTTCACCGTCTCCTTCGCTATATATAGCACCTCCAACTAACATCCGTCGGACCTCGGTCCCCGAGCTATACCACCCAGCTCGGAGGAAGATCTTCCCTTTGCCCTTCCTCAATGTGGCATTCCTACCTACCACAAGCTTTCCCTACAGTGGTGACCCCGACGTGATCTATCACCGGCATCCCTACAGTGGTGACCCCGACGTGATGTACCAATCGGATCCCTACAAATTGATCGGTGTTAAGAGGAGATGTCTACGTAATGATACTTTTGTTTATTTGTAAAAATTTTTATTAGAGCACTATTACAACTTAATAATTCCCCGATCCGATCCGAACCCCTCGGAGAATCTAGTAGTGCACGGGGACACGCACTAGTGCGTGATGCCGTTCCCTCTAGAAAACCTCTGACGGTGATTCGTTTCACACGGCTTGAGGAACCCTTTAAGTTTCTCGCCGCCCCCAAAGAAGCCCGGTGAAGCTGAAAATGCCCAGTGGCAATCGGCAAACTCTCTCACAAAAAAATAGATAGATAATACTTTATTGCAACACTATAAAACATAAACATGAACAAAAAATTAATAATTTACAAAGTTACAACTTGGAGGTCTTATCGCATTCAAGCGATTTCTTCCAGACAACCAATCGGATGGAGAGAGCTAATAAACTGTAAGATCAGAGGTAAAACTATTAAAACATACTAGAATAATCTGTATTTTATTACTTAATTTTTTTTTATTACTCTAGGATTAGGTTCTATAATGTCTTATTGTTTTAAATCTAAAATATTGTAAAAATCTAGTTTTGAGAAAGAAAATAAATAAAGGAGAAAATGATAAATATATAATGATAATGATAATAATGATGAATATATACAGGGTGTCCCAAGAAATAGTGTCAATCGGAAGAAGGTTTTTTAGACTTACTATGTTTTGGAACAATTTTAAAGTATGACGCCGTTAAGATAGCTCAAATTTGCACGGTAAATAGTTTTTTTGGTATTTTTTTTTAATCGTCCTGAAACATTTTAAAGGTTTATAAATTTTAATTAACATTGGGATTAAAAAATTTATATGGCGCAATGGTATCAGATCGGCCCGGAATTGGTTTTGAGTCTACAAGACATACTATTCACCTATTTCGGAAAAAAAATCAAGCATGTATCTCAATAATTAATGTCGCTGCGACCAATAGGTCAAGATATGTCAAAAAAATGCGAAAAAAAAACAACTTGGAAACAAAAAAAAATCGCGGAACACACCTAGGGGTGATCTATCACTGGATTTCCGCTTGACACTATTTTTTGGGACAACCTGTATATGAATACCATAATTATATATAAATAAACCTATTATATTATAAATGACAGTGGAAAGCTTATATGTAGTGTTCGGTGTGTTTTCACGTCGGTAGTCTACCGGAGCCCTGGTGGCCCTGGGGATTGAACCAGGAACTCGCGTCCTACCTACTCGAGCATCTATCCGTTCGATAACAGATTTTTTTGGAGAGGTGGCATTTTCAGCGTCACCAGACTTTTTTGGGTGCAACGAGAACACCACGGCAACGGCAACACGCACTAGTGACTGGCCCGTTCCGTACTTTTCCCGAAAGGTTCGGAGTGGAACTACCCGAGGACGCCTTTAAGGCTAGGACGCTTAGTTAATGCTTAATAATTAAATAACAGAAATTGTTCCTTGAAAGTGATAGAATAGGTTCTTTGCAAGAATTTGACTCTCTGCATCGTAATAATAAAATACATATTGTACATCTCATATATTTCTAAAACAAACTAATTGGTGTGTACTTGTATTTTTAAGCAAACGGTTAAATGTTTTGTTAGCTTTCCGAAAAGTGAGTTTAGTGCCAAAACAAGGCCAAAACTCTATTACTAATATATTATTTAAAAAAATCACAAACAATCATACACAACGGTACTTTGAACCTGGTCAAATTTCTTGATGAGGTGAGAGCGCTTTTTTTTTAAATTGAAGTTGGTCATTATACATGCCTAATAATTTTTTATCAAAAAAATCTTTTTTAAGATTTTACAATAATAGTAATTAATTTAAATTAATTGTAATTTACAGTAATACAGCCACGAGCATGCACATGTAAATATTGTAACTCTTAATACAATGGAATAAGAGTTAAAACTAATCAAAAGTGTATACATACATATACATTTTAACCGCCTCTGTGGTCTAGTGCTAGGACCACCGGCTTAGACCCAGAGGTCCCGCGTTTGATTCCCAGCGGGGGGTACATGTTTGTGTACTCGGTTTGGTTGGTGGTAGGGCTTGTTTGTCCGCCTGGCTAGCTACCACCATCTTATCTAAATATATCACCATAACATCAATGTTTGTAGCATTGTTGTGTTCCGGCAGCTAGAGATAAGGCAGCCAGTGCCTCACCAGTTGAGGATCCCGGGTGAAGTGCGCTTCCATCATTGGCCTTATCATCACTTAACATCAGGTGAGATCAAGGCACTGTGCTTACCCGTAAATATTAAAAAACGTTAATAATATTGACTGTACCATCAATAGCTTGCAGAAGTTCAGCCTGTATTCAGGCGAAACCATATTCAAGATAGGTCAGTAGGTACTGGAAGACGAGCGCCTGTTCGATGCATGACTTGGGTTGCCAAAGTTTTTTAGTTTTTAGTTTTATTTTGTTGTATTTTTGGGTGTTGTGATTGTCCTTTTTTTTGTATGTTTGTTTGTGATGGAAAGTGTCCTTTTATGATAGGGCATTTTCCAATATTTTTGACGCTGTAAGTGAGAAAAGAGCTTGACACTTGCTGACTTTCTTGCCGGTTCTTCTCAGTACAAGGTCTCCCGCCCAGAGTAGACTTACGAACCGATGGCATAATGACGTTCATAAGAGCTATTTGTAGCTTAAACTGAATAAATGATTTTGAATTTGAATTTGAATTTAAAGTGTTGCGTGACTTTTGTTGCTGGCTGTACCCACCTCCATCTCCAAGAGGGCGCGGCAAGTGCCCTCGCAACCGCGGCGGAGATGTCTCAAGTAGCCTTTTAAAATATGTTGGTATCTCTTTAGCACGTTTACGTACACAGGCGAACTGACACGGGTTCGCTCGTGTTTTTTTTGTTTCATAACAGAGAAAAGCTTGGCCATCGTCACACCTAAGTGACAACAAAGACGAAGGCAGAAGTGCACTTCACCCAGAATCCTGAACTTCAGTGGAACTGGCAATCTTACTTCTGATTGATGTAACTCAGCAATGTTGATGATAGACTTAGATAAGATGGTGGTAGCTGTAAGGCGGACTTGAAACAAGCCCTATTACCTACCAAACCGAGTACAGTTGGTATGTACGAGTAATATATACCTTGAAGCTCTGGAAGCAAGGAAGCTCTGGATCTGAAACTGGTAACTAAACTATCACAAAAACACAAATGTTGAAAAAAACCGGTTAGAACCACGATAGCTCAATTGGAAGAGCACCTGACCCGGAATG
Organism: Eudonia mercurella; assembly: GCA_963082485.1. NCBI lineage: Eukaryota > Metazoa > Arthropoda > Insecta > Lepidoptera > Crambidae > Eudonia > Eudonia mercurella. The sequence goes on along the minus strand of OY720030.1, from coordinate 20,267,971 downwards.
TCAGAAGGGGGTGCAGGTTCAAATCCTGCTTGTTCAAATTTGCGTTAAAAATTATTTGAACATTTATAAATAGCTTGCTTACTTCTTAACTGATCTTTAATATTTGTAAAAATATTATGATCGGATGTTAATGACGGTAGTTGTTGACATTGAATGGGCGCAATCATTCCCGCCCGTGGGTGCCCACCGCTGGGTATAAACCATTCCATTAACACGTTAACTTGGCGGCCCCCCAATTCTGCTATTTATTTCGATCTGAAACGAATCTGAAACACTATAGTTTCAACGTTTTCGCTATTCTACTACTACTATACTTAGCAGATAAGAATAAACTATACTCGTAACAGCCCAGGTTCGTTTCAGATCGAAATAAATAACAGAATTGGGGGGCTGGTCTCGTGCGTGCCTTACCCACGAGGCAATCAATTTTTTCTTTTTTTTTCTATATTTTTCTACATACAAAAATCATATCTTTCGCTTCAACTAACTAACTCTCTTGTATGTGGGCTAGTGGCTTAAAACCCGACTTCTGACTATCCATACTACGGGCTGGTACTAGATCTGCGGTAATGCTATTATGGCGTCATTACATGCTGTTTTATAACAGCCATACAGCCGTTATAAAATTTTATGATGTAAATTTTAATGCGTAGAGCTAACACATTGATTGCCAGACCAAACATGAGTTTTGAGTGGGTAGCTAATTCAATTCATATAAATTGCTTGTTAATAAATCAGTTTTAACATACACTTTATTCAAGTGGCCACGCTACCTTTCTGACAGGTTATAACTAACTATTATTATGACGATGCCGTTGTGATACAGCCTGCAATGCGTAGTTACTTATTTATTATAACATAAAACCACTTTTTACGAATATTAACTTCAATTTAATTAGCATATTATTCCTGACATTTCAAAACTTTTACATGGATCGGGTCACGCGGATGTCAGAATAAAAATAATGTTCTAATTTAATACGAGTTTTAAACTCGTAAGAAGTGTAACATTTCTGTGTATTTTTCTTTATTTGTGTATTCTTAAGTTTGTGGTGTTCGCGTAAACTTCAGAGAGCAATATAAAATATTATAAATTTTTTATTTGTTATCTACGCAACGTTTCGCGGATAGCAATGAACGTGATAGCAACGACATAAATAAACAACAATGGAGCTGGAATTAAACCAACAAGTATCATTTCCAATATTTTTATTTTTAAATTAGTGGCAGTGAAGATGTGTTCGGGTACGTCGCTCGCGTCCAACAAAATCCGGTACTGCAAAATCGAGTACAGTCCTGTCCGAATACAAAAATAACTCTACGGCATCGACGTCGCCGGCTATTCAGTTACACAAGTCTGACTTAAACTACGTTGAAGTCCCTGTAGCGCGAAGAAAAGGAAATACCTCCATGACTCGGCGGGGGTCGCCATGTTTATTTGCAGGTGCCGCCGACGCGTCCTAATTTGAGTGCCTCGGCCGCACCTGCAGGGTCCTGAGTGGCCCTGCTAAGGTGGCGTAATCACGAGTGTGAGAGACAGACAAACGGAGTGGTGTGCCAACAAATGTAGCCCGAGCAGGCAACTTATTATGTGATGAAGAAGCAAAAGCATAATCCCCGTTATTCCAGTGCCTATCAAGTAAGTTAATGATTGATTTAAAACTGATGTTGTCTCCATCTGACTCTATTAACAAAAATGAGACAGCTACAGTTTTAAAACCAGGATTATTATTAATTTAAGTTGTGGAATCAATGGCAATGCGTTTGTTTTTTCTAGGCGCGATGACGTACGTAGCTGATTATTCTTATCATTTTATTTATACAGGTACTCTACGCCTATCATAATATGTTAAACTACACAACCCTGATGTTAAATTTACTGTAATTGTATGAAATGGTGTTGCTTTGATAACAGTCCATTTTAATACATTTTTTTTTAAATTGCGATACGTAAAATTATCTAAGGTCAGGTCGCTTCCAGAGACTTCAATATCTGTTTAGTTACAAACAAAGAGTGCCGATTAATTAGACTAATTAAAATAATTGCTTTTTTATGATTGATCAATTGAGGTTTTACATCCGTTCAAGTACATTGGCACAATATGAGCAATATTTAATGTATTTCAAAGATAAAACAAACGTTATACAAATATAGCTGTAAAACAGTGCTATTTCCAAACAATATTGAATACGATGACTCTACCGGAACTTTACCAGTGTGGCAGTACGATCAATATACTATAGTGAATTTCATTTGACAAATGCATTTAAAGCTGTGAAACGATCGTTTTTAACTATGAAATACATTATGTGTAAGTTAAAAATACATACAAAAAGGTTTGGCACATAATCCCAAATGAAGGTTGCGTCCTAAGTGCTATAACACTGTACCGGTTAAGCTATCGTTAGCTAACATTCACAATTTACGTATTAATCGAGCAAGTCGGAGTGTTATCACTATTAAAAGGTTCCGCTTATAAAAACGATCCTTCGAAACGCAAGTCCATTCGATAATCTGTATCTTTACATATAGTATCTAATCGTTATGTAGGTATGTATATTCGATTTGCGTACCCCGCGTTCGGTACCTAACATTTATACTACTGTTACGGCTGCGTTCTGGCAGTAGTCGATGCTTAGCCTTGTAATGTCAGTCCTGGCTCCACCTGGCCCTTCGAGAACATTCCAATACAACGCTGGTCTCGAGCTCACACCAAAAGTTCGGTACCACCTGCCCTGCGCCAAAGATCCCATGCCGTGGGTGTCGGGGCGAGGAAAACTTGCGCCGGGGGTGTATTGAGTAGCACCGAAATAATAATTGCTATTTTAAAAGAAATTACTGGCAGATCGCCCGAGTGAGGAGTTACTCAATAGCACCCGCGGCTCCTCGTGCCCGGGCGGCGAGGGAACCCACTGTCTACACAACAGAATAGTTCGTAGTGCTATGCAACGGAGCTACCAGTGATGCGACTGACGTTGAACAACCGTCTAACGCTTGCTATTTATGTAATTAAAGAGAACAAACTTCAAATTTCTTTTTGCAAAGCATATTTTTGGTTAACAGAATTTTGGCGATTCCCTAAAATTTCATCATAGAAAATTACCATAAAATAGGCTGGTTGGGTAAAAAATTTTTACTTTTAAGTATGTATGGGATATCGCAAAGTATCTTTATACTTTGCCTTTGCTGGGCCTTTGCTCTTAATAATTAAAACAAAAAGAAATAACTTAATTAGTGTAAGTGTTAAGTTAATAAATTGTGGTCAAAATTATGAAAATTGTTTGAATGGCTCCATAAGTGGTGCATCAAACGGCCTTGCCTTTAAAAAAGATATTACTTAGCGTCAGTAGGAGCACTGGGCAGCCGCTCGCGCCGGATACAGCAGTGGACAGTGCGCGCGCGCGCGGTCACAAACCATATTCACAATCATTTACCTCATTATTATCCTATACACATAAAAATATTAAAACGGAACGTATCAACTACATATTTAATACTGTGCGTAACGAGCCGTAACATCATAGACTCACCAAATGCTGTACAAACGAACTTTGTAATCGAAGGAATAAGGCTGCTTTTCCACCAGAGCTATGCGAGATAGCTAAGCGGTGCGCGAGAAAATATTCACCAATAGGATTGCTTCATATTCCTAGCTTCGTTCGGGCGGCGGCGGCGTTTACAACCATTAAACCTCGGGTGGCTCACATCCATTAGTGGATTACTCTCACACGTTCGACCTCGCACAGCTCTGGTGAAAACCCAGCCTAAGGCTTCGGCCACGAAAACGAGTGGTTTGCGACGCGGCTAACAAGTTGTAGTTCATTGCGCGTCATACTATGGAAGTTTTTGTCAACGGTAATAGAGAAATCACTATGAATGGAGAATTGGTGCACCGCGCTGTTCACCACTCGCGTTCGCGACGGAGCGGTATCAGGGTGCAAAAGTGAGTTCTATTGGCCATTCGATCGTGATTTTAATAGATATTGACAATTTGTATGGCAATTTTTAACTCTCCTCGTTTGTCACCTTCAATGCCATACAAATTCTAGTTTGTGATTGTAGTTTTCGTTAACGTGATCAAATGACCAATAAAACACGCTCTAGGCATCCATAAACAGTGTCCACGACCGCCACATAGATACATACATACGTGTGACTTCATACACACGCGAGTCGCGGCGCAGCGTGCGTGTGTCGTTAATATTTAGAATATTCTCGTCCGAAACATCGATAATTGAGCACCGAGAAAGACAATTAGACATCTTAAAATTGAAGTCACAAACGCGTACATTTACAAGAAACACGCACGAAAAATAACGATGTTGGTGCGGTCGCTCGCACCCTGCTCGCACCATGCTCACACCATGCTCGCACCATGCTCGCTCGAAATGTGATGCAAACACTATATTCTTCATTCCTCGGCGGCTCGGCCATTCATTTAAAAATTGTTTCATATTATAACAAAACTTTTTACAGCTAATATTAATAGCAAAAATCATTTAAAGAAACAAAATGAAAATATCAAACTTTTTTAACAACAAATTTAAATTAATGGTACCTATTTAATTTAATTAATTTATTATAAGGTATTAAAATATAAAAATTGAATGCGTGGCGGTTCATGAAAACCATTATTTCATGATGTTAAGTGATAGTCATCTGCAAGATATTATGTCACGTTTCCATTTAAAAAAAGAGAATAATAAATTGATCCACAAAAAAATAGTGCGCTAGCACCTAAAATGCTAAGTTAGCATCTAAATAGTAGTTTAGGTGCTAACTTTGTATTTTTAGGTGCTAACTTAGTATTTTTGTGGGTTAGGTTAGGTTAGTTTGGTGATCGATTAAATACAACCCTTAAAAATGTTATGTTATATTAACCACCCTAGTAGCAGATGTTTCGCGTTCGATACCCAGAGTGGGTATATATTGTATTCGGTTGTGTTTGTACTAGAGCTTATTTTAAGTGTACGTGGCTAGAGACCCCCATTTTATTTTTACAGCATTGTTTTGTTCTGAGTCTTCAACAATTAGAGGTAAGATAATAACTTCCTCAGTGGTTGAGAACTATGCGTGAACTGCGTTTTATCTTCGGCTTTAACATCAGTTAGCATCTTCATCAAAAATATGTAGTTGGAATTAAATATTAGGTAAAGCAGATTCAAATTAACTTAATGAGTCCTCATGAACCGACAAAATATTTGAAATCAATGACAGTGGACAACAGATACATAAAAGTTACAAGTACTTGCGTTAGTACATACACAATACATCAAAAAGTTATACATAGCTCATTGACGCCAAAAAAACATCACGCCACCTTCAAACGAACTGAAATATACCATATCACTTTTAAGTGCAGGTAATCACATATTCAATAATCATATTAATTTAATAATAATAATAATAATCGTAATA
>OY720030.1:20152724-20262352 GCA_963082485.1 Eudonia mercurella | reverse complement strand
CTCCTAAACTCTTCGTCAAGTAGTGCAAAAGTCTTATTACAAAATATGTGCCCATGTGTAATGATAATTTTTAATTCAATTATATTCATTGTAAAGATATTCTTAAATCATTAGCAGAATACCAGTGTTTTGCGTTTCTGTAAAATTGTTTTGTTTGCTGATGATACATCTCTAATTTTTAAGATGAATCGAAAAAAACATTCAGTCTAATTAAGAACCTCCTCCTTTTTGTTAATAAAAATAGGTTTTATGACTTAAACAACGCTCTGAGCAATCTGAGCAAAAAGTTAGACATAATCTAGGAGTCTTCATGTTGTCGGCTAAATGTACGCTTTACATAATAATATGCATTTAGCATAAACATTACGTTACTGACACGGCTGCAGCGTAACGTTATTTGGTGCCTAGGTGCGATTTTTATTCCAAATTCGATCACATTAATGAAAACTAGAAATTACATGGGAAGATTGCAACTTCTTCTTCATGTGCTCCTCCTATCGGAGGTCGGCTATCATATGACTATCATTATGGCTCAAGTGAGCCTGTGATGTTGCGGCTCGGAAAAGTAGATTGCAACAGTAACTTGCATCGGTTCTCTATCTTTAATACCATAAAACAATTGTTACGGTTAACGGATTGAGCAGATTGAATGGGATTAAATACTACTCGTATATAGGTACTCTGGATGCTTGGTGTGAGTTAGATTTGCCATTCGATCACGAGAGTTCTGTAGAGTTAATGTCGCCTTATGCAGTAGCTGGTACTTCATCAATTTCCATCAGGTGTGCCAAATGCCTGTTAGCTCAACGCTCTTATCAAAATTTGAGCATTTAGTTTTGGTATTTAATCGATTTTTAAGATTGCCAATTTTGTTATAGTTGATTGTTACATTGCCTGTGCATGTCTAAAGGAATTCGTGTTTTGCTGTAGTCCTAAATCACTCAATAGTAAAGCGACATGGGAAAGCTCTGAACATACCTATGTAAAATGTTTTTGTTAAATATAATTTTTACACAAATTTTGTTGCGAACAAAGTTTTGGCTTTCAAAGTAAAAGTAAATAGTGTTGAATAATTTCGGCGGGCTGGCCACGATAGTTTAATTAGGAGAGCACCTGACCCGGTATGTCAGAAAGGTGCAGGTTCAAATCCTGCTCGTGGAAACTTTTTCAACAAGTGCAAGTTGCTTTATAGATCATTTAAATATACTGGCTCTTGGATCGAAAATATCTATGTCAATACTCTTGATAGATAGATATCTCGTTGTAAAGTGTCGGCTTTACATTTTTACAAGGGGATTAGAGAAGGAAGTGTTGTTTTAATACGTTCGTTGGTAAAATGTCTTGTTCGATATTCGGGGGCTGCGTCTCGTGGCGATATTTAGTTTACTCAAGAGATAAGGAAAATCAATTCCGTTATGAAGAAACGCAAGCAAATGAAAAAAGGCAAAGTGTTGAAAAAATTCCACAAGCGGGATTTGAACCCGCACCCCATGACATGCCAGTTCTGCAAAAGTATTAGGCCCTGCTGCTTACGACGGACAAGTATGGCCGTCACTTTAACTTTGTCAAGTCTACCACCATACGCAATGAGGCTGCGACCAAGACCGCATTTGTTATTACGGGGACAGGCATAAATAATATAACTAGTGGTAGCTAGCCAGGCGGACTCGAAACAAGCCTCCAGTCAAATCGAGTACAATATTACGCCCCGCTGGAAATCATACCAGGAGATCTGGGTCGGAGACCTCCACTACACCACAGAGGCGATATAAAATATCTAAAAATATGGTTTAGGCAAGGTTAGACCAGCGGCGGTCGTTGCCTTTGACAGCCAGACACGTGCAGGTCACGAGCTAGGTGTCCTCGCGCGTCATCGGTGTCTGCAGCCGTCTAAGGGCGCGTAAAGGACGATTACGTTAGTGGCTACTAACGTGAACCCATACTTAGCACGTGCGTATTTGCTATCTGGATGAGCAAACAAGTCTACTAAGAATGTGTTAAAAAATTAAATAATAATCGTAAAACAAGTTGCTACCTACAATTAAGTACAGTTTTTATCAATGACAGTGATAAATAATTATTGAATTTGACACTTTCATTTAATCATTATTCTGATATTTAATACAATTTAGTTTTAATATACACAATTTTATTTTATTTTGAACTATTTTTAAGTAGGTAACATTGTAATTTTAATAAAATTTTGTATGCTCTTGAGGCAGATCATAGAGGCTCTGATTTGATTTTGTAAGCCCGCATATCATACCTGTGTTTCACAAATTAAATAAATTTTTAATTTGAAATTTAGTTTTGATGGTTTTATCCGGTCCATGAGTCAAATTCCACCACCATTCACCATATCATAAAAATTTTGTTGTCAGTCAGTTTTCAAGTTACAAAGGAGTTAAAATGAAAATGAAAATGAAAAACGAAAAAGGTTTATTACAACAAAAATAGGATAATACAGGATTATACAGTGTACCTTATAGCAACATTACATCCTACTTTGTTGTAAAGATATATCAACAGTTTACCTGTGACATCAACACTAAAAAAATTTGTTTCGTTGATGCCAGTACGATTAACAAGAAAAAAAAAATTTTTTTTTTACTTAGATAATAGAAGTGTCTTTCTGGCCCATCTTGAGATGACTGATTTAGGATACTTTTGCGGGTCATTTGTTTTTTTATATGTATATGTATACTTCCCATTAATTTATAATTGATGGTTCATAAATAATTAGTGCAAACATAATACATCGAATATAATATACATCAAAATTTTGTAATGTGTCATGAAATGAATGAATAAATAAATATATAATTTGGCTACCACTTGGCACTTGGCCAAACTGCAAAGGTGTCAAGTCAACAAGAAAAATATAGTTGCCGAGGGTTGCCGAAACTAGGAAAGAGCAACCTCGCACATTGGAACACCTAATGGTTCTAGGGTACCTACGCGTCATTCCGTCATTTAGTCTTAAATACATCATCATCATCGTTTTTTTTTATAACTTACGGTAAGTATTTGGCCTGATGAGAAGTAATTATAAGGGCGAAGGTGGAAGCACACTTCACACGGAATCCTCAACTACTGAGGCATTGGCTATCTGATCTCTAGCTAGCACAACAATGCTATAAACATTGATATGGCACATTGGTATAACATGTTATGGCGACATATTAAGATAAGATGGTGGTAGCTAGCCAGGCGGACAAACAAGCCACCCCACCAAATCAAGCACACAGACATGTACCTTCTATTGGAAATCAAACCCGAGACCTCCGGGTCTAAGACGATGGTGTGATGGTGTCAGTTAAAACGTTGCTAGGCTTAGACTTTTCCACATGAAGGCTCAAGGATTTAGTCTGTATATAAGCCACCACGCAAGTCTAAATCGGATTAGTGGGCTTTATAACCACTGCACATCACTACTGCCACCACTGCCATCTTATGACAACAGCCGAGACAAAACGAATACTTCAATAACACATCACATAAATGCATTACATTATAAGTATATAAAAATATTTATTCAAATAAACTTTTACCAAAATCGGCAAAAGCTAACATAACAGATCGGAAAATTGATACTCCAAATAATGTGGAGGAGTGCTAGTTACATGATTCTTTGGTATTTCAGTGATTGTTATAGAGTGCCCATAACCACGTTCTAATTTCACTCTAATTAAAAGGACTTGCCCCAATTGTGGGGCCACATTGCCGGGGTGGGGTCCCCCGACTGCAACAGTTTATGCCTTTTTACGGAGAGGGGGGGCAGCAAGGGGGGGAGACAAATGAACGCCGGAGGTGTGAACATAAAACTCTAGTGTGTGGAAACGTTTGTTTTTACAGGAGCCCGCCTTTTATTGAAGATGCCAGCGCCTCGGAACGGCTCTGAAGTATTCGCCCGAATATTCCTGTATAAAGGAAACTGTATGACACTGTATACTTAATACTCGTACTTCTGTTACAGAGATGTTAAAGATACTCATTAGTCATATACTTATTGTAATATTCAGTCAGTGTCTTTTTGTGTAAAGTCGATTCAAGTCTTTTACGTTTTTCCGTTGTACTACGATTCGTCTAAGAAAAAACAAAAACAAATATGAATAATACAGATATCAAACACGTCGAATAGATTAAGCATAAATGTATAGTTGTATGTGTGTGTGTCTTATTGTGTTGTGTTGTGTTAAAGTGCGAATCACTGGTATAACTGCAGAGGCGCATCTGAGGGCGCAGGCGCAGCGCGCGGCCTGCGAGGTACTAGATCCTTTCTTTTTAGTTGATGTAGGTAATTAACTAATGACTGTAGATGTGCAAATTTGAGTGCCGTTACGAAACTAGTTATTAGAAAATTATGTTATAAGTTTATTAAGAAAGTGTTGTTTTAATTTATATTTAATATTATTTGAATTTAATAGATCTTTAATATCTTTAGGTAAGTTGTTTATTAATTTAGGTAAAGTGTGTTTTAATTGATTCCTTCCGTAAAAATTTGTATAATTTGGAACAACTAGTAAATTATTACAAGCACTACGAGTGTTGGTCGGGCAGCGGGTTATTTGGACGTTGTTGTTAAAAAATTGCTCGACTAGCAACTGATATTTGACCTTTTCGTACGCGGGGAGGATATTACAATAATAAAAAAGCTCATTAGGTTTATTTTGAATTTTTTCTTGTATAGCTAGAGGTTCAATAGTTCTTTAAATCCTTGGTTGTTGGAGGTGGTTGGCGGTTATGAATTTTATTTAAGTGGGTTTTACACGTAAGGCCGTAGCCTATAATTGATTTTCCTAGTGCTTTATAAAGCATTATAAGATCATCATGGGAGATCTTAAATTATCTTACTATAAAATGGATCTGGCACTTGCCTTTTAAATATTTTGAACATCCTTAAGTTCAAATAACTTGAGTGTTTTCTCATAAAGAGATAGGTACGAGTGCAATGCTAGCGGCTAGAAGTTTTCAGATAAAATCTGTGTCGATATTACATTCCGCTTCGCCGTGGCTGCCAGAATTCACGCGGAGTCCGGCGCGGCCCAGTGCTGGGGCGATGTTAGGTTCTATTTGAGTTCGAAAGGTAGGGTAGTGTTCGTCAGGAAGTTTAGTCATTACATACAGACTACCTACTGTCTAGCTGTCATTCCGTAAAATTTCAATGAAAATCTATGTTATTTTTGGTGATGAAATCTATGTCCAACACTGGGCAACATGATACTTATCACTAAAGCAGCGCTGGAATTAGAGAAACAAACCCTCCATTGCGGTGATGGCCTCGCACTCGCATATTACGAAAATAGGTTTTGGTAACAATATTACTTGACAAAAGAGTTTTGCAGTTTATGAAACTTTACAATAACTTGACATCCCAATATTAACGTGAACGTAACAAAAACTACTGACGTATTCTTTGAAGAAGAAGAAAAACATTTATTAACTACACTCATACATAAAAAAAATTAAAGAGGCAGACATTATACAAATTTTTAACCGTGATTTCTGAAATCTCTAACCGCGATCAGATCAACTGACATATTTTCTAACATTAAATAAACTGTGTTACGGATACTGCATCTTATTCTCAAAAGCACATAATATAGAAAAATGAATATCTCGTTAGTAATATTTCAATTCCGATGTTTTTATCTTTTAAACTTAATGATTATAATTATTAATCAAGAAGCTTGGAGCTTTGATGCGATCTAAGATCTAAACAAATAAGTTTACCCAAGTGCTTTAAAGCTATACCTAAAGCCATATCTCTAAGCAATTATAAAAAAAATATTAGAGATGCGAAAAGTTCCGAAGTGCTTCGCCTAGCCAAGCACATCACTAGCACCCCGCCCCGCTACCAAGATCGTGCACACTAGATTCCCGGGCGCATTGTAAAATACACGACCGACGACGTTTGTAATCTCATGCCAAATTCACTCGCTAAATAATATTTGTACAGTCCCCGGCAGAAGCATAGAATGGTGTAACATTTTTGGATTGCAGTCCATTTCAGCGGTACACAACAATTTAATATGCATGTCTTCTCTACCGTCCGTAGCTCGTCTCGTGGAGTTGTCGGAGTTGGGTGCAACCGACAAAGCTTTACGCTTTACAACCTCCCTTTTTATCTGTTTTACTGTTTATTCGTAAACAGTAAAACCTGTAGTTATAAAAAGAGTTTTATTAACTTCATAGATTTCATACATCTATAATTTGTATGACAAAAAAACTCTAATCTTTTATCGCCAGGCGATCGTTCCTTTAAATGCCATAATATGAATTTCCTTTTTCAATAATGTCATTGAAGGGCAAATAAAACTTACACTAAGCACCCTGATTACAAAATGACAACCAATACTAAGATTTATCCCATGCTGCTCTGGGACGTCACAATAATCAGCTGTTTAACTTCCCGAGCAGGTCGTAAGAACCCACTAAGGGACAAGGGTTCCAAGATACATCAGGCGATCGGCTAGCAACCCATCACTGATGTTATCTAATAGGTATACCAATAAACCTTCATTCATTTGAAAAGTGGTTCTATTAATGATATTTCCCTCATTATTATTACTACTCTCAAAGCCTACATGTAATAATATAAAATAATTAAATACTAATATCTTCGGACGAGGCGCGAAGTATAATTGATGATTAAACGAACTCACTAATATTCCATCTCGGAACCCTACTTTGTTGATGCTAAATGTGGCGCCGGGTCACTTTTGGCGAGTGTACTCAAAAATGGTGATTTCAAATGCTCTGTCTATCCCTTCTTGGGAGATAGACATGAATATCAAAAAATTCAAAATTCAAATTTTTTTATTCGAAATGAACTTTTACAAGTGTTTTTTGGACGTCAATTCAAAGCCATTATTCGTAAACCCTACGGTGGAGACCTTGTACTGAGGAGTAGCCGCAACAAATTCGGCAAGGGCTGTTTCTTTCTCCTGTAGTGTTACAATACAAGTTTATTAAAAAAAAAGCCAACAATTATATCACATTCATAACATTAATTTGCACTATTGTGTATGTACAACTATGTAGTTATATCCATACATTTTTGTCATTAACAGAATCTTCCACGTTATAATAACCTTTTCACTTCAGTAGCTCAAACATGTAGGTTTTGCTGCCTGAAATCAGTGAGCAAAATGCGATTTTGCTCACTGAGTGAGACAAATAACTATTTCACTTCAGTAGCTCAAACATGTAGGTTTTGCTGCCTGAAATCAGTGAGCAAAATGCGATTCTGCTCACTGAGTGAGACCAAGTAACTTTTTAATTTTTTTTTTCAGAAAGCCGCGAATATCTTATTCAGCCTTGGGTTAATCATACAATTTGAAACATTCACACTCTATCTCTTTCCCGTCATTAGAAAGAGAGAGAGAGACAAAGATCAGCCCTTTCGAAGTTCCAATTTTGAATTTGACCTCAAAGATAAACACGTTCGGAATCTCGTACTAACTAAAGAAATTTTGTAAAAAGATAATTATGTCTTTTAATGTAATGTAAGAAACATCCAGTCAGGAGGCGGGGCCAAGCGGCTTGCGTCACAGTGGCGTGACATGACGTGAGCGGCTTGGGTGGGGACGCGGCGCCTGAGTGGCACAGGCGGAGCGGCTCCTCACTTTTTCGACGGCGGACGTTCGTGCTGGATGTGTTTTGCGTGGCTATTTGTTACTCATATTTTTTGTCGATTTGTGTTGCATTAATCAAATAATTAAAGTTTAGCAGTTGGTTACGTTAATATTTTGTTTCTTTTTTAAAAAATCCTTCGCACGTATGGTTTCTAATATCAGAAGTGGGATAGTTCACGACGCCTAGTTCGCTAACGGCTTACTGTTATAAGTTTTAAAATTTAACCAATAACGATTTTTCTTTTCTCTGAATAGTGTTGTGTTGTGTTGTTTTAAGTTGATAAAAATTGTAAGTACTTTCTACTTTGATTTTATAATGTCGGGACGTCATTCTCGATCACGTAAAAGAAGTCGTACCCCACGTAGACATAGTAGTAGGTCACGTAAAAGTCATGATAGAACTTTTCATGACTCTCGTAAGCGATGCCGCCGCGATAGTTCTTTTCATCGCCGTAGTAACTCTTGCGGTCAGGCATTAGATGCGATCCTTGAAAGATTACATGCAATAGAGGATAGGTTGTCTACCACCTCGACATCAGCTATTGAGCCTCCACATCCAGCACTGAAACGCCATACTCCGCCGCCTCTCGCTCCAGGTAAAGCTGCCGTATCCGGTGAGTCTGTTTCTGATACAACTATCAAAATTGTCAGCGTTTTGTCATCGCTGATTCAAGGGAAGCCTAGTCACTATTACATATCAAATTTTGATCCAAGTATACACGATTTTGATGCTTCGTGTGTAGAGGTAGATCGAGGACGCGAATTAAATTGTTGGGACGATCGCGAGTGTTTGTCGCGCATAGGTGGTTGCCTTAAAGGCGACGCGCGTACTTGGCTTAACGATTGGGTCTCGAACGATCGATCATGGACAAATTTCAAATTAGAATTTCGTTCGCTCTGTCCACGTAATGTTGACATTGCTAACATTTTGTTTGATATAATGAATACGGATTCAAAAAGTTTTGCTTCCGACTATGCTAGGAAGTCATTGTTACGTTTGAATGTTGTGAAGGGGTTGTCTGACGATTTAAAAACGGCTATCGTCATTCGAGACATTACAGACCCTCAAGTAAAAGCTGCTGCTTCTAATGCTAAATTGCAACCAAACGAAATGGTTTATCGGTTTATTCAAAACCTAAGACAGATTTTCATAGTACCCGCAATTTTGTTCGTTCCTCAAAAGCAAATCGTCCTGAATTTCGTAAACACGAATCTACTAAATCGGTTATGAAGTGTTTTAACTGCGGTGATAGTGGTCATGTGAGGTCACAATGTTTAAAAAAAAAAAAAAAACAAAAAGTCAATACGGCACCTACTACATCGAATAGAACGTCATTTTCTTGTACAAATTGTAGTAAGGTAGGACATACCGTAGAAAAATGTTTTGTTAAGCAACGTGTTGAGTCAAAAGGTAAAGATGCTAGTAATGTAAATTTTTGTCAAAACAAGCCGAACGCAAAAACGTCATGACTGCTGTAATTGAAAAGTTACCTGTAGACATTTTAATTGATAGTGGTTCTGATAATTCCTTTATTTCTTGCTCTATTCTTAAATATATTAAAGCAATAAGATTCTTACATATCGCTTGATGCATGGAATAGGTAGTCAAGAAATAGAGTGTACTTGTTATGTGACAACTGTAATTGAATTTGAAGAGATATCTGTAGAAGTTGATTTATTTGTTGTACCATCCGAATGTATTAGTGCACCTATATTGTTGGGCACTGATGTACTAAATAGAAAAGGGGTTACTTATATTCGAACTGGTGAAGTACAACGACTTATCAGAGTAGATGATTTACCTCATGTGCATCACTTGCAAGTTTTAGATTCGAAGTCGAATATTTAGGCAGACTCATAATAAGCTAAGGTCAGGTGTGGCCGAGTATATGGTGCCATGAGTGGACTCCAGATGCCTGTGCTGCATATTTTGAGTAAGATTTTGGTTGTTATTTATTTAGTGAGCAGACCTCACAATTCTTTGCGAGTAGACTTCGCACGTGAGCAGACCTCACAATTATTTGCGAGCAGACCTCGCACGTGAGCAGACCTCACAATTATTTGCGAGCCGACTTTGCACGCGAGCAGACCTCGCACGTGAGCAGACCTCACAATTATTTGCGAGCAGACCTCGCACGTGAGCAGACCTCACAATCTTTGCGAGCAGACCTCGCACGTGAGCAGACCTCACAATCCTCTGTTTGTTCTACAGGTACTTTAGACGGTATATTGCTAGTTACGCAGACGGCTTGTATCGCGAAGCTCACGAAGAAGGGTGAACCGTTTATCTGGGGATATGAACAAGATGCAGCACGCGATTACATAATTGACTGCTTGACTGGGGAACCCGTACTTGCTATATTTGACCCAAAATTACCCACCGAGCTACACACCGACGCTAGGGCTGTTGGTTATGGCGCCATTCTCTTACAAGAACTATTGTTGGTTGGCTATTTATTTAGTAGAGCGACGCTCGGAGCGGAATCAAGATATCATAGCTATGAGCTTGAAACCCTGGCCATAGTCAATGCACTGCGGCATTTCCGTCACTATTTGATTGGTATAGACTTTAACATAGTGACGGACTGCAATTCACTAAAATTAACAGAACGAAAGAAAGACTTAGTTCCACGAGTGGCTCGTTGTCGACAGGCAAACTGGATCCCGGTATGTGGGGTCCATACAAGATCCTGCGAGCTCTGGCACACCACCGCTACGAGCTGGAGTTGCTGGCCGGGTCGTACGGTAAAAAGACTCAGGCAGCCGCCGAGCACATGGTTCTGTGGCGCGGCGAGTGGACTCCGGAAACCTGCGAAGCCTTCTTCAAGGGTGGTGAGTCCAAGCTCGACATGCAAATACGGATTGTAATAGAAAGAACGGATTTTATTCCTCATTGACCCATGGACAGGGTAACCAGCCCCAAACTCGTGGTCATTCTTCCTCATTGACCCATGGACAGGGTAACCAGCCCCAAACTCGTGGTCATTCTTCCTCATTGACCCATGGACAGGGTAACCAGCCCCAAACTCGTGGTCATTCTTCCTCATCGACCCATGGACAGGGTAACCAGCCCCAAACTCGTGGTCATTCTCCGTCGCCGACCTCATCCCGCTGTGCCAACCGCTGCCGCCGGACTGCGTGCGCTTGCGCGTCGCCTGCAAGGTGCGGGTCACCGCGGGCACCGGCGCCGAGATGGAGGCGCTGAAGGGGTGCGCGGTGGCAGCGCTCACCCTCTACGACATGTGCTAAGTATTTATTAGATAGCCACGTGCGCGGGCCTTGTGCCGCTACCTGTGGCGTGTGCTAAGTTTTTATTAGATAGCTACGTGCGCGGGCCATGTGCCGCTACCTATGGCGTATGCTATATCTCGAGCAGCCACGTGCGCTGGTCTTTGGAGCGCTACCTATGACGTGTGCTGGCAGCCTGTGTCGGCTGATATGGTTTTGGTAACTAATGGTAATGGTAACTGTTTGTGTTTTACAATTATCGTTTCAAATTAACTATTTTTGCGTACACCTTATCTTTCATTTATTATAATCCTTGATTTGGTAACGATTTCCAGTGACGAGTTCTGCTGTTTGAGTACACGCTTACAGTTGTGGCGCGGCGCTGAGAATCGTTACAAAATGTAGATATGTCCCTCTCGATAAAGTTGAGAGACGTGCGATTCAGTGATGCCTCCGTCATTCAAACTCAATTGTTGTGTATCCCTGTAATTCAAGAGGGGACGCCCTCTGTGTCTGAATGTTCACAGAAGCAGTTGCAGGACACGCATCGTGGTCAAAGTCGACAAATATTGGTAAACTGAGAGCTCTCAGACATGCGTTTTGTCTGTTCTTGATAAAATTACAATGAGTATGTGAGAGATGTATGAAAGAGTTTTGCACGAGTTTGAAAATGACTTCGGCAACTTTACCCCTTGTTGTTATTCCAGATAGAGAATTCTGACCCTAGGGGACTGTCTGACAGTAGCGGGACAGTCTACAGCGCAACGACGACGCCGGTCTGATGGCACTGCGAGATGCAGAGGGCTCTTCGTAGTCGCCCCAAGACTTCGTCGAGGACGACTCGCAGTCAGGAGAGGCCGTGTAAGAAACATCCAGTCAGGAGGCGGGGCCAAGCGGCTTGCGTCACAGTGGCGTGACATGACGTGAGCGGCTTGGGTGGGGACGCGGCGCCTGAGTGGCACAGGCGGAGCGGCTCCTCACTTTTTCGACGGCGGACGTTCGTGCTGGATGTGTTTTGCGTGGCTATTTGTTACTCATATTTTTTGTCGATTTGTGTTGCATTAATCAAATAATTAAAGTTTAGCAGTTGGTTACGTTAATATTTTGTTTCTTTTTTAAAAAATCCTTCGCACGTATGGTTTCTAATAGTAATTTATTGAATGTTTAACTTTTTGTTGTATTTAAACGAAAATAAGTATTTACTGCAAATAAAACTGATATTTAACCTGATAATATTTATTTCTAGTTTCAATAATGTTACGTAATATATTTTATCTCCTAAAGTGTTCTCGCTGCTGAAGTGAAAAGTTATGTGTGTTACACGAGAGCAAAGTTTTTTGCATCTCGTGCCTTTGAATCCCTCGCCACACTCAGGATTCAATTTTAGAATCACTCGCTACGCTCGTGATTCAATCGTTGAATCCTTCGCACTCGCAGCAAAAAACGACTTTGCTCTCTTGTTGCACAAATAACTATTACTCATTAGAGTCTTTTTGACATGTGCTTTAAATTTATGTAAGGGCATTTCAACAACATTTTGTGGAAGAATGTATGTATGTATGTGTGTATTTAGGTAAAGTGATTTTTACGTGTTTTACGTAGTAAAACGTATCGGTATTCCAAGTGGCCAACCAGTCATGAAGTACAACAGTTGGTATCTTTTTTTCTCATTTTGAATTTGTACAAACTGTATTATGTGTGTGGGTTTGTAGGGAAGCCTGGTGGTAAGTGGATAGAATGCCACACTGAGGAAGGCCAACGGGAAGATCTTCCTCCGAGCTGGGTGGTATAGCTCGGGGACCGAGGTCCGACGGATGTTAGTTGTAGGTGCTATATATAGCGAAGGAGACTGGACACAAAGCTCACCAAGCGCCTTCTGCGCATGGACAGGAATAGCCTAAAACTGGTGGCGGGGACCATTACTGGACACTGCTCGCTGAATAAGCACTTTCACACACTAGGTATTACTGATAGTCCTCTGTGCAGAGCGTGCATGGAGGCGGAGGAGACGGTGGCGCATGTGCTCCTTGAGTGCACCGGCGTCGCTCAGATCCGCAGAGAAACTCTCGGTACACCGGAATCACTCGCGGACGCCCTGAAAAGACTAGGAAGACTGATCTGCTTCTGGAGGGAGGTGGGCTGGCTGGAATAACCGGCCGCCATGGCTCACGCACAATGGTCCACCTAAAGGACTAAGTGCGGAAACCTTCACCGCTAACATAGAACATAGAACATAGCGAAGGAGATGGTGAAACTTCGCTACCGCGATGCAGGCTTCCCATACTATTTTATTGTCATAGTATGAGCAACGTCGTGGGTTTGGTTTGTGGCGTCATCTGTTGTCACGGTTGAGAAGGTGTTTCTACGTGTCGAGTAATGTGCGGCGTATGCGGTAGGTGACGCCGCCACAGGTTCAATCACTTGTAGTAGGTGTGGGAGAAATATGCAACAACACTGTGGTAAACTGGGGTTATTTTTAAATAAAGTGACTCCCAAGCATTCTAGGCGTCCCTCTAGTGTGCCCACCTTCAAATTCTTTCCATAGGTTTACATGTAGAAGAAAACTTCAACTTAATTCAAAAGATACTCTGTTTAACGGTATGCACGTTCGACAATGTATGAATATTTGTGTTTAATTAATCTAATTATCTATCTATATAAATAGAAATCAATTGCTGTTCGTTAGTATCGCTCAAACTCAAAAACGGCATGACCGATTTGAATAATGTTTACTCTGTGTTGTTCGCTCTAACACAAGGATAGTTTAGAAAAAAAATAAGGGAAAACTCAAGAAAACAGCTGAAAAATTGGTTATTTTGTATGGGAATCGCCATATTGGATTACTCTTAATAGATGGCGTTCGTGGCACATATTTATTAAAACTTAGACAGGTCAATAGGTCTGTCGGGGCAGCTAGTTGTTACTAATATTATAAAGATGACTGCTTTGTATTTGTGTATGTATGTTTGCAACGAATTAACTCAAAAACTACTGGACCGATTTAAAAAGTTCTTTCACCATTAGAATGCTACATTAGCGCTGAATAACATAGGCTATATTTAAAAAAATGTGGTTCAAAGTCTGCCGGGTCAACTAGTATAAAATAAAGTAACTTCAGTAGCTAAAACTATCATACTGCTGGGCAAAGAACTCCTTCATTGAACTCAGGTTACCAGCGCTTGATCTAAACACCATAACTTGCCAGATGCGGGTTGGTGATCATAAACCTGGCTCAGAAATCTGAAACCCGAAAAGAAACGTCCTTGCTAAGCATTTTCTCTTTATAAGGATGCCGTTTAATTTCGAATTGATGGCTTAATGATTTAATAAGAGTTCAAATTGTAATCAAAATAATAATTCAATTATACGCTGACGTATTTTTTATCATTGTTAAAATATAACCCTCCTTCTGATGCAGTCGGGTAATAAAAACGAATGCGATAATATCATGTATCTAATAAATAAAGATACGATCTCGTTCGAGTTTTTTAAGTGTAACAAACCGCAGGTCTAGAGCGAGAGTAAGTAAAACGCTGAAGTATGGCCATAAATGTGTAATGTGGGAATGAAAATAAGCAAAAGCCAGAAAAATAATGTTTTGAGACTATACGTAAATTGATAAACGACTTGATAGCGCGATTCAGGATGGTGCTGCAGCGCCATCTATGATTTTACATGAATACTAATATTATATGAAAATATAACTGTGTAACTTTAATTAACAATTTTTACTCTTAGTTTAAACATGGACTAATAATATTAGTCCATGGTTTAAAGAACATTATATATTTGAGCATTATATTATATGTTATAAATTATCAATTTTTATTTATCTTAGCATTTATCAATTTTAAAGTTCGTAAAAAGAACAAGCAAAAGGAATAAAGAGGAAAATAAGTTATTTTAATTTTCGAAAGTGCTTAAGTGCATGCTAACTCTGTAATAGTTATTTTATATGCTCGTGAGATATCTTTCAAAATTGATATTAACTTACTTTGATCATGCTTAATTTATTTTTTTTAGTAAACGTTTTTTATCTAAGATTCAAGCAATTTTTGAAAGCACTGTCGTGTTTATTACCAAGCTCTGCTCAATAGAAGACGTTCCGATCGGTGGTAGACTAATTGAAGATGGTTCGGACAATGAGCATAATTACGTAAAAAAATTACTTGCAGAATCGTTGATTATATCCTGTCTGTGTTTTTTTATGACTAAAAAGGTAATTAGTTCCTCTGATTATCGTGGCTTTTGTTTGTTTACCCTGAGTAGATTTAGTATCTAAGTATTGGCTAGTAGTCTACCATTTCGACTCATCCCATGCTAATTTTAAGAAATAATGATCAGATTCTAATTATAATTTGAAGAAACTCAACGGGTCAGCGAAACCCCCAGCAGGGGGAGTGTTTATGAGGATCTTTATGAGCGGATTAATACTTAAACGGGGGAATTAAAATGGCTGACGATTTTCCCCGAATCTTTAATTCGGGTCGATAAATTACGTAAGCCGATGGGATTGCGTTTTCACGCACCAAAAAGTATCTGACACAGTCTGTATTTTAAATAACTACTGAGTACGTACGTTGCTGTATAGGTATACTATACAGCTATAGGTTATAGATAATCCTGCAATAGACACAGGAAAGAAACCCATAAGTAAATTTAAACTTTAACGTTTTTGACATTGAGAAGAAAGTATTTCAAATCATTAAGAATTTAGGCGGTTGGCCTTAGCGGTTTCAAATATTTTAGAAAAGGTGAATAAAAGGGCTATTGGTCGAAAGTCTTTGGGTTCGTTTGCATTTTAAGAAATATCAACTTTTTTCTACTACTACCTGAAACCGAACACGCGTGACGTGTTCAATTTAAACTTGAGTAGTTATTTCTAAAACTGAAATCTTACCTAATAATATTTCACAATTTGTACGGTTTATATAACTTGCCAAACAAAATAACTTTATTTATGTTGGCAACAAGACAAGTTAATTAAGTTTAACTTTTCACTGGCGATGACGTCAAGAATATTTTAACAAACAAGAAGGTAGAAACTAGTTACTACTCGCACATAGTTTTTTTCAAAGACTAAAGAACTACACTCCTACTCTTTTAGATAGAAGACTGTATTCCGTACCGGTGCGTAGAGGAGCTCGATGGCGCAGTGGTTAACACGCCAGGTCTGCTAGTGCTGAGGTTAAGCAACTTTCGCAAAGGCCAGTCATCAGATGGGTGACCAAAAAATCATCATCTCGAGCTTCTCCGTGCCTCGGAAGGCACGTTAAGCCGTTGCATTAGCAGTCGTTAACAACCACCAATCCGCACTGGGCCCGCGTGGTGGTTTATGGCCCGTTCTCCTTATCCATCCATAGGGAAGGCTCGTGCCCCAGCAGTGGGGACAAAAAAATGAGCTGATGTGATGATGAGGATGATCATTCCGTACCGGTGCAATTATAGGATCATAACTATTTTAAAATGCTTCTGAGTGGCTGAAAACTCCTCGGTGGCCAAGGGCAAAGCACTCGGTCTAATAACTGGAGGATCTACATAGGTTAAATACCCACCTTGGGCAAAACGTATTTAATAGCCCGGGTAATCACGCAATCAACATCATCATCATCATCATCATCATCAGATCATGCACGCCTCTGAGCACGATCCGCGGCCAATCATGCAATGCATGCATGCAATGCCTCATTTGGAAGCATGGTGATCAAGGCAATAACCCATCAATTTTCAAAATTGGAAGCCTTTGCCCAACTGTGGGACAGTTTACTTTAATCTAAGAATGAGTTCACTTTAAAAAAAACTCTTTTGCATTGTTCCTAAAGTTTACGCGAAAACTCTTTTGACTTTTACTTTACACCCTAAATGCAAGTTAGCATTTGAAAGTAACTCGCAATCCGGTGTCCTAAAAAGCAATTAATATAAAATGTAAGGACACAAATATAAAAACGAAAAGAACGATGAGAAATGAAGACGAGAGATGGACGGGTATCTCCCGGTCCCAACCCTAAATAATTGGATGGAATTTCAGACGATAAATAAGCGATAAATAGTGTATTAAAAGAAATGCTGATAAGATAGATTAAATTTTCCCGACCGAGCCTTGGAGGGAGATCGACTCGGGGGTAAATATAGCTTTGGAAATGTATACTCTTTGATTATACTTAGCGATTGCTGCGGCGGTGCTATTTTTGTTTTAGCTTTAAACTAAATTACAATTGATTTGTGAATTGGTGCAAACAGTGCCTGTCTACCACAATAGCCATACTACACTGCCTATTAGTTAGTTAGAGGTAGAAAATATTACAATTTTATACTTACTTGATTTGATTTGTCGGAAAAAAAAAGTTTGTTGAATTTTTTGTTTTTTTTTTTTTAAATGGCTGACACTGTAATAACTGTTTATTTAAGTATAATTGTCATTTATTTATAAGTAGTACTAAAAGAAGCTTTTTCTCAACTAAAGAAAAATCTTTCGACGGGCTAGCTACTCATACTGGGTGACCTTGGTCGTAGGTGGTCTTAGTAACTATTATTTATATATATTTTTTTATCATACATTTGAATAGGGCTCCTTTGGCTTACAGAGTAAGAGTAGATAGTGTTAATTAATTTTGGCGAGTTGGATTGAGACACGACAGCATAGTTGGTAGTGCATCTGACCCGGCATGTCATAGGGTGCGGGTTGGAATCCTGCTCGAGGATTTTTTCAACACTTTGTCTTTTTTCAAATACTATAATAACTTACATTATGTTATTAAATTATTTCATCTGTTTTAGTCTCCGTGTGCTTCGGAGGGCACGTAAAGCCGTGGTCCCGGCCGAACCAGCAGTCTCTAACAACCGCGAATCCGCATTAGGCCCGCGTGGTGGTTTATATGGCCGCTCTGCCTATCCATCCTTATGGAAAGCCTCGTGCTCCAGCGGTGGGGACTTAAAATGAGCAGATGATGATTTATTAATTGGATTGCCACAAAGGTAATGGTGAGGAAATGGCGTAACATAGATGAGGCCTATGCCCAGCAGTGGGCAAAAATGGGCTAAAAATGATGATGATGATGATATTGTAAGTTCGAATTTAGCTAAAATTTTAACTTAAAAAAAAGATTAAACAATGTCACCCTGTGGTATCGCTTTACAAAAAAAATTACTTTCACAACCCCTTCTAGTAAATTTAATTATACGATTGTATGTAATGAAATATTTACATACATACATGAACACCGGTGATCGACATTTTTTTCCTTTCATCATAAAAGTAAGGGTCAGCAACTGGTTTTAGCCTTTAGCTACAACTGAATACAGACCACCTGCCTCCTATCTGTCAACCCGAAAAATTTAAATTTAAATCTTTGTTATTTTTTGCCGACGAAAACTGTGCCGAACCAGTGTTCAACACAGTTTTTTAAGTTACACTTAAAAAGCCCAGTGGCTTAGAGAGTCGAATACTGGGGCCTCTACCCTACTCAGAGGGTGGAATACTGGTGCCGCTACCCTACTTAAAAACATTCGTTTGTTTTGAGCCAATTTGCGTTTTAAACCTCTCAGTAATTGCAATGGAGATATGATCCTGCCAGCAACTGTCCACGGTCAAGGAAGATTTTCATATTTCCGGACCACCCTGTAGACTTATCTAAACACGGACGGACGGCTTTGAATCGTATCTGAAAATAGGTCGGAAACTAGGTTCTGCTTTCGCGTGAACCAGTTATTTTAATAGAGTAGTTTTCGTGATCTGTTTGATGGTGGTGGGGATATAGGGTTTGACTTAATAAGAAATACATTTTGAATTTTGAATGAATTTTGAATTGAATTGAACTTTTGAATTGATTGAATTTTGAAATTTTGAATTTTGAATTTTGACTTTTGAATTTTTGAATTGAATTTTACATAAAATACATTATGTATAAAATTATGGGAAAGGAGCATTAATTTTTGATATCACATAATGTGAGAACTATTATAACCGATGCGAAATTTAACCTCATATAATTTTGTAAATGTATATCTGTGTGTGATTTAAACCATGCAAGTTGAATAGTTGAGGTGATATATACACTCTCTATATATGTATAATATAATGAAATGACATGATAATTGACGAGATCAGGTGAAATTAGAAAATAGCACTTACCCTCCTTCTTGAATCCTAAAACGAGTATGGGAGAATATGGCAATCCTTATAAAAAACATGTAATCCTTATGCATCGTTTTTCATTGATTTTTTTTTATACGTAGCACGGCAAATGCCTCCAATTCACCTGATGTTAAGTGAATATGGAATCCAGATGCGACGACAACTGGTGCAGCGTGAAAACAACGCAGCATCAGTTACCCTCACTTTGCCGGCCCACAAGGGAATAAAATTCAGGTGATTGTTTTATTTAGCAACAAAATCGTAAGATTTAATAGATTTAAAGGCATGTGGTCTAGTGGTTAGACCAAAGCACTCAGACTCAGGGTTCGTTTCCCGACGATTTTACATTCTACTACTCGCTCTTGTATAAATACACCGACCGCTTAGCTAGCTACTACTGCATTGCTGTTATCGTCACAACCAGGTGCGATAAGGTTCAAGCGCTTCTCTAAAGTTGAGTAAGAACGAAACTCATGAAACAAACAAATACAAAAAAAAAACACAAATGTTGAAAAAATTTCCACGAGCAGGATTTGAACCTGCACCCTTCTGACATTCCTGGTCAGGTGGTCTTCCAATTGAGCTATCGTGGTTCTAACCAGCCCGCCGAAACTTTCAAAGTAAAAAGTGTTGAATAATTTCGGCGGGCTGGTTAGACCGAGTACAGGCAGAACTTCTTTATAAAAAAGATCAGTTAGGGAAATAAATAAATTGGTCGTCTTCTCTGAACTGGATTTGTTTACTTCGAAGCCAGATAAATTTAAAGATACGCTGGCTAAATCCTGGTTTAATGGTTCTCTAACTGCTTAATATATAAACTTATTTGTTTGTGCCAATGAATTGGAATTGTTTTTTATATATGCAGAAACATGTAAATAGTGCATAGTGTCAATTTAATATATGTTAACAGTTAATCATCACTGTATGTTTTCCAAATAAAGCAAAATAAAATAATAAAATAACACAAAAGTTGTTACAATACAATATTAAGCCGCTACATCTAACTTGTTGTAATGTGTGTATTTATGAAAAATAACTTTTTTTGACATTATCTATTGATCGTGTCGTTCATAGCTCAGCATCACTACAGCACTACGCTACGCTACGGGCCGAGGGACTGGCTGGGCGCTACGCGGCGCTACGGACGGGCTACGCACATGCTACGGCGCCCTATAACATTGGCAAAAGGTGCTCAATTTAGGCTCTGAGAATAATGTTCGATATTCCACTATTCATTGCGCAACCCCTTGTTTATTCATCGAGGTTATAGGCAGTGAGAGAACATGTTTTTTCTGTCACACCACTCGAATATCATCCTTTTTATCTTGGTTCTGCTAAAAACAATCAATATATTCGGTCTATTTAAAGTTTCCACTACATAAAGACACTACATCGTCAAAGGTTTTGAATAATACAGGTTGCATGTGCAGTTTCAGTCTACGGCAGAGCGAGAGGGACACGCGTATGCAAGGAGGGCGCGCGCGAGCGGGACGCCGGCTGCGGCACTCCGCGCGAGCCCTCGCCCTGCGGCGCCGCTGCCACCGGTGTACCACGCTGGCCAGCGCCAGCACCTAGCGCGGGGCTGGCGGGGTACAAGCTCGGGTCGTAGGAACCGCGGGCTGGGGTCTAGCAAGGAGCACGAGCAGGACGCGGGGGCGCGGGAGGGCGCGCGGCCGTGAGATAATAACCATGTCTGCGGGCGTGTCGGGCACTGGTCACCGGTTACATAAGCTGGGGGAGGCGGCGGCCGGGCGCCGGGCGCGTCGCGGTTACCTCTCTGGCCATCGCGGCATGTCCGCCGGAGGCCGCGGGCGGCGCGCGCTCACGCCGCCATCGTTGAGGGGCCAAGCCCGGGACTCGCGTCGCGACTCGCGGAGCACTCGAGCGGCGCTTCGCCGCGTGGGCGGCGATCGATGGGTGCCGCACGCCTGCGTGGCCGATGCCGCCCGACGCGGGCCGACGCAGCCCGACGCGGGTGCATCCGATACCGCCCTGACCCAGTTCCCGCGCGCACACTGACCTCCTTCTGCCGCCGCACCGCGCACGCCTTGCCCGCGCCCCGTGTGCCGCCAATGCACTCAGATAACTCGCACCTAACTGATAACGGGTACCTTATATAATATACGGTGTGCCGTTGCTTGACAGCAATGAATAACCGAGATAATAAAGTATGCTTAGGCTGCATAAGCCATTGTCTTCGCTTAGACAATTGCTTGCCTTTATTGTCTAGGAAACTGGAGTAAACATGTTACTTTTATACATGTAGGTATACAAAATTAGAGACTACCTACTCTCACAAATATTCATAAATATAACTCTTATCAAGCTCTTTCTTAAGAGTTATATTTATGAATAATTCATTCAATTCAATGTTAAATTAATTCTACCATTGTTAATTGTTGTAATACCGTCTAATCGCGTCAAATCAAAACGAGGCCTTTTTGTCAACCAGCTAGTCGACTTAACTGTAACTGATCGCAGAAAGATCGGCTTAACCACATTACAGCAAAACTTATGAGATAAGTAAGCAAATACGAGGAAGCCATAAAGTCTTAAATTGGAAATTAGGAAATTAACTTTCGTAGTTAATTAAGTATTAGTAATTCGTATATATGTATACAGGTCGACTTTTTTATCACCATCCAAACCTAAAAATCTTGAAAACTTGAATCTACTAAGATCACGCACCTTTTGCATTTCTTTTGTTTGTATGTAGAACGACAGAGAGCACTATTTCATGTTGCATGTTGTCAGTTGCATCTGTATGCCGAATTTCATCCAAATCAATTAAGTAATTTTTACGTGAAAGAGTAACAAACATCCATCCATACTTACAAACTTTCGCGTTTATAATATTAGTAGAATTTTTTAAACCTTTCGGGAAACCAATTCGCCTTCATCTCACTTAATGTTAAGGATGATAAAGCCGAAGGTGGAAGCGTACAATTTAAGAAATCCGTGCATCATCATCATCATCATCATCATCATCATCATCATCATCAGCTCAGCCAAAAGACGTCCACGGCAGGACAAAGGCCTCCCCCTCCCCAAACTACTTATATTATAGCAACGAAGTTGTACACACATTTAGTGCCAAATTCGTGCCCGCGCTGTGCAAAATTTCTAAAGTATTGCTCTTAAAGGAACGGAGATATCGAACACGACTTGTGAATGACATTTCGAGCTGAGGCGTCAAGAGACAACGTACCTACTTAACGACAATGAGAACGGAAAATAGGCTAATCAAATAAGCTTACTTAGCTTTAGAGTTGAATTGAGCCACGATAGCATAGTTGGCAGTGCACCTGACCCGGTATGTCATGGGGTGCGGATTAAATAAATGATTGAATTGAATTGAACTTATCTTCATCATCAGCCCCTTTCATTTAACCCAGCAGTGTGTTAAGTGAGAGGGGCTGATGATGAAGATGATGACTTTTTGTACAGACACTGTCATACAAATAACATGAAGTAAGTTAAATTAAGGTTAGGCTGAATAGTCAAAATACTTTTGCTTTTCCTAATAAAAAAGAAAAATCTTTACTGTCAGTCAGCTGTCAAAGTTTAGTGTCAATCAAAACAGTCGGCTGCGCACGGTCGTCACGTCAGATGTGGTATCAGTGCTGATGTATTATTCGTTTCGGAATTTATTTCTTTCACCGCAAACATTTGTGAAATTTATTCATTAAGGTGTTACACAAATTGTATTCAGTGACAATTACAATGTGACAACTGTAGGCTCACATGAAAAGTGCTCATGTATTCCTGTTCAAACATCCGAGAATCAGATATAATGTTACTTGTGTGTACCGAGTGAGTATATTTACTCATTAATGTATGGTTTTCCCTGTTGACACGAGTAAATGAAAGCAGGCTATAATGCCCATGTTCTCTCTAAGCCAGCCTTGCGACACGTATGCTTGTTTGGATCGCCCACGCAAAAGTCTAGCCTGAGTGTTTGTTACCATTTCGAAAGCTATATTTAGCTTAGTTTTCTCCTTTGAAAAATAACTAATACATTACAGTACCTGCAGTACCTGCCTTTTCTGAATTGGGCCATAATCAAAACTTGTTAAAAGAAACATTTATATTTGTTTTGTAAACATTGCCTATATTGGTCTACTTATCAAAATAAACAGGAGCTGATTAACTTTTTATATTTAAACTAAATATGAAAAAAAAATTATTTAAAAATGTACATGAGATAAATAAAATAAACTCTTCTGGCACACCAACATCTGTTAAAAATTTTGTGTTTTGAAGTTTTATATTGTATTTTTTTCAACTGAAACAAGAGCTGGAGTCTCTCGCTCTATTCTTCTAACTGTGATTACAATTGTTCTCTTTCAAAATGAAAAAGTGATAGTTGTTAAAAAAATTAACAAACAATATAATAATGCTGTCTTAATATTTAGAAGTTCCTAAAAAATTACTATTTATAAGCTAACTTATGTAACTGTTAAATAAATTTATTATTTATTCAAACCACCCCATACAAGTTTGTAGAATAGAACAATAAAAAAACAATATGAGTTAGTAGAAAAACAAAAAAGGTAAAGTATGCTTTCTTTGCACACTTTCAAAGTATTATAATCAAATTAACTTACATCTCTAAGCCATTTGTAATAATAAAGCATCAAAAAAGTTGTTGGAAATCATAATTAAGTTTTTTGACAAACATAGAATGATCTCACTTAATAATGTTTAATATTATGCTTTTTGTAGCTGTCAATTATATAATAAAAATATCTGTGTACAGGTGTCAGCCATAATGGTGGGCAGCGTCAGCATGCGCGCCATGCTGGGCGCGCTTTGCGTGTCCGTGATGCTGCTCACTCTGTTCTGGAGCCAGTGCGGAGAGCTCTCACATAGGCCCAGTATGTACAGCAAAATTTTATTTTTTTACAATAATGTGTAAAATAAATACAATAAACAACAATTTAGATTATTTCTACATCATCATCCATCATCATCCACATCATCAGACAGCCTTTGTATTTCTAGTCCAGTGCTGGACATATGCCTCTCCAAATGGACACCACTGGGCTGCATCCGCAGCTACTCATCCAGCTCTTGCCAGCCACCTTGTTTTATTTGCTCTATTAAAACTGTTTCGGGATTTTGCCCTTATTTCAAATAATATGTGCAGTGATTTGTTGTTTTGTGATTTCAGTTATTTAGACTTTTAAAACTAACCTTTTGCTACAGTATTCTGTCTCAATTTAAAACTTTGACAGACTTTTTACTTTACATTAATTAGAAGAAACTACATAACTGATTATATTATCCACTAAAATAGTATTGATTATTATAAGTATCACATATAAAAAAAATGTTATTTGCAATTTGTAATCTATTTAATGCATAAATATACCTACAGACAACAGATATGATTGAAGGAGTCAATCATATCATTATCATCATCAGCTCATTTTATGTCCCCACAGCTGGGGC
Source organism: Eudonia mercurella (assembly GCA_963082485.1). Taxonomy (NCBI): domain Eukaryota; kingdom Metazoa; phylum Arthropoda; class Insecta; order Lepidoptera; family Crambidae; genus Eudonia; species Eudonia mercurella. The sequence goes on along the minus strand of OY720030.1, from coordinate 20,237,899 downwards.
AGCATGAGTCTTGTAGGTGGAATCACCACTGGGGGCCAGTACTGATTGATGGTGCTAATGCAACAAGCAACGGCTTTATGTATCTTTTGAAGCACGGAGGAGCTTGAGATGATACATTTTTGGGCACCCATCCCATGACCAGCCTTTGGAAAAATTACTTAATTTCAGCAATTGCAGAACAAAAGCAATAACCACTGCGCCTTGGAACTTTTAATATAATAATGTACCTATATCGTTATGCTATCGTCATAATGTAGGTGGAATTATTAGATGTGTATATGATTCAGTTGATAAAAATGTATTCATTTATATTTATAACTAGCTTTTGTTCGTGGCTTTGCTCACGTGGGTAATAAAAGCCAAACTTATTAAAGGTAAATATCATAAATATGTCATATATATATATATATATATAACTAAACATGTCATATCAATTCAACATTAAGATTTTCATTTTTTATCAGTAAAAAGCCCATACATGCATAAAAAGTGTGTAACACAAAATAACCTAATAAAGATCACTCTGTAAAGTAATTTTGGTCCGTTTTGAAACCTCCTGTACAAATTGTCATCCCCTACCTAAGGGATCATCACTTCATAATTTCTAACCAGGCGAAATTTAAGGAATGACAAATTTCCATACAAACTTTCCACCCGTATTTCACCTCTTTTCATTCAGATTTTTCGAAAAATGCAAAAACACAATTCTTAATTTTATTGAAAATCTATAGATCGATTAAATTATTCATTTTCATAGATAATAAGTACTTTAAAAATAACAATTGCCCCAAAAAAAAAACCTTCCCTTTTTTACTACTTTAAAGGAAAATAAACAAAATTCCCTGAGACACGTCATTCTTTATTTCTTTTCAAAAAACCAAATACTAATTTTCATGTATTTTACTTCAAAACTGACGGACTTTCATACCATTTCATTCACCCCCTATTGGACCCCCTTAGGCAAGGGCGTAGCCAGGATTTAGTTCAGGAGGGAGCAAGCAAGTAAAACTAATACGTTCGCTACAAAAATATTTATTTACGCAGCTACAAAAGCAATCTTCTCGGTTCTTCGCAGAACTATTTCAAGACTTCACTGCATGTAAATTTTCTTACACCATCTTTCGGTGTACACTTAACATACACAGGCCATTTAAAGCGGTTCTCGAGCATCGTCGACCTCAACCACGTTTTGACACGCCGCGCCGCAGTGAAGAGAAGGACCTCTCTATATTGCTCCTGTTTGTTGCTATTAGTCCAGTAAAAAATTTTAAATGTCACTTTATCCGTCCGGGTTTCCCCGGATTTATCCTAGTTTAGAGGGCGTCCGGGGAGCGTCCGGGCGGGGTTTCATTTGTAGCCCGGGTTTTAAAAATTTAAGTCTTGGGCCGCCTCCGCGCCTGTGAACGACACACTGGCACTGCACAAGTGATGGGAGTCGAATCGAAAATTAAAACTCGAATCAATTCGAATTCGAGTTTCATAAAAACCTGTTGACATGTTTGGGTTCTGGGCTCCTAAATCCGGGGTTTTCACGCTTCTTGTCTGGTTGCCAAATTTTAGAGATGGCAACCTTACTTTCGATTAATAACTTGAATTTTTGAATATAAGTAACTTTTTATATATAAAAAAAGAACTTATATTCGAAAGAACGTATAACTTATATTATTAACGAAAGTGACATTTAAAACTTTTCGTTTTTGAACTAAGTATATGCGCGCTCGTCTCACCTCGCGTAGTATCGACATTCGAGATTTCTATAGGTAGGTACTTAATAACGAGACTAATGAGTGAGTGACGCACGAATTTCTTTTTACTATGATTAAAAACACCATTACCTATTTTATTTTATTTTATTTTATTTTCGTTTCGGAAGCACCTCGGTCCTCGGCGCCCTTGCCCTTAGGGTATGATTTCCGTAAAATCCTTTCATAGTGGCTGGTTACGTCACTCAAATAACCTACAGTCCAAATTTTATCTAATTAGCTCCAGCGGTATCGGCTCGGCGATGATGAATCAGACAGGACAAGTCATTATATTATGTAGGTATATTAGATATTTTATAATTATTGGTTTTTTTTTTAAATATCATGCCTGCCAAAGTGACAAAGATCATGGAAGTACGCAACACACACAGTACAAAAAAATTAAAGGCACAGCACAGTTAAGTTAGGAGTATTTTTTGTTTATATTAATTTTATTATTTTTTAATCATGTTACTTTTTAATTATAATCATTCGATCAAATTATCTTACGATAATGAACGAATATTAAAAATATCATTTCACTCGGAATCCTCATATGTAGTTGTATAACGACAACTTAAGTACGTTTACGAAAGAAATTCCAATAGCGCGATTCAGAATGCTACGTAGCGCCATCTATTGTCATTTCACGACAATTCTATATAATTCGTAGTACGAGTGTGATTGATACGTTGTTTCGTCTGATTTTCGTCTGATTAGTCTGTTATGTGATTTTGTTCATAGTAATATTTGTTATTAATTGGCTGATGACGCCATACGGTTAGGTACAGTCGAGTTCATTAATATATAGCTACTTTTGTCAAAATATCAATCATTTGGTATTGGACTCGACTGTATACTGTAGCATTTACACTTGTTTAAAAGCAAAATAATAAAATCTATAGCTGTTAAAGTGTATACTGTAACTAATTTTATGAAAATACATAGGTATTTTAGTAACAAGAAAGTACGTGGTAGGTTAAATATTCATTGCTATGCAGATGATAGCACGGTGCATGGGGGATATAACGGTCACCCAGCGGCAGGGCGGGTCGAAACCGAAGTGAATCGAGTGAATCTTGTCATTGAGCTCAATCGGGTATTGGATCTTATATCTGATTGGGGTTCCAATAATCTGGTTGAGTTCAATGCCAAGAAAACACAGGTATGTGCGTTCACGGCAAAAAAGTCACCATGCCTTCCCCTTCCAACTCTTCAGGGTACATCTCTAAGCCTGCAGAGCAGTATCAACATGCTCGGTATGACGATTCGCTGCGATCTGAACCAAAGGGACTACATCGAAGCCGTGATCAAAACAGCCTCACGAAAACTCGGTATTCTGGACAGAGTGCGGCGATTCTTTACGCCGCCGGACCAGTTGTGCCTTTTGTACAGTCTTGCGTGGAGTATTGCTCGCACATCTAGGACGGTTCCGCATAGTACCCTTCCTTCATAGGAGTACACGTGCTGCTCTTCGGAGTCACCGCTTCACTGTCTCAAATATCCCATCGCGCACAAAGAAATTTGGAGACTCGTTTCTTTGTCGCGCTTCCAAAAGATGGAATAGTCTACCAACACACGTATTCTCTCCTTCCTATGATATGGGGTATTCAAAAGAGGCGTGAAGAAGCACCTTGTGGGCCGGCAGAGTGAGGTTAACTGATGCTACGTTTGTTTTCACGCTGCACCAGTTATCTTCGTGTCTGGACTCTATTTCCATTTAACATCAGGTGGGATGGAGTCATTTGCCGAGCTAACTAAGTATAAAGAGGTACCTTTTAAAAATAAATTTCACGAGCCGAGGCGTAGGTTTAAATCCTGCTTGTGATACATTTTTACTTTCATTGTTATTATAATATAATATAATCTTAATCTTTGAAACTTTATACGCAATTATCGGCATATTTTTCGACGGCACCACAATGCCATTGCAACAAAAGAATCACGTTTTCAAGTGTGTCGAAAACATCCCGGAGCAGATTCCACTAGCTAGCATAGCTTTTAGCTTGAAGCGCTGTTAACTTAGATGCTTTCAACTTGAAAAGAAGACTTATTAGCATTGGTAGTAGGGTCGGCGTTGATGAGCGGCGCGTCGTCAGAGCGCGGCGCCGGCGCAGATATCGAGTGCTCCATCAACGGAGAGTACTCGGTCGCGTGCCGGCGCGAGCGCGACGAAGTCTACGTGCCTTTCTCCTTTATACACAAGTACTTTGAGGTGAGATGCTTGCAGTCACAAAACAACTACACATACAGACCTATAGATATCAGGGCCAGGGGGTCGACCGCCTAACTCTCTCGCTTTCGATCGCTTTGGAGGCGAGGCGAGGAGGAGGCGTCATCTTGTCATTTCGAAAGCAATATCAAAAGCTATAGGCTATAGCTTTCGATATTATTCGATATTACATTTCGATATTATATTAGAAAGCGGGGCGAGGGCCTCGCTTTCAAAGCGATCGAAAGCGAGAGTGTTAGGCGGTTGGGGGGCAGGGGGGCGACTAGTGAAACCAACATTAATGTCAGCGAAATAGAATATTTTTTCTTTATTTTTCTGAACATATTGGATTAAAACTGATAGGTGCTCGTATTAGTTCCTGTAACACCAGACATCCTGATACACCCTTCGTAGGACGCCACTGATTACGATAACTTTTTCTTGACACACATGTACATCAAATCATTGAGAAATCTTTTAACCTTAATGTAAAACTTAATAAACATTTAAGAAAAACAATCCTTATACTCAAAACATCACATATCACACTTTGATTCAAAAGATCCATGAGTGCGCGTCATATTGATGAATAAAATAAATTACTTTGTATATAATATTTAATATCTAACAATATGTCTTTGATGACACAATAACGTAAATATTGAATAATTTAATTGATTGTATAGATATATGGAAAAATAACCACGTCCGAAGGTGTGGAGAAGTTCGAATGGTCGCATAGCTACAGCAAGGTTTACCATCCGAAGAAGAAGTACGATCCGCGTGGGACCTTCACCACCTTCGAGAACTACAACGTGGAAGTGCGCGAGAGGGTGAAGTGCATCAGCGGGATCGAGGGCGTGCCGGTGTCCATCCAGTGGGAGCCGCGCGGCTTCTTCTACCCCACGCAGATCGCGCAGTTCGGCCTGGCGCACTACAGCAAGAACATCACGGAGCCAGAGCCGCGGCGGCGGGTCATTGACGACGGGGAGAAGCACCTACCAAACTGGATCGTCAGCAAAGACGCGTACATGGCGCGGGAGTTCGACAACTCGTTGAGCACCAACGTGATGCGGTACTCGACGGCGGACCACGCGGCCAGCCAGGTGTGGCTCAAAGTGGACATCAGCCAGGACTTCGTGCTGAGCCTCGATCTGCTGATGACCACAAATTCTTCGCTCACTGTGGTGCTCCAAAATAAAGAAAAGAGGGAAACGGTGTACTTACATTACGTTACTAGTCAACAATTAATTTATGCACAGGTGAGTATCAAAATTAACACTTTGTTTTTTATTTAGTCGCTTAAGGTTACGTAGGTAAATTACTTGATCTTTTTTAAATCAAATCCTATACGTTTTATTACTATACACCAAAGAATGCGCTAAGCTGCTCTTAGTATATAAAATACCTACACACGCCTGCACATCTACTATAAACTGCCAAATTTGCTCAATAGACTATGAACTTTATACATACGACATATGGTTGAACGTTTATCGCAGAAATTTGACAGTTCTGGATAAGTTAATGTCTGTACCAAAGCGTTCAGCTAATTTAAGTGCTGGCTGTACTAATACTATGTCATCTGGCAGGACGAGCACATATACTACGGCATCGGCGCGGCGAAGCGCTGGCGGCGCGTGACGCGGGACCTCATCATCGACATGCAGAAGGGCTGGGCGCTGCTCGACCGCCCCAAGAGGAAGTCACCAAGGACCAAGTTCAAGGTATGTCACCAACAGAACATGACACTTTGCCACACTGCAACAGCTGGCAGGGTTACTCTCAGTCAGTAGATGAGCGTGTGGGTACTTGACACATGCACAGTCCTCTGAGCCACATCTGTAACTGTTGTTTTAATTGCAGAAAATTTAAACGTCGTCGGTAGTTGAACTGATAAATGCTCAGCGTGTATGCGACAAATCATGGTTCAATCACCTCAGCCTCGTTAGACTACTAACGTGAGCTCGTGCCTAACACATATTATGATTACCTATAATGATAGTTCAGGGGGCTAACAGGACTCTTATTAATATGTTAAAAGCGCATTGTAACCATTATTTTAAAAAACCTTTTGGTCTGTAAACGTGTTTTAAAATGTAAAAACGTTTACAGTCCAATCAATAAAACTCAAGGTATGCCTATATTAAAGAAAACATTTTGTTTATAAGTTCTTAATGGAAATAGTTATGTATTCGAACCATAGCACACAAAAGTAAACCGTACGACAACTATTTCTATATATCAAACGAATATCATAGAAATATCATACGAATTCAGAAAAATGCTTCTGGATGTGCTACCTGAAAAAATTAAAGAACTTCTTACTATAGATACATAAAAAGAGAAGATATCCAGAACATCGATGCCGCGGGCGCAACAAGAATTCAATAATAGACAGTAATCAAAGATAACTTTCTAAATGAAACTCTTAATGTAAATTCTTGCTAGTAAGGTACAGATTTTTAAAAAAACAACAGACTGATATTGAAATTAAAAAGTTAAAAATCGTCAAAAAGACGCCTACTGTACCGCGCCGAGAACCAACTGTCAAATGTAAATAAAAAATAACAGGTTAAACCAAACCCATACGATCAAATATTTGTATTTACTTGCAAGTTATGTAGATGCAAGAATAAAGTTCAAAACTATTCTGTTTCTCATCACATCATCACGACTAGCTCATTATGTCCCCACTACTGGGGCACGAGCCTTCCCTGGGATGGATAGGGAGAACGGGCCGTAAACCACATCGCGGGCCTAGTGCGGATTGGTGGTTGTTAACGACTGCTAATGCAGCCGGGACCAACGGCTTTACGTGCCTTCCGAAGCACGGAGGATTTTGTTTCTAATTTTGTGCAATGAAAAGAGCGTTATCAAGAGAATGCGGAAACCATGTCAATAACGTTAACATTATACTCGTAGTTTTAACTATAAAAAAATAAAAAAGAGCATTTTTTTAAAAGACGACAATTTTAAATAATCATTAATTATTTGAATCGTTTAGTTGTATGTACGTTAACGTTGTTACTTTAAATAACATTGTTATATAAGAATGTTATGGGTGCCGAGAAGCCTTACATTATACCCGTTTAGAAGATTATTTTGTATGAAAAAAATGAAAAATTAATATTTATTTACAACAATACGAGTATACTATATACCAAAAATTACTAAATAAAATATGAGTAGGCATTTTTAAGTTAGTACAAGCAATAATTGTGCAATAATTAATGAAGCATATTCGTGCCCAGTAATTAATTCCTCATTGAAAACTATATATGTAGGTACAATAACAAATCGAACTTATAAAATAAGTATGTACCTCGATATTACATTTTATTTAATATAGCCCGGATTATCATAGGACAATCGGCGGACACTTTCAAAAACTAACCAAGATACCTCTTGGTTGAGGATTCAACGATTCGCGGTCATGGCTAGCTTATGTACGTTTGCATTGAAAACTCTCATAGCGCGATTCAGGTCAGTTTGTTACCTAGCGCCATCTATCGAGGTTACATGACAACTGCATATCTTCGCCTTCACGATTGCTTGAAATATGCGTTGTTTTTACATTTTTTTAGGTAATTGAAATCATTTAATATAAGATTTAGTAAATTGATTAAAATATTTAATGTTTTTTTAATCTTTAGATTAGAAAATAATGACAATTTAGACTATAATCGCACAGGCCGTCCGTCGTATGGTAGGACATTATTTGACCTTTTTTGTCTAAAAGAATATGCTATATCGTAAAAAACTGTTTTATTAGACTTATTACATAGTAAATTTGCTATGTACTGACTGTTCTTCCTTAACAATTGAGATGTTTATATTCGAATAACTGACTGAGTTAATTATTTGTTTAAATGTAAATATCTCTTTTTTACTTAGCAGATCGATGGCGCACTGGCTATGGCGTTCGGATTGCGATCTTACAAACTAAAGTAACTTTTAGGATGCCGAGTTACCGAATCGGTGACCAATTAAAAAAAAATGCTAGTCACGTTAAAACGTTATCCCGCTTGTTGTCGTTAAGGTAAAAAATCCACCGACACGTATTGGGCCAGCTTGGTGGGTCATGGCTTAATCTCTCCATGTGCTATGTTCATAAGGGAAAGTGAGCCCAGTAGTGGGAACTTGAAGCTGATGATAATTATGATATAAAGTAGAGACTGTGCGAAGGAAAACTAATATTTTATTCTAATTTTCACTTTGATGATAACTTTAAACTTCATAAAATGTTTATTTATGGTAACTAAAGGCGTATTTGGTATCCATTTGTGGTCGTTCGTTCCTGAAATAAAATAAAACTGTATTTTTTTGTTACTTTCTTGATTTATTTATTGTCTTTTGTAGTAGAGTTCTTCTCCATTGAGAATACGTCAGTATCCACCGTGACACCGGTGGCCGTGCGGATAGTTGATAGGGTCATACATAGTCTTCTGTGGTTCCATTTACATATCCATAATTGTCGACTTGATAACAATTCTGAAATGTTAGCGACATTAACACATAAACAGCTATAATAAAATAGACACTATTAAACTTCCGCGTGCCGCTAAAAAATAAATATTAAAAATGCTTATTTTTAAGAATCTACTCGCGTTTATTTAAAATCCTATTGATTTTGTGGTCACAAGAGACTGAGGTGTTGCTTGTCTTCTATTTAATTAGAAACTTGCATACAGTCTTTTTATATTAATCGGCTGTATTCCATTTTACGTAGAAAGAGCTTATCGTATCTTTTGGTCTGGTAGTGTTGTGTTGGGGCTGGGATTTACGGACCCTGCAAAGGTCAAGATCAATGTTTATCATAAACATGAGTACATCCGTCAAAGTTGTTAGTATAGACACCTCTCTCTAAACTAAAGCATACCTTTTCGCCCGACCGATTTGCACAACTTGTAATATAGTGCAGGTATTCGTTTGTCGTAACTTTTTAATGTTGGTTAGATGAAAATGAACTTATAAATACATTTTCTTTAATATACCAGTATATGACTGTGTATATATGTATTAGTAATTGTGTGCATAGATATCGTCAGTGATCTTGAGCGGCGCGGGCAGCGTGGACAACGTGACGGTGGCGGGCAGCGAGCACATGGCGCACTTCTTCGCGGCGGCGACGTGGCTGGCCCGCCAGCAGCGCGCGCGCTCCGGCGGCTGGCCCATCCCCGTGCGCCGGCGCATCGCCGCCGGGGTCGCCGACCTCAAGCCGGGCTGGTGAGCTACCATTTGTAGATAAGTAGCGGCTAGCGGCTTTATTTTAGCCTAGGAAATTTCATCACGGAATCATCCCGTGGGGTTCCAACTTCGCGAGGTATGTGAAGTTAGCCGGATGTTATCGTCGATCCACTAAAAACCTAGAGTCTACCGCGTAGGCGGAATTCGTGGTCAGAGCGTTATTCGTGAGAGGCGGCTGGTGTATTTCTAACAACTTCAAGCCCGGCTGGTGAGCGATAAAGTACTTTTATCGACCACTCGGTCTAGTGGCATACATCACTGGTCTTTGACCCAGTGGTCCTAGGTTCGATTCCAGATGGGGTACACGTTTGTATTGTACTCAATTTGGCTGTTAGTAGGGCTTGTTTTAAGTCCGCCGGGCTAGCTACCTAGTTAGGCTAGTTTACTATTTCAATATAACATAATAATATATTTAAAAATTGTTAGAACATACTCTACCTACATACATTATATCTACGATATAAGTACAACAGTAAATAGCAATTCCATTCTACGTTAGTACTTTTATGAGACACTTGCTCGTTGTTCAGGCACTCGGCCATGAGCCAGGGGCACGCGATCTCGGTGCTGTCGCGCGCGTACCACCGCAGCGGCGACCCATCCTACCTGAGCGCCGCGCGCAAGGCGCTGTACCTGCTCGACGTGGCCAGCGCGGCGGGCGGCGTCAAGGCCATGTGGATGGACAAATACGTTTGGTGAGCATCGCACCTTTAGTTAGGTTAAAGCTTTTAATGCTATTTTGGTTTAAAAAATGTCAGGAACGAAAATCTTTGCTACGTGAATCATAGTTATAGATAATGTTGTGTATTTAACTATATTTTAGTGTACGATTATTTGGAAGTCTCGCCTCGGAGGCCGAGTGGTAAAACGTTTGGTCCGATACCGGAGGTCCGGGGTTCAATTTCCGGTTTAGACCTAGTATATTGTTAGTACCTACTACCTATATTGATCTGTTATCAGCGACTCACATTTGGTAAGCGCAGTAATTAAGCCAATACCCATCAAATTTAGCGATGACTTGATTTCAACGATGTAGGGTTTGCTCAGCAGTGGAACAGTGCGACAGCCTCGGAATATACCTCATCAACATCTTCAGCTCATTTTATATCCCCACTGCTGGGGCACGAGCCTTCCCTATAGATGGATAGGGAGAACGGACCATAAACCACCACGCGGGCCCAGTGCGGATTGGTGGTTGTTAACGACTGCTAATGCAGCCGGGACCAACGGCTTTACGTGCCTTCCGAAGCACGGAGGAGCTCGAGATGATAAAACTTTTGGTCACCCATCCGATGAACAGCCTTGGCAGAAGTTGCTTAACCACAACAGTCGCTGACCGGGCGCGTTAACCACTGCGCCATCGAGCTCCTCGAGGGTGTATATCTAGGCAAGTAATTTTACTTACATAATAAGTGCCTGTGAAGACTTATTATTTAAACGCTTTATTATAACTAACTAACTAACTATATACCCAAAACCGAAGCAAATAAATATTGAATCGGTTCATAACGGTACAGGTACGAGGAGTACCCGACCACGCCGCCGCTGTTCGTGCTGAACGGGTTCATGTACACGCTGCTCGGCCTGTACGACCTGCACGTGATCGAGGGGGACAACTCCGTGTCGCTCGCCAAGAAGATGTTCGACGACGGCATGCGCTCGCTCAGGACGCTGCTGCCGCTGTTCGACACCGGCGGCGGCAGCTTCTACGACCTGCGCCACGCCACGCTCGGCGTCAGCCCCAACGTGGCGCGCTGGGACTACCACGCCACGCACGTCAACCAGCTCTACCTGCTGGCCGGGCTGGACGACGACCCCGTGCTGCTCAGCACGGCCAAGAGGTGGGAGGGGTACATGCGGGGGAAACGAGCGGCACACAACTGAACGCGCCAGGTGAAACCGGTTTGCGATTCCCCCGATTCGATCCGAACCCCTCGAAGAATCTTGTAGAGCACGGGGACCGTTCCCTCTAGAAAATCTCCGAAGGTGCTTCGTTTCACGCGGCTCGAGGAACCCTTTAAGTTTCTCGCCGCCTCCAATAAAGCGCGCTGAAGCTGAAAATGCCATCTGAAGCAGTCGGCAAACACTTCAAAAAAAAAGTTTGCAATTCTAAAACGTTTTTGGTGATTGCCATTCCGAATGAAACAGGTCACTTGATTGACCAGCGGTTAAATAAGCGGCAAGATTCTCCGATTGTGATCAGGCGACGGAGTTTATCAAAAATTGTGTGGTTTCTTTTGTAAAACTATACCCAATTTGTGAAACCCTAGCGACATGCAGTAGTCGATTTTTGAATGTCATTAGTACACGGAAATCGTTAAAATATATACGTTACATACTTTTTCTCATTTGTTAATTGATGATTTGATAACGTTTCGTTTTAGTGTTTTATAGTCAAACAAATGTCAAATTCACTCATTAGTTCAGCTATTGAATTCGGTTTATTAAAATATGCACCATTCGAAATTAAATCCACGTGTAAAATTTGAAATTCAGAAATCGACTCTTTGTACGTTAGCTGAATACATTTCTTCGGCGATATCTTTACCTGCTTTATACGTATACAATGAATACTAACTATTATTTATATAATAGTAATATAGGTATATTATGTCTTGCATACGTTGTATTTAACTTAAACTTCATTCGTATAGATCTCGCCAAACTTCTAGTCCCCTCTGAAGTTGCCGCGCCGCTGTACAGTCAGGCCTGCCGCTCGTCCCCGCCTTCGTCCTACTGACGCCTATTTTTACTACTGCGACGCGAATCGCGCCAACTTCAGAGGGAACTAGAAGTTTGACGCGATCTGTACACTAAAAACAATGCTGAAATATACAGGTATAGTGAAGTTCATTTTAAACAATAAAAAGTGTTGCCTCAATGTGAAACAGGTTTACAATATACATCGGCACCATACCTTAGCGTACTTTACAGAGAACTAGTTGTAGTTGTACATAGAAGTAGTACATAGACGAAGAACTATCCCACGCTGACGAGGGAATATATTGACTGATAAACTATGTAGGCACTGTTGAGTATACTCAAGTCAGCTACAATTCGGTTGTACATGATATTTGACAATATCTTGTTAATATTCATTTCTAATGATCGACTAATTAAAATAATTTAAGTAGTTCTTACGCATTAAAAGACTAGATAACGTTGCCAAAAGACTGTAGGGAGAATTGGCGAGTCACTGATGTCTCTCATAGATGTATGTGTGCACATACTCTTATTACTTCAATATGTTGACTTTTATGCTGCTTTTTCGATATGTGAAGTGCGTAAATCTGTAGACACTAAGCTATTGTTCGAAGCAGGAGGCACAATTAGAGGAACTTTTCTTCGCTTGGTTACAAATAAATTATTAAAGCTATCAATGAAAGAATGAGTACGAGCAATAGTTTGATGTACATATTTATACACTCGACTGTACCTCCTAATGAACTCTGACACTCATTTTTTAATAACGTAGTTCAATCTGTTTTTGTACAAAGTGTGACGTTTTTTCTCGTCGACTTTATTTGTGTATTTTTGTTGAGGACACCCTTTTAAATTTAAAAGAGATGTTTTAGGTTAGACGCCCGCCCGTATATTTTGTGTCTGTCCGTCTGTGCCATTACAGCTCTCAAATGGATGTGCGATTTTTTTTCGAAAATTTCACTCAGGGAGATGTTTATTATCATTTTTATTGAATTATCACAAGTATAATTTATTATAATAATACATTCTTATTCTTAGAAATAAGCATCAACTCAAAACATATACTGACTAAGACTGATAAACATTTTTACATGTGTACTTGTTGACAGTAAATGTACTCGATCTAAGAAATCTTTTGATTTAACATTCAAACATGATGATGAAAATGATTATTTTAAAAAATAAGTTATTATTACTTAATACTTACTCTTTTTAATTTTTATGTTTCTGTACTTAACCAAAACTAACGTAATTATTTATTGCGTAAGTGTATAATTATATATTATTATCAATTACCATATCATTGTATATAGTTGAGAATATAAATGTCATTATTAAGTTATAACAATAGTTAGTTGGCAATGTGTGTGTAGAAACCTTTCTCATACTTAACTTTGTATACCACAAACCATAAAAGCCTGTAAGTAAACTATGGCAATTCTAACTCAAGGTAAAAAAAAATATCTTTGACTGCTTGCTATGTGTTGCCTACATGCTTGTACATTTATGACTAAAGCGGTTAATAGCCTTACTACTTTGCCATGCAACAGTTATGGGAGTATTCGAGTACTCGGTAAAATTTATATTCTTAGAAAAGTAATAAAATATTGCACAAATCTTATCCTTGCCAGTTATTTACAAATTGTTTCTGTCCTTATACTTAATTGAAAATTATTTATATCGTTGGTTTATGTACTTATATTTCGTTATATAAAAACCGTTAATATATTATTATCGCAAACTAAGTTTGTCTGTTTTATACATAGTATAAAATACCTATTAACTAATAAAGTATAATGACAAAAAGTCATCACGTTAAATCATCAACTGTAACAATATGATTTTAGTTAAAGATACTATTTGTAAAAAAAGTATATTTAGAAACTCAACCATCTAGAGACCTATTTCATCATCTCCTGATAAGTGGACAAGTTGTAATATTCCGAACTTTGTTATTCTGTTAACTTCCTAAAACCTTTTTCGAAAGCTTATCTGGCTCTTATCAGGAATTGGTGAATACGCGGGCCATAAGTAAGAAGTAGCTTCTGTCACCTACTGACAGTCGGCACGCAGCACGTCCTGGATCTGGGCGCGTTCCCATGTCAATGGATGTATCATATCTTGAAACATAAAGAGCACTTGTAGATTGAAATTGTAAATAAGATAGCTTATGTTAGATCTTGCCGTGTTACTTGTTATTATAATTAAAGTTTGATTAGTCTACTGCTCTTTTGGATCAAAACACATTATTTTATATGCGAAACACTCGGAATAGCTGGTGACCGTTTATGTTAGTGTTTTTAATATTATTGTTACAAAACTAATCATGTAAAACAAAGTAGGTAATTTAATAAGATATATTTCTTTTCAGTACAAACTTCTCACAATTTAAACACTGTTAACTTATACAGCTAGCGTATTACATAATACTTGTATGCAATACTGTGAAAATAATACTGAAACGCTGCTATGTGTGTAGTGAGACACGCGACAGTCTCAAATGAACAACACTTCTTCATCATACCTTGTAATATCTAATTGAATCGTAATGATGCATGTGGCAATGTAAGCAGGCGTTCACGAATGTAAATCGAAATATAACGAATGATGTGTGAATTAGTGAATCGGTCCTTAGTGCAATATGATAATGTATTATTACGCGTGTTATTTAGAAAACATTCCAATATGAAGAGAGCTTATTACTTAGCGGTTAATATTGTAAATAGCTATTGTTAATTGTCTTTCTGTTATTTAATTTTATTTTTGTCATTTTCCCAGCATTATGTATATGGGAAAGATATGGAAACACTCAGTTTACGAAACCATTATTACCCGGAAGACAATTCTGTCCAAATAAATAGCTCAACATTTTTAATCTGAATTGAAGTCAGAATAAAAGCAAATATTGTGGCAAGTTTGATCGACTGCGGGAACGAAATGTAAATTAACTCCTATCTTGTTATATTAATTTCAACTACATGGAGAAATGCTATTGTGTTGTTGTTAGCCAAACTATATAGGAGTATATGTAATAATTATATTCTTCCCATCTCTCTTGTAAACAATCACTACTGGATACGTACGATATGTATTTATCCTTTTTTTGTTTGGCTTGGAGAAAAATTGTAACCGAATCATCCCGCGGGGCTTCAACTCCGCCGTGGATTGACTGATGTTGCAGTCGAACTCGACCTACGTAAATTCCCAAAATACCCATCTGCCGGTCGGGCGGGGCCCGAGCACTGCAAGCAGTCCCTCACGGCTCGCCGGACCAAAAACAATACCTCAACCTCTGTAGACTTATCGGAGTTACGTATTAAAACCTGTATGATCTATTCGAAAATGGATCATATAAAGTCATCGTAGGGTGGGTTCCAAAAGTGAGCTAGACTTATCCATCTTTGTTTTTTTTATTTCTGTTTTAATAATATAAGAATGTACGAATAATTGAAACTTTTTTCTTATAGATCTACTTACTAAATACCCAAATCTAAAGATGATTGTTGAAAGAAGTAAATACTTCTACACACTCTGCAAGTCTGCAATAATAAGTATAGTTTTGTTTTACTGTCTTTAATAGATGATTTTTTTTATTATTATTATGGTAATGCTTCTGGCAGATGTTCATTGCGGATAACTATACATCAGCACTATTTTATTAAAACAGATATTAAAGTAATACTCAGTAAAAAGCACTACTTACATGACTGTAAGATAATGACGTATTGATCCAATAACAACATAGCATCTGCCGAAGTGTTCGTTATAGTACCTATATATTGGTTAGTTTTGTTCATCTTAGTGCGTAATGATGATGTGCCCAGGGTACATGCGATCAGTCGATTCCTACCACGTACTGAACTGTATAACAACTCTAGGATAATTATAATGAGTAGAACTAGTGAATGCACTTGTGAATGACAATAAACATGTCTCAAACAATGATTTTCGCTTATTTACTCCTCTATTACTGTACCTCCAGCCAACCAGTGACTTGCAGCTTCTCCAACAACGAACCGTGTGCTTCCTTCTCCGTAATAACTGTTATTCCATAATTACATAACTTGATCGTCTTCAGCGAATTTTATGTGATTTTGATATGAGTTTTATTATAAGCCTCATGCGTCCAACTGAAGGCCATGGGCTTTTTTCCACTTTTCCCGATCTATAGCAATCTGAGGTCAATCCTTTGGGAAGAAGTCCAACAATTAGGGTTATTATTCTACATGGGGGAAGCGCTTTGCCTTCGTCGCACCTCATGGTACGGTAAGATGAAAGCGCACTTCAACCGAATCCTTAAGCACCGTCGTCGCACCAAATATGACGTTATGGCTACAGAGATGGTGGCAGCTTAGCCAGACCGACAGAAAATCTACCACCAACCAACAGGGCCGTAGCGAAGAGGGGGCAATGCCCTACCTTAAAATACCAATGCCTTACCTTAATAAAATACCGTAATAATCAACTAATAATAAGCAAACTACTGTAAACGAGGTTTAAGACGGAAAAAAATACTAGCGTATAGTGGCATCTAGTCTTACAGTCATAATATATAGGGTGTAACAAAATGCCGAATGGGGGTCATTCCACCCATCAATACAAACAACTTTTACTATGTCACAAACTTCGAAACCGCAATTTAAGGGAATTTTGTTACTAATTGTCAAAGTGATATACAGGATATCACCCCGACAATTACATAATTAAGTATTAACCTGACTCGCACATGTTTACAAGACAAGGACACCAAAATTCGATTGACCAGAACAGATCAAGTAACATTTTTACTTCCGCTCTACCTGTAACCACAGGTTCCTTAAATTCAAGTCTACCTACGGCCCTGCCAACCAAACCGAGCATACCTTGGGCTCAGATACTGTTTTTTTTTAATTTTAAGGGACTTTTGCCTCTTGGTTTGTCAATCTTACTAAAGCTAAGCGATTAATTTAAATTTGATAATTTTAAAAGTTTTTTGTTTGTCCCCGGTTGAAGGGGTAAGGCCTTCGATCAATTATGTACGAGATAAAGGATCCGGAACATAAATGCATGTCGAAAGCGGACCTGTTCGCTCATACCTATACATTTAAATTTCGAATAACAAAATTTAAAAAAACATTGGATAGCTCCAACAACTTCAGTTTACTATGGATTAAATTAAGAGCTAAATTTATTTACTTATTATTAGCCCTCGCTGTCCCACTGCTGGGCAAAGGCCTCCCTCCATTTCTTCCACCCATTGCGGTCCCCTGCTATTAAGAGCTAAATTAAGAATTTTAATTGTTATTGGCCACCTGGTGATCGCTCGACGCTTGGGGGGTTATGGTTGCAAAATATTTGTACTTAATATTGACTGTCATCGCGACAAAGGTCATTGTGGCTCCGTGGCCCCAAAGCGCCTACCGTTTTTCAAGCGCTCATCGGAAATCTACTACATAATTGATCGAGGGGTAAGGCTCACAGGTAATAAACTCACCCGCTTGCCTAAGGCATCTTGGTTAGTAAGAGGTAATCCAACTGACTAGGACTATGGGTGCTACCATCTTTGAAGATTCTTCCGCTACCAACCCTACGATGGCTCTCCCCCACTGAGCACCTAACCAACAAACCATCAGACGCTTACTTAGTCCCTTCTGTCTCTCTCGGCTCATTGACCATGTATCCCAGTGGGGTTTACAGTCTTCCACATGGTTGCTAAACTTGACAGGGTTCACCGCGGGTATAGGTGAAAGTGGAGTTGGGGTGTAGAGGCTAGAGAATTTCTCTTGTTAAAGTTCTTGTATTCCGCGTGACACACCTTGGACCCCAATGTATGCCAATATGAGCTGGAACCCATTACACCAGTAGACCACAGAGGCAGTTGAATGACATATTCGTAATTTAAGTTGTGGTCATGAAATACTTGGTCTTGTTAGGGTTTGAGGTTGGAGACGAGTCGCCTCTGCATTTTCTTTTATTTTGCAAAGTGAAACAGTTTGGCGGCACTCCGGATTAATTTCATAAATCATGAAATATATCCGGATTAATTTCATAATCATCACTTTAAATTTTATGTGGGTGGCCATTTAATTTTTTCACTATTTTTTTTATTTATACTAATATTATAAAGAGGAAATCTTTGTATTTTTGTATGTTTGCATGTTTGCAACGAATAAACATAAAAACTACTGGACCGATTTTAAATTTTTTTTACCATTTGAATGTTAGCGCTGAGTAACATACTTAGGTAACATACGACTATATTTTTAAAAAAATGTTCACCCGTGCGAAGCAGGGACGGGCCGCTATTATAGCAATTATTATTATATGATCACTTTGGTCTAGAATAGAACCTCAAAACAATTCTTGCCCAGAGACTAGAACGCTAGAACAATATAAGTTTAATGTTCTACCATTTTATGTCGCCGTCATTTTAGAAAAACAGCAAAATGTCACAAAAATCAAATGTGAACATAGTAGAAGTTTTCTTGTAGTTCACAGTTTATTGAATTAGTTGGTAATTAAACAATCAAGGATATCAAAATGAAATTTATGGTTAACATTTATAAAGCTCTCTTCAGAAATTAACGTAGGTACCAACATGAGTTGTCAAGAGCTGCCAAAAGAGCAAAAGCGACAAAGTTTTAAAGGAGTCGAACAGTTTCTACGTAGAGTTGCGTTTAATTTAGGTACCTAACAACCTAACGCAAATAGATACCGGCTACTTTAAAAAATATTTTTGTTGGACCATTTCCTTAAAATTATTTGTGTTGATTGCAGGAAATAGTCCCTCTCAGACAGAAGTTAAAATAATATCTTGCATTCCAATAGACGTGACAGATTTGCAGCAAAAAATCATTAACCTGGAGAAAGAGTTGGAGTTAGCGAAATGCAAACCCATTAATACTTACTATAAGAACAAGGTCAGAGTCCCCAAATCCGAGAATAATCCGAGATACCAGCCGATCGCGACTTTGACGAAGCTGCACTGCACCCCGAGGAAGCCGCAAGGGACCTCGCAGAAGCCTCATGGTTACAAGTACACGCCGAACGTGACCGCGCCGGCGCCGTGCGACCAGCTTCCCGAGGCTTCCCGCGACTGCGAGTGGGACGTGCCGCCGCTGTCGACGTCGCTGACGCCGCCGACGCCGCCGACGCTGACGCCGCCGACGCTGACGCCACCGCCATCGTCCCCGCTGCTGCCGGAATGCAAGTTCAAGCAAAACTCAGAGTGCCCTGTGCCGAACGATATCTCTCGTGACAGTGACTCTACAAATTGCTTTAAAAGAGGGTTCTTCAAAAGAAATTCTTCTAAAAAGAAAAAAAGTCAAAAGAAAAAGGCGAACTGCAAAACGCAATTTGTTTATTACGCACAAACAGAGAACAGCCCTTTTTCCATTTCCGAAAACCAGAAAATCCCTATTAAAGATAACAACCAACCAAATAACGGAGGTATCAGCCGCGCATACATTACAGAGATGATACACAAGCAGTACACGACGGTGCCCATCGCCAAGGAGTTCTCGGTGACGAGCCAGTTCTCGTCGCCGGTGTGCCGCGACGCCGACGGCTGCGACCGCCGGCCCGCCGCCTGCGAATCAGAGCTGTGCTCGTGCTGCCGAGGGCCCTTCCACAACATCGACTGTGATACCACCAATAGGAACCACGCCTATATTAACGATGACCAGTTGCCGAACTGCTCCTATAATACCTACGTTAATACTACTGACTTTTACGATTCGAGTCTCTACGACATGGTACCTGTCAAAGAAAAACCTGCCAAGCCACCTAATTTGTATTATGAAACGCCTAAAAGGAAAATGTTTAAAAATGACATGAACGTGTCACGGTTTCCAGAGAGGAATCGCCAAAAATACAGATATCACCCGTTTATTGTCAATTATAGCAAAGTCTATAGAAAAGAACCCCTGGTCAACAAAAACGAGAATTATCGCAGATATTTTCCAAAAAGGGAAGAATTCACGAGAAAAGCAGAGCGAAATTATGACGAAGAAAGTGTGAGGAGTTGTAGCATTGATTGCGGGCCAGTGTACACAAAGGTACACCCGAGCGCGGGAGCTCCGCCGGTGGTGTCTATCATGCCGGTCACCATGAAGAACGCGGAATGCCTCACGGCCAGCCTCAACGACACCGAGTGCCAGACCAACACCACGCAGAGCGACTACGCACAAATAGGCTCCGATTTTTATGAGGATAAAAAAACTGAAGATACCCTAAATCAGATTAAAGTTATTCTGCAGTCAGTGCTTACCGAAGTAAAAACAAATACACAGGTAAAACAAAAACCAGAAGATAAGCCTACCAAAGACACGCCGACACAACAAGGCCTGTCCCCGGGGGCCGTGCCCGGGTGCTCCAGCATGCTGAACAGTCACAACCACAGCCCCTACAGCATGAACCCATATAATATCTCGTCTTGCTCGCAACAAATAAACCCCGGCGCCTGTTGCTACTCAAATGTGTCGTATGCATCAGGCAAATGTTTACAGAACTTCCCTGTTTTCATCCAAACTCCAGGGCGGAACATGTGCTCAAGTTGCTATCGGAACAGTTCGCATGTCACAAAAGGCGCCAATCTCAGGCTGGCAGGCACCCCCGCCGCCACCAACACCGACGCGGCCAACAACGATCGCTGCAACGAAACAGCGAAACTGATCAAAGAAATTTACAAATCGATTACAGTAAACATGGAAGCGCCTAAAGACAATTCCGCCAGCGAATACGGTGGAGCCAAGAAATCGACACGTAGCTCTGCCAACCAGTCTGTCGATCGTGTTCTAGATAGAGGTATGAAGATTGTCATGAAATCCAATGCAGCATCAATGAAAAACGAAGACGTGCAAAAGTGGCCCACAACGGTGCCAACTTTCAACAGCAAACTGACCTCCAACTCGGTGAGTTTAAAAACACAGCGGACGCAGGCTTCAAATTCGACTGACACAGAACGTCGTTTAAGGAATAATCGTATCGAGAGTTTCCTAAAAAACATAGAAGCTCAGAAGTTGAGAAAGAATAAAATCGCGGAAGAATACGAATTGCCCACGCGCACCCCGAGCGAGGACGAGTTTTATTCGGATTACGAAAGTGAACGTTACGTTGCAGCGACTAGCAAACTACCGCAAAAGGTACTTTAATAATACAAACCGTAATATTGTATTATAAAATTATTTCAGTATTAACATTAATACTTTATTTCGTATTCCAGAAACCCGATAAGAAAGGACTGTTTAGCAAAATGTTCAAGAGATCAACGAAATTATTCAGTGCGAAAAAGAAGAAGGAACGAACTAAGAAAAAGGAGGAGCAGGTGCAAGTGCAAGAGCAGGACGAACAGTACCAGGAATCAGACGCGGAGTCGGACGACTACCAGACGATATACAGCCAGAGGGAGATGCGGTTCGGCCCGCAGCGCGCGATCAGCCCCGCGGAGGCGCGGGCGCGCGCGCGGGCGGCGGTCTCACGGCGCGCGCGCGCTTTCCGCCGCGACGGGGGCTGGCCCGACCAACAGACACATAGGTTAGTGGGATTGGACGATTCAATTAAATACATTTCACCATCTAAATTCGCTAAACATTCGTTGGGTGGTAGACTGGTTTTAATTACGCCTGAACGTCAATGCAAGTTTTATCTCAATCTGCCTAGCCAGTTGTATAGCCAGCTCCACAATAGTTGAGGATTTATTAGTTGGTTGAGGGAAAAAAAGGAAAATACGGTAGCCTCGTTTATGGTATATAACGCTCTCGCAGTAGTCGCAGTAACAGTCCATCTCTTGGTATTATTAATGTTGCGTTAGTATCGGTTTTTCATCATATTCATTACTTGCAGATACTCGTCCGAAACCTCTCGTTCGCGAGACACCGATCCGAGAAGGTGGAATCCGATCTACAAACAACACTATGAGGCTCGCAGCGCGCTCGTGCAGCAAAGCCTACGGGTGGGCGTGGGCACGGCCGCGCGCGCGAGCGTGAGCGTGGGTGTGGGCAAGGGCTGGGGCGTGGGCACGGCCACGCATAGAGAGGTCACCGTGCCGCGGGCGCCGGGCCCCTATGTGAACGTGGCCGCGAAGGGCCTGTCGTGGCTCAAGAAGCACAAGATGGGCGCCCGCTGCGGGGAACGGTGGAAGAAATTCATACTGGAAGGCTGACAGACACTGTGACATTTTGTGGTGTTAAATGTAAAAGTGTTGCTGAATAAAATTTACTGTTTCATTTTTCATGATTATTTTATTTAAACGTCTCAACTTTAAAAAAGTTATTAACAAATATAATATAAGACTAGAGTTTACGTCAACTTTAAATCAGTTTTTTCGTTTAGCTTCGTCGCCTGCAAGTAGTATAGATCGTCTATCACAAACCTGAAACAAAGATAGGTACCTTATATTTATTATGGTTACAATTTCGTTTCTGACACCGCACACTTAAAGTAGAAAAGAATGAACAAGAAAAATTAGTAACGGTTCCTTCATTCATTATTTTTTGCGTTTTCATAATTGTTCCTCGCTTACTTCTAAAGTAAAATTATGAAAACATGGCTAGACTAAACACATAAGAGCGTACTTCCTCATGTCCTGCTGGTTGTAGATGGGCGACTAGGAGGCTGCATGCATTGGGAGTGACCCAATGCATGCAGCCCCCTAGTCGCCTCGTTTCATCCAACTGCTATCAGCCCGTTCTCCACCTAGCCGGAGGGCGATCTACACTAGCTACCTGTAGAACGGCGAGGTGCCGAGGTGCCAGGGCGGTGCGTGTGTCGGGCAGCGGAGTGCCGCGTGTGTGACGTTACGCGCCGTACCTGTAGAACAGCAGCGGCAGCGGCGCCGTGCCGAGGTGCCAGAGCGCGTGCGCGTCCCAGGCGCCGGCTTTGGGCGCGAAGTCAAGCAGCTCGAGCGCCAGCGCCGCGCCCGACAGCAGCGTGAACGCGCCCACGCGCCACGCGTACCGCCGCCCCGCGCCCCACTGCACCAGCGACCACGACAGCCAGATCAGCGACCCCGCCACGCCTGCCGGCGACCACGCGAGAAACGAATCAACAAAACGATACGAGAGTATGTGGAACGAAAACCTTCAGGGATCGGTTAGGGACATATCAGAACAAGAAAAAATATTTTATAAAAAAAATAAAATAAGACAAAAATCGTGTTAACGCCATCGATACTCACACATACTTTTTTCAGATGAAAACGTTTTTTATGACTAATGCGTCTGACTACGACTTAAAAGATCAGCTGCTTCAAAGTTAACTTCTTTCAATGGAACTCACCAAAGACCAGGTTGACAAGCATGTTGTAGTCGTAGTCGATGGCGCCGTCGTACAAGTAGCGCACGTGCTCCACAAAATACAGCAGCGGCAACACCAGCATGCCCGCTACTATCTTACGCTGCCGGTGGAAGGCTCTACAAAGGTAAACCATAAAATAAAAATTTTATTTGCATTCAAATGTGTACAATTAGAGTGACAAAAATGGGGGTGTGACACATGTTTTACCATTGAATGTATGCAAAAATTGAGAAGGTGTCATGATGGGTTAAGTTCATTTGTTCCAGCAGCAGCATCATCATAATCAGCATCATAATTTTTTTATATTTTTTACTTAATACCCATTAAGGTTAATATTAAAACAATAAGACAGTACCTTACAACAGCAGCAACATATAACGCCATCACCATGGACAGAGCACATGCGTAATCCATGAATTCTGTGAAACGGTTATCTCTTGTGTGGAATATGGCGGACCAGATCCAACCGTTTATACACACCTAAAACAAAATAACATCTGTACTAACACTTATTTTAACTCCTCCGCAAACATGATAAAATCCAACAGTAAAGCTTCCAAACTATAAAAAAGTTATAAATACTTCTCAACAATATTGAAATTAAAATTAACAATTAGTTTTTTGTTCTCATGATTATAGTTCTTCAACCAGTAAAGTAGGTAAATTAACTTACTGCCCCAAAAATATACCAGAAGAGAACCATGGGTGTACTCTTAACAGGGAATTGCCTTTTGATCTCTGCAAGCATGTACACATGGGCTAGCAGGTTCAGCAGCGAAGCCAAAGTCGACCCGGGCTCCTGCACCCCATAAACCCTCACAAATGGCCACTGCAAAAATAGCAATGATTCCTTATAATACTGACCAGGAGGCTTACCATATTGCAGTTGTGAAAGCGAGATGTGTGTAGCGGCGAATATACTCACGTCTCTTTTCCACAACTGCAATAATACTGCTATAAGAGCTCATAGTAGGGGCACAGTAGATCACATACCCTCCTCACTCCAAATTCATAGGTAACCTAAAGCTATCATGATCATTAAATGAAAGTCATTTTCTATTTTGTATTCTATGACTACAAAATTTACTAACTTCTGAATGTAATTACTAATCTAATCTACAACCATAACAGAATTGTCAATGGAAAACCTTTTATGCTTGTTATAACTTCTATTGTTTCATACATTTTCTATGGGTTATTGTCATTAAAACAGTCAACATTAAAAATGTACTAATAAAGTGCTTTTTGATGAACTCAAGAATATATCCTTAAAGCTTTCAATACTAAGCATGTTAGTTAGAAAACTTAAATGTTGGTAAACAAAATATTTTACCTTTCCATGGAACTTTGGAATTGAGTAACCTCTCTCCTGGAAGCCCTGCACCGTTCCCCACATGCATGTGTAGCGGCATTCGTCTCTGCAGTTCCATAACAACTTGCTCCATAGACTAAGCTGTTCCAAGACACTACTTTTGAAGGTATAAGCATCTAAAAAAGACATTAAAATCATTTCGAAGCAGTAAATTAAATTTAAATTAAATTTTCTTACTGCTTTTTTTCTTCTTTTTTTTCTACTTTCTTTTTAGCACTATTTATTTATTTATTTTTAAAGTTACCTGCTTTACAAGTATCGGTTGTACATTTTTTTACACAATTTTGGTAAAATTGAGACCGGTCTCCTTCACTGGTTGAAATATAAGAAACCTCATAAATTAAAACAATTACGCTAAGCGCAATTAAATTCATTTGTAAGAGATCAATAAATAAATATTCGGGATAGTGTTTAGAAGTTTTAATTTTAAAAGTTTATTCACCAGCGCAACGAAATCGTGCAATTATACCTATTCACTCACTTCGGTACAAAAAAGTACTTTGGCTTCGGTAAACCGCCGGTAGTCGGTCGGCCGCACAGAACACATACGGCCGGCACTTAAATTCTCTTTGGCCGGCACTGTCACCCACCCACCCAACTGTCACCCTATACTTATATTTCTCTATGACTGTCTCTCTCTGTCTGTTGTCAATTTATTTTTATATTTACCTCTCTTTTTCCTTCGTCACATTTTATTGTTTAAATTTGCAAAATTAAAACAAAGGGACCTAACCATACAATGCAATACAGCCAAATCAGTTGTTATTTTTAACTTACTTACTGAAACTTGTTATGAATGCTCTAAGTTAGTGCCTAATTAGCGCCACAGCAGTTGACAACTCCATTCGAGCTCTCCTACCCTCTAGAGAGTTCATCCCCAACATTCCCAGCAAGAACTTCGTTGGGTACATGAAGGGATAGTAACCATATACCCGCTTATAATAGCAACGAAGAAAAGCTTTCTGGACCTCCTTTAACATAAGTATATATAATTGGCCTCGTGCGGATTCAAATGAGCTTCGCACAAAGCTGGTAAAAACGATTATACATTACTTGTTAGAAAAATTACTTTGACACTGGCTAAATGTGCTAATCGCACGAAGCCATCAATTAAAAGAAAAAAAAGTCTTTAGGTGGTTCTGACTTCTTGCATAGTAGAATGAAACAAGTAGGCCGACTCGGCCCCCGAGCAAGCGATAATCACCTAAACTTGTAGGGCTGTCGCTTTTAATTAGAATGAGGTAGGTATCTACATATAAAATAAGAACATACTTAGAAATATGAATTCATGGATTCCAGAGAACCCCCGACCTACCTAAACGTAGTTTGTTAACTGTACAACACAACAACTTACAATAGGTAAGTAGGTACGGTCAACAGCACATCACGGTAAACACTTGCAGTTCGATATTAGTACTTATGCCCACAACATAAGAGCGGTACAAAGTCTTAAGTGTTTAGTCTGACTGTACCTAATTAGTCCCTTGTTTTCACGGTAGGGTGTACCGTGTAATCTAATAAATTAAACTTACAAATCCTTAGGTACATGTATTTACCTCTCTAATCCACGAAATCTGAAGCAGAACTTAACTCTTTCGGTACCTAGTAAATAACTAACACAAAATAATGTAATTAGGTTAGGCAGGAGGTACTCACCGTTCTTGTTCGGTAGGTAAGGTAAAGAAGGACAATTCTGGATTTGACAAGCTGCTATTTAGACATCCGTAAACACTGCAATATCTCCTGAATTTTTTTGTAGCCATCGTTAACTTACGTTTCACAAATTATATATAACCTACGAGCGGCAGCGGCGCGACGGGCGCAGCGACGAAACAAGCAGGCGCGCGCGGCATTACGTGGCTCAGTCGCGACTGGCGCAGCATTATTAGCAATAAACTTTGTCAGTGTGTGCGTGCGACGATGTGGCTGCGCTCACATACAAGCCGCGCTCGGTGCGTATGTATGAAGATGGCCTACTTGTTTCATTCTACTATGCTTCTTGGCGGGAAGAGAAGAGCCATGATGTTGTTTTATTTTCTAAAATTTGTGATATTTCGAATATTAATGTAAATATTATTATTATTGTTATTAATGGTGTATTATTAACTGTTAAGTGTTCGTGAGTGTGCATGAGTGTTGGCAAATGAAACAAAACAGTGCAACGTCACTTTTCAAATTCTCTCAAGAACTCCGCCTGATGACTTAGTAAAGCCCCACATCTTTACTGAGATACTCGAGGGGTTGGGGGGTATATCATTTCTTACTTCTCATTTCTATTATCATTCATCATCATTATACAAGATGGAAATATTGTTAATTTATATTTGTATTACTTGTCAGAAAAAATACTTTGACACTGGCTAAATGTGCTAATCGCACAAAGCCATCAATTAAAGAAAAAAATCTATGGTTCATTCTGTCAGACAGAATGTACGTATTATCTATGATGAGCTGAATTTTGTAAACATACGGACAGATTCTCTCGATTCTAACCTCCAATGACTGGTTGAAAAAACAATAACAATGGTGTTAATATTCAGAAGTTTATGTGCCGTCAAAGAGCTCAAACGACCACGTAATTATCTTAAAAGTAAATTCCTTGATACAGTAAGACTTCATGTAAAAGGCGGCACAGGTGGCACTGGCCTTCCAAAGTATGGTGGTCTTGGAGGACAAGGTGGATGTGTGTATTGTATTGGAAAAGAGAATTCTAGTTTAAGGAATATTATGTCCATGTACCGCGGGAAGACACTTTGTGCCGGCCACGGCGAGGACAGCCGAAAAGCAAAAATAGTCGGTAACCCTGGAGCTGATATCAAACTGGAAGTACCACTTGGCGTCACGGCTTACAGAGAAGATGGCAAAGTATTGGGTTCAATTGATGGCGAAGGACAAACATTGATACTAGCCAGAGGTGGACCAGGAGGTACGAAAGATAATAATTTCCTTGGTCATTTTGGTCAGACATATCACATAAGATTAGATCTCAAATTAATCGCAGATATAGGACTTGTTGGATTTCCTAATGCTGGTAAAAGTTCACTTCTAAAAGCGATATCTAGAGCAAAACCGAAGATTGCAAATTATCCTTTCACTACAATAAAACCAAATAAGGGTATAATACACTATGATGACTACAGGCAGATTTCTTTAGCAGACTTGCCAGGCCTTATAGAAGGTGCTCATATTAATATAGGTCTGGGCCATAAGTTCTTGAAACATGTTGAGAGAACTAAAATACTTTTGTTTATAGCAGATGTGCAAGGTTTTCAATTAAGCCCAAAACATCCAAAGAGGTCTTGTTTGGAGACGGTCTTACTACTAAACAAAGAGTTAGAACTTTACGACCCAGATTTGTTACAGAAGCCTGCAGTCTTGGCTGTCAACAAAATGGACTTGGAAGGAGCAGAAGAAATTTACAGCAAAATTGTTGATTCCTTTAAGGATATAGACAAAATTATTGAAACTGTACCTGAAGAAGTCAGACCAACTAAGGTTATATTGTTTAAAGACATTGTAGGAATTTCTGCTTTGGGGAAAGATGGAAATATACAAAAACTTAAAGCAACTCTAAGGAAAAGATTAGATGAATATGCTGATGAAAATGATCCAAATTTAGTTGAACCAAAAAAACTGTTACAGAGAAACACAGCAATTTTAGAAGAAAAAGGTTCTAAGATTACCTAATAATTAAATGACATTTATACATCCTTGTTATTCATTTTTGTGAATAGGTTCCTTTTATTATTTTCCATAACAAGTCTTTACTTATTGAAAACACTGAACTAGAATCTAATTTGTTTGTACCAGTTCTCGCATGTAAGAGACTACAATAACAAAAATATTGCTCCTTGACTACACTTACACGTACATTTGATTTGTTATAAACAAAGTAGAATCTAGCACATTAGACATAGCAATATTATCTTATTTTATTTTATTGAACTAGAGTTAGCAAAAGTTAAGGTGTTTTTATTTTTATTTTTGAGAGATTGCTGATTGCCTCAGACGGCATTTTCAGCTTCACCGGGCTTGTTTGGGGGCAGCGAGGAACGTAAAGGGTCCCTCAAGCTGTGTGAAACGAATCACCTTCCGAGGTTTTCTAGAGGGAACGGCATCGCGCACTAGTGCGCGTCCCCGTGCCCTACTAGATTCTCCGAAGGGTTCTGATCGGATCGGGGAGCGGAACCACCCGAGGGCGCCTCTAAAGGCTCGGACCTCGGCTCGGGTAGACCGAGCCGTGGAGGAGGAGAGAAGCGCCCAGGTACATGTCTGTACCTGGTATAGAGCGCGTGTGAACCGGTTCTTCGTACCCTTGTTCTACGAGTACAGTGTCTTGGACCTAAGCTAGTGTGCATGTTTAGTGTATTCTGTAAATGTGTAGTGTCATTTAGAGGATCGGGCGGGGGGGCGTTCGCAACTGTTATGGGATCCCACCACCTTCCCATGGCTATGCCAACCTGTTGGTTATAATGGCCGAATCATGGGAGATGCGCGCGGATACTGCGACTGCACTCTACCGCGCACAATTCTTGACTCCCACTACAAGTTATTTAACTCTTCGTCCATTTGTCCCTGGTCACTCTCCCCCTTCTGGGGCATTACGTCCACTATCAGTCTTCGCCGACGGGCTTCTGCTCTACGCCTAGCTCCGTCCTAGCAGCTCGCTCTGGCTTCTCATCTTGTGCCACTTGTGCGCGAACTCCAGCAGCCTTCGGTAGTTCTCCTCCGTCGCCACCAAGTCCGTATAGTAGACCGGGCAGCGAATCCTATCCATCATCTCGCCACGCAGGTCGTCATACAATGGGCATTCCCACAGAACGTGGTGAACGTCCTCCTCAGCCATCCCGCACTCACACATACTTGACTCACATAACTTCATCTCGGCAAGCCTCTTTCTGAAACACCCATGACCGGTGAGAATCTGCGACGTCTGATAGTCCGGCACGACCCAGAGTGACCCGAGTCTGACCGCCACGTCCGGGAAAAATCGATACAGCTCTCTTCCTTTTGTCTCTTCTTTCCACCTCTTCTGCCATGCGGCCACCACCTCGTCCCCCACTTCGCGCTTACGCCTGCTCAACTCCTTCTTCGGCAAGGTGCCACGCGCCTCGTCGATCAACCCCGCGCGGAGAACCTCTAAATCGGCGGGGAGGACCCCAGCGAGAACCGGCAAAGCTGCCGTACTGGTGGATTTGTAAGCCTTCGTCAGCAAGATAAGGGCCGAACGCTGCGCTCTAAGCACGGCGCTCCGGCAGACGTACAAGCCGATCCTATGGCTCCAGATCGCCGCCGCATATGTGAGAATGGCGACGAAAGTGCCCTGGTAGAGGATGCGAAGGGCGGGATAGCGTATCCCCCAAGACGAAGCTGAAACACGCGACATCTTACAAAAGCACTTCGTCGCCCTCTAACCTGCACGTGAGGCGTGCTGCGCAAACCACATGCTGGAGTCCATGACCACGCCGAGCACCGTGGCAGATGTGACACTCCTGACTGAGGCGCCGCGGAACTTTATGAGTGGGGGCCGCTTGAATTTTCCCTTTATAGTCATAGTCATTGACTTAGTCGGGAAGAAGTCAAGCCGGTTACGGGCACCCCAGTCGGCTATGAGCTGTAGTACGGCAAGGGCCGCGGCCTCAATGCGCGCTCGAGAATCCGCCTCTATCAGGATAGTCACATCATCCGCATACGCCACCAGCGTTACCCCCCCTGGCTGCGGGAGACGCAGCATGTCGTCAAGAAGCACGTTCCATAATGTCGGCCCCAAGACGGAGCCCTGAGGACAACCCATGGTGGAATTCTTCCACAACGCCTGCTGCCCGACGAACAGTCCGACCCGGCGCCCAACAAAGTAGCTCGTGAGCATACTATAGATATTCGGTGGGCACCCCCCTTTCTTCGTCTTGACTAGAATCATTGGCCACCAGGCGTTGTCGAAGGCACCCGAGATGTCTAGAAAGATTGCCTGACAGTATGTCAAGGGCGCGTTGGCTGCAGTGCCGCAAATGGTCCTGAGGGCCGACACCGTGGAACGATTCCGCGTAAACCCATGCTGACTGCAGAATGAACTACTGGACAAAGTAGGCGCGCAAAGCAACATTATCCTCTCTAGGATCTTGCCAAAGATGGGGAGGAGCGTAATCGGACGATACGCTTTTGGGTCGAGAACGGCCTGTCATTCCCTTTCGGAATCACTATTAGTCTTAACTAATAGGATGAGCGCTCATTCATCCTGGCGTGGCCACCTTGTATCTCTTTATATAACTACGGGTCGTAGCTATAGTTGCAAAACTTCTGAAAAATTCTAAATAATTACGGAATACTTCTCGGAAAGTTTTTGTGTTGTATAGGTATGCGTGGTTTTTTATTTTTTATTGTGGCACGCCAAAATGGCCTCACCCTGCCTGATGAAAAGCAGCCAATGAAGCCCAAGAAGTGAAAGCGTTCATCACAGCGCTACCGGGTCATTTCGCGAAACACGGAAAAAAAACTATTTCTAGTTGGTAAAAAATTAGGTAAGTATATCTCATTTCTCAGTTACTTCTTTTGTTTAAGCGAGGTTTTAAACATAATTTAACGTAAAGTGACACAGTTACGAACCTTGTATTCTAAAAACTCATTTTGTAATTTAATTAAAACCGAGTAAAACATCATAACCATCTTAAGAAAATATATGTGCACAAAACTTTCAAAATAAATATTTCAATAATTAAGAGCGCCAAACTCGATTTTTTCAAACGTTTAGTAATCTGTATTTTACCATAAACAACATAATAAATAGCGTTTATAATTCAGAACAAAATAATAGTTAAAACGAAATTTCAAAAGTTTGTAACAGAAATTCGTCAATACCATCGCGCTAACGTCAAATACAGCATGAAAAATTTCTATGTTAAACACATGTATTGTTAAATTATAATTATTTTACGACAGGAAAATCAAGGCCATCAAGTAGGTGGGTGGATTCGCGTTTTGGATTTTTTCTGATTTATTTTGAAGCCTTTTTGTAAATTAATCTGAAATGCGTGCAAAGTTTCAAAAATCGAAAGAAGTACTATTAAGTAAGATCTGCTTAACAAAGGCACTCTTTTTTAATCAAGAATTTAGATAATATTTGATCTCAAAAAATAATAAGAGAAATGGTAATGACGTTAGGCTAATGGCAATGATTTTTTGAGGATGGTAATGATTAGGAATGCTTGGTAATGACGAGCTTTTACGGAAAAAAATAATAATTAAGTACCTGTTACCTATTTTAGAAGACATACCTATGTATTTTTTTATATATAAGTAGTTGCTAACTTGTTAATAAAACACTTACTTATAAATTTGTAAAGTTTAATAACACAAAAATTAAAATTCAACAAATCTCGTAACAAACACAATCTCGGTCTTTAATTTAACTATGCTATCATGGCTCAATCCAACTCGCCGAAATTAATCTACTCTTATGGCACGTATTAAGTTGTTAAGTAGGTAACTAAATTTTAACTTAACTTTAAGTGATTAATTGCATGTAAACACAGAATTTAGTAGCAAGTTGCAAGTTAAAATTTAGCTAACAACTAAACAAGATATTTAGAATTTTGTCTATTTTTCGGTTAAGTTGGTGGGCGGGGCTTGTCACTTGACACGTTTGGACTGGCACAATATTAGTTAAATGCAGAAGTGTAGTGAGTGACGCGCTCGGGTTCAATTTTATTGTTCGTATTAAATTATTGATTATTGTATTAAACATATTTACTCGATTTAGAAACTCTACAAAAATGAGATAGACTGCGAAAACTATTGCCAGTATTGAGAAAATATATTGTAATATGTAATTTTAATTTTGCATCTAATGCACATCGCATTACAGTATCTTTTTTCTGTATTTCGTTTTCCACTTTAGATAACAAGTAAATAAAAGAGTCTTCTGCCATGCGTGACGCATTAAAATATACTTGTTATTAAATCTTCATTCGCTAGCTCCTCGAACAAAGTGGCACTTGATCCTTGGCCATACTGATCTCTTCTATTTATTCAATTTCTCACCCAGTTTTTTGGGTATGGTTATTTCCTTAATTATTTCATCTTTGACTTCATAACAAATTTAGCACAGAATTTACGACTTCATTACGTGGTTGATCGTCCATCTTGAGTGAACTAAGCAAACTAATTACTTAAATACGTATGGACATATACTTAAATATAAGCCACATAAAATTAAGTTTAAATTTAGTTACCTACTTAACAACTTAAAACGTGTAAATCAGCCATTACTCTGTAAGCCCTATTCAATGTCGACAACTACGTCATCAACATCCGATCTAAATATTTTTACAAATATTGAAAGATCAGTTAAGAATTAGGCAAGCTATATTTATGATTACATATACATATAATTTTACGCAAATAGTGTGGTAGTGCACCTGACCCGGCATGTCATGGGGTGCGAATTCCCTTCGTGGAAATTTTTTCAGCACTGTCTTTTTTCACATATCTAATAGTTTCAATAGTAAGTAGGTGGAGCTCGATGGCGCAGTGGTTAACGCGCCCGGTCTGCGAGTGCTGAGGTTAAGCAACATTCGCAAAGGCTGGTCATCGGATGGGTGACCAAAAATTATTATCTCGAGCTCCTCCGTGCTTCGTAAGGCACGTTAAGCCGTTGATCCCGGCTGCATTAGCAGTCGTTAACAACCACCAATCCGCACTGGGCCCGCGTGGTGGTTTATGGCCCGTTCTCCCTATCCATCCATAGGGAAGGCTCGTGCCCCAGCAGTGGGGACGTAAATGAGCTGATGATGAATAGTTTCAATATGTAGTACTATGTAATATTGAAGTTTCATTTTTGAAAACAGCAACTACCTGAAATAAAATATTATTTTGTATGATTTATTTTTAAAGTTAAAATATGTTTAGAGTATGTATGCATAAACCCACGACCATTATTCCCCAAAAGGTGGTTAGAGATCATCATATCCTATCCAAGCCATGGTTTGGATCAATGTCCACTTTTAGCAAATAGAGCGACCTTGTTGTTAATTATGCAAAGGAAGTGTCAGGATGCTGGCCAATCGCCTTTTTTGATGCACTGGCGCATAATCTCGATTCACCACTTACGAATGCTGACAAGAAAAGCTGGCTATTATAATACTATAATCCAGACAAGCACGGATAATTTAATATTTTTAGCAAATTAAAATAAAGATAACGCACAAAAAAACCCATTCAACTTCCAGCTGGTATTTCGGTTATTTTAAAGCATGAAAGCAAACAACGTTTTAAGTAAAATAGAACAAATTGCTACTAATAAGAAATTTTGAAACTTTGAATTCATCATTCCCATTAACATAACGACATTACCATCAACACAAATCAAACGGTAATGATGATGATGGTAATGACAAACGTAGTGTTTTTTTTGAACAAATCGTGAATTCTTAGCGCTACTATTTTGTGACCGCCTTTTTGAGAAATTGTCCTGGGAGTCACAATAAGTTCTAATGCTAACAATTATACTTAATTTATAATTACCTAGAAAACGTATTTACCGGTAATGATGGAAATACGTGACAACCATTTCCTAGACATATGATTTGTAACAAAAAAAGTATTTAAAGAGCACTCACCGTGACGTGCGCTGTGGTACATTTCGTGCAAGCGACTGAGGAGAGTGGTGTGCACGGGGACAGTAAGATACATCACGTAGATCTTTCAAGAAAGTAAATTTGACGTTAGCGCGATGGTAATGACGAATTTCTGTTACAAACTTTTGAAATTTTGTTTTGACTATTATGCTGTTCTGAATTATAAACGCTATTTATTATGTAGTTTACGGTAAAATACAGAATACTAAACGTTTGAAAAAATCGGGTTTGGCGATCATAATTATTGAAATATATATTTTGAAAGTTTTGTGCACATATATTTTCTTTAGATGGTAATGATGTTTTACTCAGTTTTAATTAAATTAGAAAATGAGTTTTTAGAACACAAGGTTCGTAACTGTGTCACCTTACGTTAAATTATGTTTAAAACCTCGCTTAAACAAAAAAAGTAACTGAAAAATGAGATAGAATTTCTAATCAACTAGAAATAGTTTTTTTCCATGTTTCGCGAAATGACCCAGGTACGTACCGCTTCTTAAGGCTTTTTCCAATAAATTAATCTCATGCATTGATTATGTGCATCCGATAAGGAGCCAGGCATACGTACACATTAGAGATGGCGTTAATGGTTGAAAATATTTATTCGTTAAAAGTTTATTGATAAATATTTTTAACTGTTAATTTTAATGGTTGAAAATATCAGTTAATAATTTTATCGAAGTAGTAAATTCAAATTCAAATTCAAATTCAAAATCATTTATTCAGTTTAGGCTACAAATAGCTCTTATGAACGTCATTATGCCATCGGTTCGTAAGTCTACTCTGGGCGGGAGATCTTGTACTGAGAAGAACCGGCAAGAAACTCAGCAAGTGTCCAGATCTTTTCTCCCTTACATCGTCAAAAATATTGGAAAATGCCCTATCATAAAAGGACATTTTCCATCACAAATAAAAAAAACACATAATATAAAGGACAATCACATGAGAAAAAAAAAAAATAGTTTGCAAAAACACCATTTACCAGTTAAATTTTTTACAATGTCATACAGTACTAGTAAAAGTCAAAACCTGTCTAAGAAAAAACAAAGTTAAACTATAGTTGATAATAATAAAATTAAGACAAGTATGCAAGAGCAGACCAGCCTCCACAGGCGGCACCCGTTCACGAGTATGACATAATGAATCAGCCATCGCTTCGCTCAACCATATTTTAGGGAACGTAACGACCCGACGCACATGCCACCACCGCAGAGACAATAAAGAGAGCATGACACACCCAAGCTACTCTAAATCAAAACTAATTGAAATGTTTAACGTAACGCTATTTGTTATCTGTAGGACACTGTTTATAAAGGCTATCATATCAGTATAATTTTTTATTATAAAAAGTAGTAAAGTATGCGTTTCTTATTATAGCCAGGCTGTTTTATCATCTAAATATTCTCTGACTGTATAATAACCTTTTTTAAGTAAAGAAGACTTTACATGTTTTTTAAACTTATCTAGAGGTAAATCTAGTACAGTGTTTGGTATTTTATTATAATAGTGTATACCTTGCCCCAAGAAAGAACCAAGGACCTTCTGTAACCTGAACAGTGGCATCACAAGTTTTGTCTTACTTCTAGTATTAAAATTGTGTACGTCACCGTGTTTGGTAAATGAATTGATATTGCAACGTACAAAAACTATACAATTATAAATAAATTGAGAAGCCACTGTCAACACACCAATCTCTTTAAAAAGATTTCTTAAAGAAGTTCTTGAACCTAGTCTATAGATTGTTCTTACTGCTCGTTTTTGTAAAATGAATATAGTTTCAATATCAGCCGCTGTTCCCCACAGTAAGAGGCCATACGACATGACACTATGAAAATAACTAAAGTAAACTGTTCTAGCAGTTTCAACGTCTGTTAACTGCCTTATTTTTCTAATGGCATAAGCAGCAGAACTGAGTTTGCCGGCCAATTTCGTTATATGAGGATTCCATTGAAGTTTTGAATCAAGGGTTATACCTAAGAAAACTGTTGAGTCTACCAAATCTAATCGATCACCGTTTATTCTAATATCGGTTGGTTCATTCTTGACATTTGGTAGTCTAAATTTAATACATTTTGTTTTTTTAGCGTTAAGCTGCAAATTATTAACAGTAAACCAACTGAGTACATCTGAGAGAGCTTTGTTTACATCGTCGTAATTATTCTTACACCTAGTTACATTAAAAATGAGTGAAGTATCATCTGCAAATAATACGATTTCACAGAAGTTCTCTACAAAGAATGGCAAGTCATTGATATAAATCAAAAACAGAAAAGGACCAAGAATGGACCCTTGTGGAACTCCCATTTTTACATGAGAACCAGATGATTTAGTTCCATTAATATCGACAGTCTGTGTTCTAGAGCTGAGATAAGACTGGATTAAATTTAGTGCGGTATCTTTGAGACCGTAGTAATGTAGCTTCATCACCCAGAGTCCTATGCTCAACGCAATAAACTTTAACTTTAAACTCATGTACGTTATATTGAATAATTCTTTTAAAGTGTTACTTTAAAACTATTCAAAGAACTTTCCTTCATACTAATTTTAAACATTAATAATTATAGACTATATTGTATAATATTATAGATGTGCCTCTCATAGAAAAAAAGACGGGATAGAGAGATGGCGCTAAAAATATATATAATATTTACAAAAAACTAGTTAATTTTTTTGTGTATATTATTATTGTAAGATTGATAAAAACATATTAAAAACTTATAAATGAACATAAAATTCAAAAAAATATTAAATTATTTTCGAAGGATCGAACTTAGGCTTTCTCTATTCTATCACTACTACAGCACGATGCGTCGTCGTAGCCGCTAGGCCACCGAGCTTCTTAAGGAGATGACAAAAGTTATGGTTATAAGTAAGTTACTAGAAAACAACTAAAAGTAATTTATTAATTTAAAATGCTATCTATACTACCGCCATCTAGTGACATTATATGGATAACTAATTAGTAACTGAGGTTCCTCCTACGGAACATGGCGCTGCCGTATATGACTTTTTTTTGTAATTATTCAATGTATGGAAGATTCACCCCTCTTTAATAATTTTAGTTCCTATAAATATTATTCTAAACAAATTTAAATATAGAACTTAACTTGAAAAAAACAAAGAAAAAATAATTAGAAATTAAAAGCTAAAGACCTATAAATGATAACGATTTTCTGCAACATGCAATTTTGTCCTCTTCACTACACTTTTCAAAATGACTTCAAATTTCTATATGACGTCTTGGCATTTTATTAATGTTCAATGAAAACCTAATTACCTACTTACTTAATCAACTAAGAACTGTATAAAATTAATTAACGTCAGCTAACAACATCGATATTGCACTCGAATCGCCACGCAATCCTATCTACACAACGATCAACCACCGACTGCCAAACAATAAAAATATCATATCAAAATATCAGTTAAAAATATTACATGGCGAACGAACGATAAATCGTAATAAATAAAAAGACTTTTATTTCTATAGCAAAAGAACATACAATCGAGTGCATCAAAAATTATTCAATAAATGACAAGTTGAAAAAGAATAAAAAACATATCAAAGAAAAATGTGCTTTAAGTAATAATTGTTAGGGGTCAATTTAGATTTGACGTCAACTGATAGCTGATGTCGTGTCTCTGTCGCTCGTCGTCTGTCGGGTGCCTCCGCGGTTCGCTCGGCGCCATTCGCCGCGCGCGACGTTAACTAATATTTTCAACCATTCAACTGATATTGTTAATTTCAATTATTGAATGTTAGTGATATTTTTTTTTATTAGTTTATTTTAATGGTTAATGAATATATTTATCATCTCTAGTACACATATTAAAGTCAATTATTCACGTTATCATATAACATGTTAAAATATTTCATTGGTTTTCAATCTTATCTCAATGACATAAAGTTCAAAATTTGGTGGGAATATAGATCCCTTTGCCTGTTAAAGGGTATGCTTATGTACGCGACTGTACATGTTGTTGTTGTATGGGAAAAAGAAGTTGATATAACTTTTCGTAGAAGCACCGACAAATTCTGGCGTTTGTCGACAAATTCCGACAAATTATCCACAAATTGTTAGTGTAATCAGATCTTCGCTACGACCCGTAGTTTCAGAGATACAAGATACAAGGTTTAAGAGAAGTATCTCTCTCGAGAGAGGAGGTTCAAGGTATTGAACCCCTTATAACTTTTGAACGGTGGACCGACAAATTCTGAGATTTTACAACAAATTCCGACAAATTATTGATGTAATCAGATCTTCGGTTTCAAAGAAAAAAAGGTGGCCACGCCAAGATGAGCGCTCATCCTGGCGGGGCCACCTTGAACACCTTCTAACTCATAATCATTCGAATAAATAACTATAATATTCATAAATGTGTTTATCCATATTATTAGAAATAATAATGTCTATATTCATACATTTGTTTTATACTAATATATTCATTTTCATATAGTTTTTAATCATAAGTGTAAATGAAACGGGATAGGTAATAGTAATTCTTTTAAAATAGTGGGTTGGGTTAGAACTGTGACCCCAACAACGCGCGAGCCGAGCGAGCGAAGCGAGCGTGCCGCGGCAGCGGCCGGCGAAGCGTCAGAAACTAATTTTTGAAAATTATGATAATTGTCTGTTATAAAGTAAGCTATTCTGAACAGCGACGTTATGAGTTGAAGTATGTTCTTAGTAATATTATTAATTAAAGCAATATGATCATTGAATGTTATGAAGAAAAAAGATCGAAAAAAAATATTATAAATTTAAACTGGTTCTTGGTAGTAACAGTATTAATAAAAAAATTATGGTCACTAACTGTTAGGAGCTCCGTTGGTAGTAATAACAATGTATGAAAAATAAAATTACATATGAAGAGTGATTACTATGAACACAAATCGGTAGTAAGACAAAGAATAGGATTTAGAATTTTATGTGAGCCAAAATGGACCCTTACCTACCATGTCTATACTTTTTTCTACAAGGGGACATGTTATGTGCTCCGTGATAGTTGTACCATTTCAACCAGAGTAGGAAGCCTATTTTGCTTTTGAAATTAAATTAAATATGACAATGAAATGAAATGAAATATATTTATTAGAACAAAACACACTGTATCGGTTAGCTACGTCAACGTCAATGTAAATGTAAAAGTCAGATTGAGTGTCCAAGGGATAAAAGGTGTTGTCAAAATGGAACTCCCAAGTTAATCGATTGGCTTCTAATTGAACACTAACTGTAATGATGTATGCATTCGGCCAGGTTGGCCTAATGTCAATGTACAAAAAGTAGGTCGCGAACCCGCGACCAAAGTGCAATATTGAATCGCGCCTACATGGTAGTAAAAATATGAACAAATCAAAAACCTAATTAACTAAAATCATGTACGTAACTCGTACACACACATATCATATTTAGGTGTTCTAAAAGGACTCCACTCAGCATTTGTTGCAGTGGACAAAAACTTTTATTTCATTTGTAAATGTTAAGAAATCTATTAACATTTTATTTCTGCACTGAAAGTATTAAATAATATATCTAGATAATTGTCTGAGTATTCACTATTAAAATTTCTGTTTTTTTAGTTATGCAAAAGGTTTGTTTTTTAACCCAACAAACGCATTATTTCCCAAGAAATAAGGCTTTCGCATAGGCTTAATTTAATAAGAATCAAAATATAATTTTTCTGACTATATAAGGACCAAGAACGAAGTATCTCTTCTATGACCAAGGTCGGACAAACCACCAAGGCGAACAGAGTTGCTACCAGTGACTAAATAAAATACAGAAAACATTACAATTTACAAGTTTATTAAAACATAAATAAAAGCTCCATAATGATACGTATTCCAATCCTTATTAAACTATGCATTACTACAAGTTTTGCAAATTAACTAGTAAAAGTCATTATCACAGTAGCTTAATTTTGAATCTTAAACAATCGCAATTGTCCTCGGACATAAGTGACGAATAGTTTGAGATTACCATTATTGAAATTCATATTTATACAAAATTAATCCTTAGCTGTCAAATTTCTTAAATTCACAACCTCTAAAAAGTTATAAAACGTAAAAGCTTAAAAATAAACATACTAAAAACATCTACATATAGCAATTAATTTGAAGTTGGACTTACAATATTACTATATATGTTTTAGTTTAGGCATAGCATAACATCAAAGTGGTTTCGCTAAGTGCTATGTACGATTCACTACCACAATACCCCAGGCACATAGTGTACCTAAGTATTCGTTCTCGTTACCCATTGAAAGATTTATAAATTAGTAACATGGCAAAGAGAAATACAACTCTGTGAAAGAAGACTAGAAAACAGAACTTACAGACTAAATAGACTAAAACTAACCGGGATCCTTGATCTATTCTTCAAGCAATTAACTTGCAGCTTATATTTGTTTCTTAGTTCCTTAAGCTTAAAAACTATTTTTGTATGAGCGAGTACCTACAATAAAAGACGGGGCGGTCGAGTGACGTCTTTCAAACTATCTAAATTCTGTTACAATATGATTAGTAACGCAGAGAATATAAAGGTAGAGGGAGGCGATTCCGTTAATCATAATAAGATATTTTTTTTTTAAATTTCGTATTTTCGTTGTTTTGACAATTTTTAATAACCTTATGAATATTACAGTTTTTCAGAACGACGTGAAATCTAAATAAGCGAAAATGCTACTGATCCTAATCCTATAATCATATTGAAAATAGTGAACTCATTTAGTATATTGACAGCATTAAGATTCCTACATAAAATGGCTTCGATTTCACTACAGCTCTACATAATTATCTTGATCGTTTTCTAAAATCTGGAATGAAATCAACTTTCTACATTATCGTTCGAGGATTTTCAGCAGTCGCATAGCAAACACTTTCTAAACTGTCAAAGTACAAACAAACAAACAAAAACAAGCGACAGGTACGATAATAAAACTGACACTTCATCGCTACATACAAGCGAAGTTGATGTTTGATGCTCGAAAGCGGGTGTCGACATTAAATTTTCATGTTGTCGATTTTGTTTGTTAGTTGAAGTTTAGAATGTATTTGCAGTAGCACCAGTGTTCGACGGGAACCATTGATCGACATTATAATCATTAAAAATACGACTCGGCAACCGATTTTAGTCTTTATGCAACAATTGAATACAGACCACCTGTTTCCGAGTTGTCATTATTCCGTAAAGGAGATGTTTAATGTTGTATGGAGAAAATGCCAACACCTCGTACACAATACCAAAACATAGCTAATGTATGAAATAAGCTTATTCGAAATTATTTTCAACAAATAAATGAATGGTTTTTATTTAAGAATTATCTAAAATATATCAACTTTCGTGATGGCAGCAGCGGTATTCTGTCGATGTCAAGTAGCTGTCAAAACAACGTATGTCATTCGGTTTCTTTTTACATTTTTACATGTATTTTTTACATTTTTTTTAGTAAATGTTCAGGGTCTTGGCATAAAATTAAACATCTCCTTTAAATAAAAATCTACGTTCTGTTTTGACGACGAAAAATGTGTCGATGGCTTAAAGCGTCGAACACTAGTGCCATTACCCTAGTAGGGCGTCGCTTCGCTCGGCCTCGCCGGCGGGTTCAGTCGTAGCGCTCCTCGGCCTCGGTGGCGGTCTCAGCGGGCGGCGGGCTGCCCCCCACGCTGCCCCCGCCCCCGCCCCCGCTCACACTACCCCCGCTGCCCCCGCTGCACGGAGACGCGGCGCGCGCCTCCGTCTCCGAACTTGTAGAGCCTGGAGCTGTAGAAGCATACATAATTGTATTTTAAAGTTTATGCTAACACAGCGCATTGATTTAAAAAAAACGGATCTAATAGAGTTCATTTAACGATTCAATTCGACAATTCTAGAATTTAGAAAAAAAATCAATACTATAAGTAGCGGCACGAAACTCTAGCGCTGACCGTTATTGCGCAGAAGTCAAAATTAAGGTATCACAGGGGGCTAGAGGGACGAAGGGCGGGCGTTCGCAGCGCCGATTGGCTCTTTAGTCGCATTCCGTGCCCCGCATTGATGCTACGTCCCGCGCACTCCTAGTGTACAGTCGCGTTCCAAATTGTGTTGTTATTATTTTATTATTTTTGTTGTAGTTTTTGATTAAGTTTGAGTTTGTTGTTTTTTTATTGTAAGTTTGTGACTTTAAACAGTGAATATGCCGAAACGAAATACTGTTTTGAGAAGACAGGCACGGAAAATGTTGTATGACGTGCATTGCTTTTTAAAAAGAGAAAGTAATGAATTAATTGATTCCTTAAAACGAATCAAAAGTGTAGTCAACGTAGCCACGAATATTTTACTCAATCATTCGAAAAGTAGCACTCTAAATTTAGGACAGATAAAACAAACTGCAGAAGATATTAAGGCGGAAAATTTCAAATTAAATGATATAATCAGTGAGTTAGGAAAAATTCAAAAAAGGACAGCAGAGTCTACGAAGACGTCCATTGCCACGGTAAGGAACATTTCCACTCAAGCCAATAGTTCCGATTTGATCACAGTGTTCAGGACACCTGGCAAAAAACGTTCCAGAACAAAACCGGTCACAAATATCGATAATTTCGACCAAGGTGTAATTAAAAGGGTAATTCATAACTTTCATAAAACAAATAATGAACTTCCCACCGTCGGAAAGCTGAAAAGGAAGCTAGAAGAAGACATAAATTTCAAAGGCTCAGAAAAAAGTCTTCGGCGAATAATTAAAAGTCTAGGATTTCAGTGGAAAAATACCGAAAACAACCGAAAAGTGCTTATTGAAACTTCAAATATACGTTTGAACCGCATCGAATATTTACAGAAAATAAAGCAATATCGCCAAGAAGGAAGGCCTATTGTTTATACGGACGAATCTTACGTAGATTCATCGCACTCTTCTCAAAAAGCTTGGACCGATGGTACTACTAAAGGCCTCAAAAAACCTATATCGAAAGGACAGCGAGTTGTCATAGTCCATGCTGGATCTGAAACTGGGTTTATACCCAATGCTTTGCTGACTTTTAAAGCTGGTACTAAATCAGGCGACTACCATGACAATATGAATTTCGAGAATTACGAAAAGTGGCTCAGAAATCAATTAATGCCCAACCTACCACCCAATTCCGTCGTGGTAGTCGATAACGCGTCCTATCATAATAAACAGTGGGATCTTGCACCAACCTCTAATGCCAAAAAAGCTGACATGCAGGCTTGGCTCACCGAAAAAAGGGTACAGTATGAGGAGACAATGCTGAAACCTCAGTTAAACAAATTGATAAAAGCGAACAAGAAAAGATTTCAAACATTTTCAATCGACCGAATCCTTGCTGAACAAGGCCACCAAGTGCTGAGACTACCACCATACCACCCAGATTTAAATCCAATCGAGATGGCATGGTCCGATATAAAACAATATGTAGGCAGCAAAAATGTGAAATGGAGTGTTATTAAATGTATGGAGTTAATTCAAGAAAAAGTTTTACTGATGGGTGGTTGGGATTGGCAAAAGCTATGCAAAAAGGTGAAGGATATAGAAAAGCAATATGCAAAGAGTGACCATGTCGTGGATTTGGTAACCGAAGAATTCATTTTTCGCGTTGATGGAGATAGTTCTGAGGAAAGCTTTGGCGAGTCTGATGGAGATGACGTTGCTAGTGCCTACGACCAAAGTAGCCCTGAGCCCGGGCCCTCAACAAGCAAAAGGCCCTGTCTAGATACCATTGAAGGCGTGATACCACTGTCTGATTCAGACTAGACGATTTAGACTTATGTATAAACTACAATACAACCATTTTGATTTGATATTGCTTTTAATTTATGTGCGTGATGTTATATAGCATATAGCCTTTCTCGATAACTGGACTATCCAACACAAAAAGAATTATTCAATTCGAACCAGTAGTTTCGGAGATTAGCGCGTTCAAACAAACAAACAAACAAACAAACAAACTATTCAGCTTTATAATATTAGTATAGATTACATTTTTGCTACTGTCCTTAAGATGTAAACTATTTATAACATTCCATTAAAATAATATCATTAACATTATTTAGCTATTAATTAATTTAATTTTTTTTTTTAATTTAATAATTTTTATTTAATTTAATAATTAAGTATTATAATAAATGAGCTGATGATGATGATGATAATGAAGTATTTTGTGCGCGACTGTACTCATGCGCAGCTATCCCCTCCATGTTTCGTTCAGCGCTAGAGTTTCGTGCCGCTACTTATACATACATATACAATCTCTCTCTGGTCGACCATTCTGACGCGGCGTATCACGATTCACGAGACGCAGCCGAACTTAGTCGCCTCGAACAATTTTACTATGCCGCCACCGCCGATACCTACATGTGAGCGCG
Organism: Eudonia mercurella; assembly: GCA_963082485.1. Classification (NCBI taxonomy): domain Eukaryota; kingdom Metazoa; phylum Arthropoda; class Insecta; order Lepidoptera; family Crambidae; genus Eudonia; species Eudonia mercurella. Next base: position 20,193,353 of record OY720030.1, on the reverse strand, counting down.
CAGTCCCTTTGATAAAAGCCGCCTCTGAGATTAGACTTTATAATTGTGAACAAGCGACTTTCGGCTCTAACTTCAAAACGTTAAGTCGAGATTGTTTACACCACATTTTTTGAATATCTATTTTTATTTATCAAAGGCGCCGACTCGAGTATTTTTGAAAATGTTCGAGATCGAGGCTAGTACTATAAAAGCGACGATCGCGCCTTGACACTAGTCAGTCGACGATTAGCGTTCGGAGCGATAAGTACCTATCCGCTAGAAACAAAGTGTTTATTGTTCTACTGCTGTTTTCTGATACACAGTTTTGTACATTTCTTCTTTGGACTAAACTCTTCTACGCAGTAACGATCGTGCATTATTTCAACCCCACCATCCTGACAGAATGGAACGTTGGCTTAAAGGCGTTAAACGTGTTGCAACAACATCTTCCAACGAAGCCGAATGTTCAAAAGCAGTACGCGCGGAGTATACAGCAATTATCGATCCAGACGATGATGCAACGACGTCAAGTTCCACGGTTTCAAAGGCGAAAAAAAGGAAGTAAGATGAATATATCAGTTTCGGACTTGTTGATTCCAACGGCTCACCTCTCCGCATGTTATGTAGTAAACTGCTTCCTAATAGTTCCATGGCACCTGCTAAGTTGCGCCGACATTTAGAAACTGTACACCCCGAATCTAAAGACAAGAATAAATAATTTTTTGTACGTAAAAAATAACAGTTATTGGAAAGTCAAAAAACTATGATGCATGTGACCCAAACTATCAATGAAAAGGCCACGGAGGCATCATAATTAGTTAGCTATCGCATTGCACAAGCAGGTGAAGCGCACACTATCGATGAGAATTTAATAAAACCATGTGTATTAGACATAACAAAATGTATGCTCGATGAAAAATCTGCAAAGCATCTTTCTACTGTGCGCTATCAAACGATACTGTTTCACGGCGAATTCATGATCTGGCAAACTACGTCAAACAAGAACTAGTTACACGTCTACAAAAAACACGATTCGTCTCGCAAATAGACGAGTCGACTGATGTCGCTGGTCTGGCTATCTCGCTGGTTATCGTGCGATATCCATATGAAAGTTCTTTTGAAGAAGACATGCTTGTGTTCACCTCTACCCACAAACACTACCGGAGAAGAAATTTTTAATAAAATAAATATATTTTTGAGGAAAATAATCTCAGTTGGAACGATTGCAGTGACATTTGTACAGATGGGGCCAAGGCGATGACGGGTAATACAGCAATAGTGTCACGAATAAAAAATAAAGCGCCCAATAGTAGTTCCAGCCATTGTATCCTGCATAGACAAGCACTTGCGATGAAGCAAATGCCGTCAAGTCTAAGATTAGTTATGGATGAAGCGGTAAAAATAATTAATTTTATCAAATCACGACCACTACAATCCCGATTGTTCTCATTATTGTGTGAAGATTATGGCAGCAAACATAAAACACTGCTGCTCCATACAGAAGTACGATGGCTGTCTCGGGGTAAAACTTTAACAAGGCTATTTGAACTTAGAGCAGAGTTACAAATGTTTCTTTCAGTCACATCTTTTAATTTGAAAGACCGTTTGTTTGATAAAACTTGGTTGTTCCGACTGTCTTTTATGGCGGATATCTTTCAAAAACTGAACGAATTAAATTTATCAATGCAAGGTAAACAGACAACAGTGTTCCAGGCCTGTAACAAAATAACTGCCTTCAAAAGAAAATTAGATTTGGATTATATGCGTTGAAAAGAGAGAAATAGAAAGTTTTACGTCACTCAGTGAATTTGTTAGCGATAACGACTCAATGATGTATTTGAAGAATTGGTCTAATATCTCACTTCGATGCGCGCATCTTTTGAGAAGTATTTTCCCGAAGAACAGAATACAAAAATTAAACTGAATTCATGGATTCATAATACTTTTTTACCCAAATTATAAAAGCCCGAATCTCTTTTAGAAATGTCATCAGACACAAGTATGGAGTCACTGTTCAAAACGACGCCTCTCAAGGATTTTTGTTGCAGAATCCGTGATGAATATCCAATGCTTGCCAAAATGGCTGAATATTCCTCTCCCGTTCCCAACAACATATTTGTGCGAAACAGGATTCTCAACCTATGCAGCGACGAAAATAAAATACCGCAATAGACTGGACGCTGAACCTGATATGAGACTTCAACTGTCCTCTATCAAACCTGGTATCAATCAATTGATGAAAAATAAAAAACAGTTTCATACCTCCCATTAGTTAAGATTTTTTTCTTTTTAATATCTTCTATTATTATACTTGTTATGTAACTAAGTAATAAGTAACTGTTCGAGCCGATTATTTATTAAGAGCAACCCCACGAACGATGACGCTATACAGACCGCAGCCAATGGATGGACACCGCCATCACGCGATACATACGGCCACCAATCACCGTCTTCGTTACCTGTTGTGTCATTTTTCAACCCTACTCTCAACCGCCATACCATTGTAAATCAATCAAAGTAAAGCACTTCAACAAAAAACACCTTCTTTCATTAACAGTAACTTACATGGTACTTTTATTATGCTTATTAATAAAGAATACACTTTTAATAAAAACTATTGTTTTATTGTAGGAGTCCATCAAGTATTTAGCTTTCCAAAAGGGTTCCGTCACCAAAAAAGATTGAGAACCGCATATAGTTGAAAATGTATTGAAGAAATTTGCCAGTTTTGGATAGTTGATGTGCAGATGACCTTGCGCAGGGTTCGACATTTCAGGATAAAATACACGCGAGCAGACTTTTAAAAGTTCTTTTATTCCAGTATACGTATTTGGTTTATCTATTTACTTTTACTTTAGCAGCTACCAGACCGGAATAATTTTTTTAATTGCCACGCTAAGCGTTTTTCATTTAACACAAGTTTTATTTGTTAGAAGTTTAATATTAACGTTTGGCAGTCCAAATTGCAGACAATATTGAATCAAATATTGAAATAGAAATTGAGAGGTTACATAAGAACTTTAAGACAACAAAACCTGAGTATTGCAATTCTACAGCGAAACATAAGGTAAGGAGAATAAGTCGTGCACTAGCAATATTTTAGGGATGTCAGGTGTGCGGGCTCACAATCTTTCTACCATAATAACAGCCTATAATATTAACTTTGAATTGAAATCATGATCCTGACCAAATTTGCAGTAGGGTAATGGGCACCAATAATTGACATTATTTTCCCTTAATCATTAAAATTGGGATAAGCAACTGATTTTAGTCTATAGCACTAATTTACTTCAGGTCAGATGCTTCCTATAATATGTCATCATCACGTAAAATTTCAATGAAAATCTGTGTTATTTTTGGCGACGAAAACTGTGTCGAGCTCTTGTCTTCACCCTTTATAAGGCAGTGGCATATATATTGCCACCATATTTTGAACTATATACATTTGAGATAAGGTCGAAAACCAATGAAAAATTTGAGTATGCTGTGCCCGTTAAAGGGTTAAAGCGTCGAACACTTCGGGCACTACCCTACGTCGAATAAATGCTATAACAAGACCTTATGTATATTAACTTTTGTAAGTTTAATACACTTACATACTTCGTTTTGCAGAGCGTTGCCTCCTGGAGCAGGCGATTATAAGCCCAAAAGGAGGCTCCGTTAACTAGATAATTAAGGCGAAGGGTAAGGCACACTAGCGTCACCAATTGATAATTTGACAACTACTAACGGACTGGATCTTTTTTAAACATTGCGTACCGTCCGACAACAGGAAAGCATCCATAGTATTTATTTAATAATTGTGCACTAGTTTTTGTTGCGTGGTTTATTCACAAAACGGGCTATCGCATTTATTCACAAACAATGGCCACTGTTGGTGTCAGCGAATGAATAAAAAACAAACCTAAATGTAGAGCACAATTATTAAATAATAGATGTTTACCTAGAGTCGGAAGGTGATGTTTGAAAAAAAAATCCAGTTTAGCAGTTATCAAATTAAATCCATTAGCGGCGCTAGTGTGCCTTACCCTTCGCCTTAATGTAAGTTTTTATGAAAAATATAAAAACGTTAAATTTTTGAACTACAAGTGCCTTACAAATAAACAAAGAATAAGGCCCGAAAAGTTATTCCGTGTTTTGTCTGTGTTTACATGACAGGAACAAGTAATAGTATACCCACCCGTAACGGCGGGCGGCGGGTTGAGCCTGAGGTCGGCGGCGGGCTTGGCGGCGTCGTCACGCGGCTCCTCCACCTGCGCCGGGCACTCCAGGTGCACCATGTGGAACACCTGCCACCATCGCAATATCAAGTGGCTGGCAACGATGGACAGAACTCCACGTTTGTTTCATCATCACCAGCTCATCTTTATATATATAAATCTTCTGTGCGTGTGTATGTTATTGTACTCCTTCCAAACGGCTGGACCGATTTGGATGAAACTTTCTGTGTGTGTTCGAGTGGATTCGAGAATGGTTTAGATTTACGATTGGACCCGGTAGGTGGCGCTGCTATAAGGTTCCATCATGGGATACGGGTGTTCTTAAGCGGACGAATTTGTTTGTTTTGTTGTCATGGAAACTGTCAAATTGGTATGAAGTCTGCCGGTCAGCTGGTTTTATGTATAGGTAGAACAAGCCGAAAATCACCACAAGCGCCCAGTGCGGTACGGTGATTGTTAAAGACTGCTAATGTAGCCGGACCTAACGGCTTCACGTGCCTTCCGAAGCACGGAGGCGCTCGAAATTATAAATATTTAGTCACCCATCTGATGACCGGCCTTTGCGAAAGTTGCTAAACCTTAGCAATTGCAGACCGAGTGCGTTAATTACTGAGCCATCGAGCTTCATGGGCGGGCGTATGTTAAGCAGTGACAATTCACAGCTATTAGATAAAATAAATTAAAAGTGAAAAACCTTTTCTAAAAAATAAGTTTTTATTAAAATGCGCTAAAAAGAAAAAAATAAACTAATACTTTAAAACTTGTACTAGGTATCAACTTATAAGGTCATTACACAATTTATATGATATAAAAGCTTGTCGCGAGATTTAAGTATTCGTGTTTACTTAGTTTGAAAATTTTAATAATTAAAATCAATCACATAAAGTTATTTAATTTACTTGTTTATCTACACAAGTAAATCTCGCGACAAGCTTTTATATCATATAAATTGTGTAATGACCTTATAAGTTGATAGCTAGTATAAGTTTTAAAGGATTAGTTTATTTTTTCTTTTCAGCGCATTTGAATAAAAGCTTGTTTTTTAAAAATCCTCCACCCTTAGGAAGGCACGTAAAGCCGTTGGTCCCGACTGCATTCGCAGTCGTTACCAACCACCGCACCGCACTGGGCCCGCGTGGTAGTTTATGTCTCGGTGTCCCCATCCACCAATAGGGAAAACTCTTGCCCCAGCAGTGGGTACATACAATGAGCTGGTGATGATGGTGGTGAATAAAAAGACCCTCAGGTCGGACTCTAGATGCATAGCCATATAGGAAACCAGATAGTGAAAGGAAACAATTTTCTAATTACAAGAGTTGTTAATATTGTTAAAATGGCAATCGTTTTAAAATTGTAATTAGGCTCTTTTTTCATCAACGTTTGTAGCTTGGGAGAGTGGGGGACAGCTTTGTGGGAGATTATATTCTAACATTTAACAGACCGCCATTGTGAAAAAGACTTACCTCATTTACAGAATTGTTGGTGCCGACGATGCGTATAATGGACACCGGTCGCGGGGAGAAGTAAATCACTTGCCATGACCTGAAATATTAAGTTCCTTGAAAATAAAGGACGCTATTATATATAACGAGAACCATAACATCAAATGTTTTAAACCGTACACGCAGTGTCAATCAATCAATGATCTGGTATTTATGACATAGTTAATTTCAAATTAACTAATTTATATCCATATTTAGACTAAATCAAACGTCATGGTTGCGTAAGTTAATATTTGTACTCAAAAAGATACGACATATTGCAGATACAGCTTTAATAAAGCAAGTTTATTTTGCTCTTTGTGAATCACTATTAACCTACCGCATTACTACTTGGGGTGGTGTAAATAAAACCTTACTACTAACCACAGAAAGAGCTCAGCGAGCGATCCTCAAGGTGTCGACTTGCCGTCCCTATCACTTTCCTCCTAACCTCTTATATAAGTCATGCAACGTATTGTCAGTTATTATTATTATTATTAACCTTAACCTTATTATTAATCTATCAAGCGTAGGTACCCAAAATTTTAAAATACAAGTCATTAGTCATTAATTAAATTAATTAATTTAAAATTTTCCTTCTACTGTCTGTGTCACATCTTATCATCACTCTCCTCTCAGCCAAAGGACGTCCACTGCTGGACGTCTGCCTCTTCCAAGGACCTCCACAACGACCGGTTTTATGGTGTTCGCATCCAGCAGCGACATAGTAAACGGACTATAACTGTCCCAGCTGGGAAAGGCCTCCATCATTAAAATAAAGTAATCGCTACAATTGATGGGTAACGGCTTAATCACCACGGTTGCCAAATGCGGGTCGGTGATTACCGGGCTATGCATAGAAAAATCCGAAATACCTTTTGCCCTATCTGAATGACATGACATGAATGAAATATTTGGAGTAACCTGCAGGCGTCCCTCGTGCGGTCGCACACCGTCTCCCAGTCCCAGTAGTTGAGCGAGGTCTCCACGTAGTAGGAGTAGTGGCGGTAGTCGCAGTCCCACAGCAGCATGCGCAGCGACCCCAGCAGGTAGGGCTGCGCCAGCTGCACCACGATGGCGCCCGAGCCCAGCTGGTGGCACGTGTAGCCCTGCTCCCAGTCGTAGTGCTCCGTGTCGCCGTTCAGGAGCGCGTTGCGGGACCGGCTGTGGGACAACATATTCAACCTTATTATATGGACCTAAGTAGCGTGGCAAATCGAAAAACCGGAAATCTAAAAAATCTGAAATCGACAACGATGCTTGTATTTCTAAAAACCGGCTGTAACAGTAAAAACCAGAATTGGGGTTTTGAATTCTTGCAATACCGTTATGCTGTTTACAAACCAATTTGACATTTGATTTTTAAAGTATTCCACGTCCGAAATGTTATCATTGGAAAAATAATTTATTATTAAATTATTTTTCTTTAAATAAATGTTCGAAAAAAATCAATTAACATCATTTTATTGAGTAAAACCATTAAAATCATAGAACTCGAAAAATCCGATCGGTTTCTGTTTTAAAAATCCGATAAAACCGGTTTTATTGTTTCTTTCGATTTTGCATGCCCTAGAGCTAAGGGTTGCAACTGCTTGAGCGGTTCCATGTATGTTTGCAACTATAAGATTGTAGTTCACTATGCAGTCGCAGCCTTTTTTTTTATACGTAGCACGGCAAATGACTCTATTTCACCTGATGTTAAGTGAATATGGAATCCAGATGCGACGACAAGTGATGCAGCGTGAAAACAACGCAGCATCAGTTACCCTCACTCTGCCGGCCCACAAGGTGTCTTTTACATTTTATAAATCGAAGTTAGCGTTATGCTTCCTCCACTAAAGATGGAGCAGGCGAAAAAAATCGTCCACTAAAGATGTAGGCTAAAAATAGCATTCTTTGCCGGCGCATGAGTTTCCCAGCTCCTATAGTCCCGGGTTTTTAAGCGTGAAACGGCATTTATGCAAGACGTCATGAATGGGTGCGCTCGCTACCGTGCTCGTTCCACGGTGAGGAGTGGGTGATTATTTTGGACCGCATCGGCTGCTTACCATCAGGCAGGATGTGGTCACTATGACGAGTCAATATATAAAAAAATAGTATGGCACTGGTTACCTGATGCCCTCGATGACGACCGCGGACAGTTCGACGGTGGCCACGTTGTGGGTGGGCCGCACCAGCCCGTCGCACAGCGGCGGCACGCGCGCCACGTGCCGCGCCTCCAGCGCCACCGCGTGGAACACCTGGGGGCACAAGGAAAAACTGGTTCGTGGCCACCCAATAAGGTAAACAGGATAACGACAGATCAAACTGACATTGGCACCACACACATTTAGTATAGCTAAGTGGAAGTAAATTATTATTCCAAAAAAAAGTATAAAAATAACAATAGAAACTAAAATCCTTGTGGACGGTAAAATGTGTCTGTACGAATGTGTGTTTGTGTGCATGTGAGTGTGTGAGTGTGTAAGTAAGATACAATACAATACAATCTTGCTTCCTGAGACTGATTGATATTTTTGTAAAATTTTATCTAGTAACTACGTACTCGTACAGCATTGTGAATGCAAAAATTAAAATAACAAAAATACTTGAGCATATTGTATGGAGAATTTCAAACCGCATGAAATCGATTACCTGTCAAAGTCTCAGTATTTCTCTAAAGTAAAAACATCATTCAAATTGAAATAGAACTTTAAGAAATGAAATAACTTTTACGGATCTACTTGCGTTTATTTTACACATTACTTTTTAATGTTTATCCTGACGTTTCGAACCCTTTGCAGGGTCCGTCTGAGGTGTTGGTCGTCTCATAATTAGTTAGTAGCTTTATTAAAATTAATAGCTCATTTAAATTTAATCAGGTGCATTCCGTTTTACACAGAAAGAGCTTACAGTATCTTTTGGTCTAGCGGTATGAAGTTGGGGCTGGGATTTAATATTTTGTATGATGGGATCCGAGGCTGTTGTTCGCGTAAACTTTAGAAAACAATATAAAACTTTAAAATTTGTATGGGATACCGAAATGCAAAATGGCTCTTAATAGAATCAGGCGTTATATTACCGATTTCGACACATTTGAATTGCTTGTTTGCGAGTAGTTCTGTTTACCGTCTCCAATTTTGATAATCGAATAATTTACGGAATGAACAATATATTTTTTTACATCCACTGTTGAACCCTCAGAATTTCTCTAATAATCAAATAGAATAGATCCAAGATACCGTCCTCTTTGTTGAAGATACGAAGACTCGATTCGAACACATGCTTCACCAGGTACAAACTTGTGTTCGAGCCCTATTCCCCTCGCCCACCACATCGTTAAATCACGTCGCAGTCCTAAGTTTTAGAGGCGTTCTTTGGCACTCGTAAATCCGGCTAGGCTGTAAAAATCACGTACAAATTATTTTCAAAAAATATATATAAATGGCTGACCTTGTTGACGGTATTGCTGGTGCCCACGACCTTGATGTACTGCACGACGCGCGGCGGGAAGTACAGGTTCTGCCAGGAGCGGCAGAAGTAGTTGCTGTGGTCCACCACGCGCGCCCAGTCCTTCTGGTCCACCGACACTTCGATGTAGTACGCGTACGACCTGCGCCAGAAGCTTGCGTCACTATGCTATCAACACAATATTACTAATACAAGCCGATTGCACTGAATTTGTTGTATTAGTAAAATAATAGCATTCTTCTTATGTAAAATGACGTCGAATAAATCTGTCTGAAAATTATAACTACGTTAAAATGCTGCCACAGCTTTATTAAGTTTACAAAATTATTATTATTGCGGTGGCGACCTATAATTAAAATAGCACCTAACTTTCGCCGAAACATGGAGATATTTTTTGTATCGGTGTATATTTTGTCGGCCGTCCGCAAATAAATAAATAAACAAAATAAACATACCAAAAGTAGGTACACGTAGAACATTAAAAGAACCAAAACTCGACGAGATAATTATGTCTGTCTAATAAAATATTTTTGTAAAATTAGTCAACCGTGCAACCGGCCAAAAGGGGCATAATACGAGTTATGCCATTTTGTGGTTTTATCATTTCGTAATCGTGTCATAACAATGCGAACTGTAGCATTTTGCGAATTATATATGTAATTTTTTGAATAACATCATCTTTTGCCACTTCGTGAATTGTGACTTATTGAATGAAGCAATGTCGTAAATAGCGATGGCGCTTAGTGACCTGTTGTCGCGGTCCCACAGCAGCAGGCGCACGTGGTTGAGGATGGTGGGCGCGGCCAGGCGCACGAGGATGCCGGGGTTGTCGCGCGCGTCGCTGATGGTGTGGCGCGTGTAGCCGCGCTCCATGTCGTAGTTGTCGGTGTCCCCGTCCAGCAGCGCCGAGCGCATGTCGCCGGCGATCACGCGCGCGCCGCGCTTCGTCGTCGCCACGTTCTCCTCGGGCACTGGCCACCAACCAACGAACGATCGAAAAACGAATAGGGATGTGCATAATTGAATCTTCAAATGGCACAGAATTGGAAACCTCGAATTTGAAATACAGGGATCGAATTCGACACAGTACCGTGTAGCTCCCTAGATGTCTTGTTTGATCGCTTGTACTCGGTGGCGTGTAATTTTGTATTAAAATGTCTTACTGAGTCTTGCAGATTTGGAAATTTAAATACATTCAAACAATTTATCCACATATCTGAGCAACCGGTTTGTCTAATCGAAATAACGCATTATTACCTCGGTTCATCTCAAATATTTTGGCACCCTAATTAAAAAATTGCTTCATCATCACCATCATCAGCCTACATTAGTCAACAGCTAGGCATAGGCCCCTCCGAGTGCACGCTACCGAATTGCTTAGTTATCAAAAAATAGTAGCGTCTCTATTTAAGTCGTTTAAGAAGTTCTGTCTAGTACCGTACAAATAAACGTTGGTAATGCACTAAACGAACTCTCCGCAGAGATCTAGCTGCATCTGTAAACCTAAAAACTATGCATATTATACCTATTTTTGCGGTCGAACAACATTATTGTACGTCGCTGTTTCAGTTTAAAGGGTACTAGAGCTAGTATCTCAAAGTCAAAGTAATTTTTTTATTTAAATAAACTTAAGAAAAGTGCTTTTAAATCGTCCAAACATTTTTTATCTACGGCTACTACCCATTTGGGAGGTCTATTTTTAGCTGTGGAGAAAAATGGGTGCAAGAAAGTAATATCACAGGACAAAGGTGTAAAACGACTGAAGCTTCAGGGTCGGCAGTGCGCGCGTGGAACGTAACATAAAAGTAGGTGCAGCGACTCACGCAGCATGCCGCGGTGCGGCAGGTCGGTGGTGCTGGTCTGCGTCTTCTCCTGGATGGCGTCGAGCAGCATGTCGGGCGTCACCAGCGCGAACGGCCGCACCACCGACAGCAGCTCCTCCAGGCTCATCAGCACCAGCCGCACGCACTTCAGGATCTTCACCTGCCACCACACTCGAAACAGTGAGACATAAAGTGTGCTTTTAAGTTTCTAACGTCGTTCTTCTAATTGTTTTTAGGGTTCCGTACCCAAAGGGTAAAACGGGACCCTATTACTAGACTCCGCCGTCCGTCCGTCTGTCTGTCTGTCTGTCTATCCGTCTGTCACCAGGATGTATCTCATAAACCGTGGTAGTTAGACAGTTGAAATTTTCACAGATTATGTAATTATGTTGCCGCTATAACAACAAATAATTAAATTAAAATAAAACAAATATTTAAGGGGGCTCCCATACATCAAACGTGATTTTTCGTTTTTGCTCGATATTGATAACGGCAACAAGTAGACGCTTAAAATATTCACAGAATATTTATATTATTCACTTTAAAAATAAATAATTAAATTAAAATAAATATAATATTTAAAGGGGGCTCCCATACAACAAACGTGACATTTTTCCAATTTTTATTCTCGGTCTTAATTTAAAATATTTTTATAGATAATGCGAAATCCTTCGTGCGCGAGTCCGACTCACGCTTTATTTATAAATCTAGTATTTTTTGTCTAGACCTTGCCAAAACAAAATTTTATTTACTAATTTGGTTTGCAGCCTGCTTCTCTGCTGAGTTAAAACCTGCTCGACTCAAGACTCCGAGTTTAGTTAGTTCACTGAGTCTTTTAAAATTGAGCCGCGTCTAATGAATTAAGACTAAAAGACTCGAGTTCTTTACAACACTACCTCCGACACGTCACGGCGTGCGCCGGCATCCTTCAGCATGCTTTTGCCTACCGCAGTACGCCACGGGATGCCGCGGCATCCCGCCGCGGGATCATTTTAAAGCATGGGAATTTATGTCTTATTTATATTTCAATTTGTTTGAATGTCCATTGGTAAAATTTAAATCCTTTGCCATGCCGTCCCAATCTGCGTTGCTCTTTATTAGTAATTTATTAAGAAACAGGATGACCGCCGCCGGGCCCAGACACAATATAAATTCAATGGACTTGGGAAAGATAAAAAAAGTTTATTTTTACCCTATACCATTAAGGAGGATGTTATTCCAAAACGTATAGTTTTTGTTTCACTTCGATACGATAAGTATTTACAAAGTTATTGTACATGATTAATTTGCTTAAAACACGTTTAGTTCGCTGGCAGTCGGCTTATATTACGTGATGATGTGACGTCATAGTATCCGACAGCCCGCCGCGCCGGCCGCGAGTCATTTATGCGCAGCTCGAAATCTGGTACACAAACTCTACAGTCGTGAATGGGCTGCGGTGACGAACGATATTTAAGTACTTACGACTTATTAAAATACAAGTAAACTATGACAAAGTGCAGTTTAAGACTATATTGTGCTTGGTTGCTTAAATTATTCTATTTTGTTTTGCTTTTTTATTTATTTATATAATAAAATTAGTTGCCATACTCCTCCGAAACGGCTCGATCGATTTTTATTAAACTTTATATGTATATTCGGTAGGTGGGACAATCGGTTGTAATCTATTTTTCATACCCCTAAGTGATAAGGATGATCCACCCCAAACGATTAATTTTTAAAATCATTTTTGGCTTAAAATATGTGGCATCAAAAAATACATACAACCCTAAATTTTCACCCTTCTATCACCAACCCCTATAGATCAGTTGTCTCCGCCAGGTGTCTACCTACCGGTGTCACTTCTCACCCAGTAAACAGCACGGAGTAGGAATGACTATCAACAAGTCCCAAGGCCAAACGATGTCTGTTTGTGGCTTAGATTTGAGCAGACCATATTTTTCACACTATACGTGGCATGCTCTCGAATGGGCAAACCATCCAGTTTGTTTGTGTTAGCTAAAGATGGGGTAACAAAAAATATTGTACACACTGTAGCATTAATGGATTGATATTGTTTGTTAATGTTATTGTCATAATCATCATCAGCTCATTTTATGTCTTCACTGCTGGGGCACGAGCCTTCCCTATGGATGGATAGGGAGAACGGGCTTTTAAACCACCACGCGGGCCCAGTGCGGATTGATGGCACAAATGGCACTTACGGTGATAACAAATAAGAAAATGTATTTACTCAGTGCATATTACGGTATAATAACAAGGCAATGCTTATAAATATGCAACAAAAATTAATTATTCAAACTAATTACTCATCCGATATGTGCTGAGATGATGTTATAATTACCACTTGAGCCTGGCCGCTCTCCGACTTGACCCACGCCTGGTTGGCGCTGAACCAGCTGCACACGGCCTTGAAGATGTCCACTTCGGGTGCGAAGAACGAGTCCCTTTCCAGGAGACCTTGAAGGGCTTCCTACGTAAAATAATGGTATGCATTAACATTTTTTGGTCACCCAGTGGTAAAAAATTCGTCCATAATTTATAAAATGTTATTTTAAACATGTGTTCTATTAATATATAGATATGGCACCTGTCATAGGAATATTAAATACCTACAGGGCTAGAATTAGGCCTGTGTACTCTAATATTATAGAAACTACTTCGATTTTAAAAGAATGATGATTGTTATACAAATGGTACTCAGGGATAGCAACTTCTACTTACGACAGACAACTGCAGGAAGGTGTCGTGCTGGAGCACTTCCGTCGCATTTCTGTCCAAGAAATTGTAGCAATAGTCCATCAGAGCATCGAGCCCGTAAAGTCTGTAAGCAAAATGATAATGTAATCAATTTACCGGATAATGCGCATTAAAGTCGTTCAGTCCTTTTAAAAAGCGCAAAACTTATCTATATACTTACTAATACTAATATTATAAAGCTGAAGAGTTTGTTTGTTTGTTTGTTTGGTTGGTTGGTTGGTTGGTTGGTTGAACGCGAACTACTGGTTCGAATTGAAAAATTATTTTTGTGTTGAATAGTTCATTTATTGAGGAAGGCTATAGGCTATATTACGAGGGGAGGTCAATAAGTTCGCGGAATGAGAGAGAAGGAGGTTGAAATTAAACACCAAATTATTTTTCCTTTTCAATATATTCTCCTTTAACCCTAATACATTTTTCGGATCTCTCAAATAGCTTGTTTATACCATCGAAAAAAAAATGATTTGTCTTTGGTGTCAAAATAGGCCGAAATTGCCGACTTGACTTCTTCATCGTCGTCAAATTTCTTTCCACGCAGCTCTTTCTTCATTTTTGGAAATAAATAATAGTCACTGGGGGCCAAGTCTGGACTGTATGGTGGGTGGTTTAATTGTTCAAAGCCGCATCGGTGAATAGCAGCCGTCGCAACATGGCACGTGTGGACGGGTGCATTGTCGTGCAAAAGGAGCACACCTTTTGACAGTTTTCCTTCTTGCTTCTTTTTTCCTTAATGGCTTCTTTCAATCTTTCCAGTAAAGAAGCGTAGTACTGTCCCGTTATAGTCGCACCACGTTCTTTATAATCGATCAGTAAAATACCTTCTGTATCCCAAAAGATAGTCGCCATGATCTTTCCGGCCGATTGTGACACTTTGAACTTCTTTGGAGGAGGTGTGCCTTTTTTATGCCACTGCATCGACTCTTGCTTCGACTCAGGTTCATAGTGGTGAACCCAGGTTTCATCTCCAGTAACAATCCGGGCCATAACTTCTTCCTTTCTCTCTCCACAGAGCTCCAGAAACTGGTGAGAGCACTCGACACGCTCGCGTTTTTGAAGTGGCGTGAGCATTCTCGGAACCCATCTTGCACTGACTTTAGTCATCCCAAGATGATGATGTAGGATATTTAAAATACTTGATTCGGATACTCCAACCATTGCTGCAAGTTGCTTCTTCTTCAGTCGGGCATCTTCCAATACAAGTTTTTCTACTTTTTCGACGATTTCCGGTGTGGTGGCCTCAATTGGCCGTCCGGAGCGGGGGTCGTCTTCAATGGACTCCCTTCCTTGTTTGAAAAGACCATGCCACTTGTAAACCATGGTTTTACCAGGGGCAGAGTCGGCGTAAACCGCTAACAGCTCTTGAAAAATCGTCTGAGCGGATTTTCCTTGCTTGGTAAGGAACTTAATAACGGCACGGTGTTCAATTTTCTCCATACTGGCTGACTTCTTCCCGATTTAGTTGTTTGCAGGTCGATAACTCAAAAGTTAATGACCCGATTAGGTTCAAACTTGGTATATATACTCTTAATGAGGTGCTTAACTGGTGCCTACCTGGACGAGTAAATTTATCCCCACCAACCCCTCCATTCCGCGAACTTATTGACCTCCCCTCGTACATCACGCTATGTCTAATAGGAGTGGAGCAACAATGAAAAATGTTGCAAAAACGGGAAAATATTCTTTTTGAGAGCTTTCGTTGCGTGCGCTGCGTAAACGGTGAAAGTCACGCAATAATCATGTATTACAAAATAGATCAAAAAAATCCGCGGCAGCATATGTCTAGCTTTTAAGGTTGACTCACTATAACCTTTTTTATGGTAATCAAATTAGTTCTAAAATAATACATTATTTGCGAAGGTGTTTTAATAAACATGATAATAATCCTTATCCAAATAAATATGGACCATAGCTTGCCAAGCTGCTGGACCATAACTTGGAAATAAATTATGAAAAAACTAAAATCATGCAATACAAATCTTATAAGAAAGCCCCATTAAATTTAAAAATAACCTATCAAAATACACACTTAGAAACCGTCGAAACTTTTAATCTACTAGGAATAAATATAGACACCCACCTAAACTGGAAATCTCACATTGACTGCATAAAAACAAAACTTGCCAAATTTACATATGCCTTATTCCAATTAAAACAATGTACAAATAGAGAAACAGCTCTGTCAGCTTACTACGCGTATGCATACTCTTGGCTCAAGTATGGAGTAATGCTATGGGGATACAGCGTAAATGCCAATGAGTTGTTTATAATGCAAAAAAAATGTGTACGAATAATAGCCCATATAGACAACTTGCAAAGTTGCAGACCATATTTTGTCAAATACAACTTATTAACACTCCCTTCAATTTATATACAAGATATTTCTATATTTGTGCATAAAAACATGAACCTATTCACAAAAGTTGTAAACACTCATAATGTAAACACACGCAATAAATATAGGCTATACCTACCGCCATCTAGAATAAATATGCTCAATCGCAGTCCACACTACATGTCCATAAAAATATTTAATAAATTACCAAATTATATTAAAAATGAAAAAAATGCTGTAGTATTTAAAAGAAAATTAAATGTATTTCTAATTAAAAATTGTTTCGATTCTGTAGATGAATATTTTAATTTTAATGTTAATAATTGATGTTTTTATTTTTTAATAATTGATGTTTTTATTTATTGGTAAATGTAATTTAATTTCTATTATATTGTTATTTTAATTTATTTAATATTAATTTTTTATCTCATCATCATTTAATTTTTATGTATAATTTAAATATAAGTTTAAAAATATATATTTTTAAACTGTATATTTGTAATACCTGCAAAAGGTCACTAAGTTATAAAGCCACATAAAATATATTTCACCTGTATGATACACTTAGTTATGCAAATAAATATTTTGATTTGATTTGATTTGAAAAATAAGTTATTTATCACAGGCACTTAATTTTGAACAAAATTGCCCTTAACAACATTTGATTTCAATGAATATGTCGGGTCTCTCACTGTAGGGTCTTAAGACCCCAGTACACAATAGCGTATGCTGGCCCACTACAGGCCATCGCCATTGTGTACAGGGGGCAATGGTATACAGTGGCGGACAATTGGCCATGATGGCGCGCAATCGGGAAGCTGTCGGTTTTTTTGGGTACACTTCAAAGGAATCGTGGCGTAGCATGGCCTGTGTTGTTCACACAATGGCCCAATTGTTTAGTTCGTCACCGACCGCTGACCAAGATAGTGCACTTTTTTGTTGCGTTTGTTCATTTAAAATCGAGACATGACTTTGTAAAAGCGTATGAAATTATTTGACTATATTAAAATAACATTTATTTATAATCAATCACTTATATTTGTGATTCTATTTTATATGTTAGATCAGGTTTATACCAAGAATATCCCGCATAACACACATTTATCATAATTTTAAACATACAAAAAAATAAAAGTACTCCTTTACCATACCCCTTATAAGGTCATTTCATTACAATTAAATACCTGTGTTGGGACAGTACACCAAGTGAAGTTCAATAAAATTGATATTCTGCTGTATTCATTAATTTGTTAGTCTTTATTTATTTTTCTTGAATATTCATATATTCAAGAAAATTCATATATTACTATATATCCACCATCGCCTTTTGCGCCATTGTTTTTAATAATTTTGTGGCGGTACACACTTCTGTAATATTTGTAAGCAGTAGGTATATAAATAAATAGCCACGGCCGTAATTACTTCCACGTCCATCGCAAGTGCTTCGCCAGGCAGCAATGAGCAATGGGCCATTGTGTGAACACCAAGTGATCGTGGCCTACATTTGTGCATTGCAAAGCATGGCCCCCAATGCGCCATTGTGTAATGGGCCTTTACAGAACGGTTATGGTCAGCGAAATATATACTCTTAGTAATCATAGTGTGATGTTCTTAAAATATTTTTTTAATAGATTGTTCGCTAATTAACGCGGATGTAATCGCGGGGCACAGCTAGTAAATATATATTATTCAGCTTGTCCCGTATGCGTTCCTACAATTTAATCTTATTGCGATGAAACTTTAGTAAGTTGTAGTACGTATGCGTGAAAATATTCCGGATTTAGTATAAAAATCACGAGATTAGTGTTTTGTGTTTCAGAATTGGTTAAACCATCACGCGATACAGGTGTAGTAATTAATTAAACCAGCAGCAAGCATATTTCTCATTGTTTTATAGTGGTCCTCCAGCAGTCACCTGGCGGCGTCGAGTACCGCGCACACGTTCCTGAGCGCGAGCACCTGGCGCAGGTAGTCGGAGATGGCGGTCTCCAGCTCCTGGAAGTTGAACTGGTGCGCCAGCCCCAGCATATCCAGCACCGTGTCCTCGCGCAGCAGCGACAGCCCCATGTGCCCTGCGCCACACACAACTCATGGTTCAGGCGATTCACACACAGTGACAGGTGTCCTTCCAACGAGGCATGATAAGGTGGTGACTGATGTTGTAAGATGAGAAGTAAGTTGTCCTTGCGTCTGGACCTATTTCCACCTAACATCAGGTGGAGTGGAGTCATTTGGACTAACAATAAAACTTCACATCGCAAGGAGTATAAAACCACATTGGTAGCACACACGGGTAGTGTTACCAGATGACCGGGACCCACCGGGATTGTCCCGGAATACGACCGTACGTTTCGGGTCCCGGAATCCTCAAAAACGTCCCGGAAAAGCATAATTTCATTTAAATTCTTTTTCCAAAAGTTATTCAAATGTTTAGCAGACCAGATGGCCAAAAAATGATTTCCGCTGTAAGAACCAATGATAAACATTAAAATTAAGCAGGTTAATTTTATGTGTTATGTATAATAGGTAAATAAAGCTATGCTATTTTCATTATAGGTTTTGTTTTTTGTTCCGAAAATCACTTCAGCAAACCTGGCAAACCTACAAACGCTTTTGAGAGGGAAGGATGTTAGTCGTATGGCACTAGATGATAGGTAAAGGTGCCACATCACGTCGTTCTGACGTGATGCAACATGTGAAACTGTGCGTTCCAAATAAGATAGGAACTTGTCATAAGGTAGTATAGGTATAGGCCACCCATTTAGCGACAGAACGACATTGTGAAAGTTTATTGTGATCATTACCCAAGAGCAATTACACCAATTCAAAATCTTTGGCTCTAGGCTATGTCAAGTGCTTCCAACTCATTAAGACCTTATGAACACTTAATCCTGTATTAAAATTTAAA
Source organism: Eudonia mercurella (assembly GCA_963082485.1). Taxonomy (NCBI): domain Eukaryota; kingdom Metazoa; phylum Arthropoda; class Insecta; order Lepidoptera; family Crambidae; genus Eudonia; species Eudonia mercurella. The sequence goes on along the minus strand of OY720030.1, from coordinate 20,174,400 downwards.
TATTATGGGAACATATTAAATATGACTTACCAGAATAGACATAACGCAGCAAAGCTTTAAAAGCTTGCAGAGGAGCTTGCAATTCAACTTCAGCCTGTAGGAGATTTTTTAATCATTTTACACTAAGTTTAATAGTAATATATGATAATTTAGTAAATTATTATATTTTATTAAGTATTTCTCAAACTGAGCTTAAATATGTTATGATATAACTTAAATAACTAACATCTATTTCAGTGAGACTGACATATAAGACAACATAGCATGGCTTCCATACCTGATTGGCTTCTCTCATCCCGCCATAGAGAAGGGCCCTGAAATAGTCACTGCTAGCCGCAAGGATCACTTTGTGGGCAGGAATGCGCTGCCCTTCAACTATCAGTGTCACATCCGAATACTCTGATGAGAGGCACAGGGACCCAATGTGTTCTGACAGGTGACCTGAATTATTTTAGAATTTAATTATCATGAGTTATTTCGATGAAAATAATGTTCTGTATAACAATTAAAACATTATTATCATTTTTGGACAACAACCTGTTAAGTAGCTACTTAACCTACTCTTAATTGAAATAAAGTAGTAATAGAAGCATCATGTTATTTTCTAATGCGTGGTAAAACTAAATTAAGTAGGTATGTGGAAACAATTTTTGTAAGTAGGTATTAATCTAAAACTGGCAAAAGCAGGATGAAGATAATCGAAAACTTTCCAGCTATGGTAATAAAAATAGCATACTTATATGTTCTATGTCACCGACACGTGAGCTCGCTGCATTGTTCACAGTCATGTACTGGTGCTGGCTACTCATTGTGGCCAATACTGTTACACCCTGCGATAATTAAATTTTACACTATTTGATTACATTACTTATAACTATAACATTATTTTTATGATTTGAAAGCTAGAAAAGTAAATCTAAATTTTATTAATGAATTATCAGAAATATAAAAAAATAGCAAAGGAAATATTTTATACATTATTTATATATTTTAATGTAGATAAGCTTCCAAGCCGCCATTAACAGCATATTGATTTAAAATGCTTGAAAATTGTTTTTTTTTTAATATATATTTTTACCACACCATGATTTTTAATGATTTTTGATAACTGGCATTAGACCACTTAGCCAGTCAGGGTGTAATAACTTCTCTAAAATCACAATGTAATTGATAATTTCAGAGTTTCATTTACAACAACATACAAGCGCCTGGTTGGGCAAGAACAACTTTTAAATAAATCAAGCTTTGTTGAGGATTCTGTGTTAAACCATTTGGGTCAGAGTCATTTGTCATGTTTCAACGATTTATACATAAATTGTAATTAATGATTACTAGATCTTTATTAAACAAATTCGCAAAACTAAAGTACAGAAAAAAAAAAAATGCTCAAATAATTATGCCCAAGTATTCACCATGTGTTTTCTTTAGTTATACTTAGTCACAACAATATGTTATACATAATAATTAAAACATGCAAAAATACAGAAATAATACAAAAAATTCAACACAAGGTTGTGCAAATAAACAAAGTCATCAAGGAACATTTTATAGTCATTAAAGTAGATTAAATATGAAGCAACTTTTTATCAACTATGTAGTTCAATAATGTAAATTACCAATATAATCCGATATCGAATCAAAACCAAGAGGTATGTAATTGCGTGCAATAGGCATTAGTAAAATAAATCTAAGTATGGTTAGCAACATGTAATACTTCTACACTACAAGGGTTATAAGGACTTACTCGTATTTAGCGCATTATAATGTTAGTGATGCATAAATCACTTTCATCTAAAATTACGGTAAATAATAAATGTATTTTGTTATTTGTGTTTTTATAGTTTCAGATTTGCAATACATACAATACAATACAATAAACTTTTGACAGAATTGCTTTTTTAAAGTTTAGTTTGTTCCCTGAGGAACCGGCTAAGGTCATAGACCATGCTGCCATGTCATTAGTTTCTTAATTTCATTAGTATTATAATCCAGTCTTCTTGTATGATGATGACGAATGATAATAGAAATGAGAATTGAGAAATGATATACCCCCCAACCCCTCGAGTATATCAGTAAAGATGTGCGGCTTTACTAAGTCCTCGGACGGACTTCTTGAGAGAATTTTAACAGTGACGTTGCATTGTTTTGTTTCATTTGCCAGCACTCATGCACACTCACGAATACTTATCGGTTAATAATCCACCATTATTTCACATTAATATTCGATATAACACAAATTTTAGAAAATAAAATAAAATGACTCTTTACTTTCCCGCCAAAAAGTCCCAGATTTTTTTTAAAGTGGCATTCACATCTCTGCTGGTTGAGATGTATTTTGCCAATGACAACTTTTATTGGTCACTACGTTTGGAGAATGTTCGATTTAAATAATTTTGACTGGTTTTAATTCAATTTTTTGTATATAAGATGGCTGTAAATAAACAATTTGTGTCAATCGCAAGTGACATTGACATATTGATCTTTTTAGGTCACCAACATATAAGGCAAAATGATCTAGCGCAAAAAGCCTAATTTTAAAAAAGCCAACAGTTATGTGTTAATGTTAATATTCTGCTTTGCCCATGGGAGAATTGCGAAAGTTTCTGCTTGGTAAACAGTGGCAAATTTTCCCATGCTTTGACTATGCTTGAAGTCGTCTTATAGACGCCTGCGCCTGTGCCTGACTTCATTTTTGATCCGTCGGTATACCAGATTAGGCTGTCTTTTTCCGGAGACGGTGGCCCTCGGTTCCATTCGTCCCTGGTTGGAACATAAACTTTAAATTTTTTTTCGAACATGAATATGAGGGATATTTTATCGCACCCCATTTCCATGATCCTGTCAGGAATGTCACTTGTTTCCCATTTGTGTCTAGTCAGAGGTTTAGGTGCGTCCCACAGTCCGGCCACCGATCATCAAGCACCACCTGGCTCTCATTGCTGACCTCCCTCTGCACCTTAGAGCGTTTCACCGCAGCCTGCTCCTCCTCGGCTTGTTGCCTAAACAGCTTCGCCCGACGCCACTCTTGCGGTGGCCCGACCTGTGACCTGGCGTCTTGCCCACGCTCACTTTCTCTACGTCAGGCCGAGGACCAACAGGTAGGATTCCATCAGGACCCGGCATAGTCAGTCCCGGCGTCGCGGCGCCGGAGCTCTCCGATCCCGGTGGGATACGGGAGAGCGCTGTCAAAGGCCACAAGCTTATCAGAGCCAGGTGCCTTCTTGGGATTAAAGCTGTTGGTCGCGGCGTGTAATTCGGTGGACGTGAAGGCGGGATCTTTGATGTTATTTGTCTGTCTGTTTTTTCCTAGGTCTGATTCTACCCTAACAGCCTTGTGTACAGCTAGGTCTGTAAACAGATCATCTTTCGGGTAGAAAGTATCCGCTAAGAATCTAACAGACTCTTCACTGCTGAGTACCCTATCGCCTACTGCTAGAGGGACGTCTTCGACCCGTTTGGAGGTCCTGCCGATAATTCGGTAGATACCTTCCCAAACGCTCTCCCCATCCTGCCTTTCGCAGAACGCTACCCAGCTTTGAGTTTGCGCTTTGCGAACATTGTTTTCATAGTTCTCTTTTTCCTCTAAGTAGTCCCCTACTACGGTTGCCCTTCGGACGGGGGCCGCGTTCTGGATCCTCCTGCGCCTAAGCGCCACTAATGACACCTAGTATTTTCTGCTTGGCAAGTTCCTCGATCCAGCACGTCATAGTGAGTGTACTATTAGGTGTTTTTGTGGCTATGTTGTTATTGCAAGATTTTGTGATATTTTTGTGAGCTGGTGTACTGTTCTGTTTAGGTCTTCGCAACTGCGTATGTTGTTTATAGTGTTAATGTTATAGTTGCTAGCCTCATTTAACTGACTCAGTTCTATCTATCAAGAACTGGGACCAGTTAGCTTTCTTTATGTTGTACTTGCGTGTTGTCCTCTGTATCTGTGTGCGTGCAGCTTTTGAGAGGATGATGTTGTATGTAATGGCATTGTGGTCTGAGCTCACCAAATCAGTATCAGTATAGTGTTGAAGGTGGGCGTGTTTCCGTTGTTGAGGACATTGAAAGAAAGAAAAAAAATTTTTTTTTAATTTTTTAATTATTTTTTTTATTATTATTATTATTATTTTTCATTGCGTTCAAGCTCATTGAAAACTCCTGCCAGGTACTCCCCTTTGCGGTCTTGGACCGGGCTCCCTCGCTTATTGCTCTTTGCATTTGAATCGCCACCGATAATTAGAAGTTCGCGGCCGCCAACACCCTCACTGACGCGCTTCAGCTGTACAAGGTATGGCTCTATGGAAGGTTTCCCAAGCGAATGAATCCTCACCACTGAGATGTTGGGTGTGGTGAGTTTTGGGACCGGTACCACTTCAAGGGCGTTGTCGAAAGCGACGTTCGCTGTCTTGACGGTCCCACTGCCTTGGCCCGAGCACTATATATAGAGCACCGATAGACCCTCGTACCGTGATAATCCTTCATCCTTCCTACCTCGTCCACATATGGCTCCTGTATCACAGCCAAGGACGCTTTAGTGTTTGTTGCTGATGTTGGAATCAGCTCGTTTGTGGCGATCTTCTTCCTTTGGAGGTTTGCCTGGATAACCCTATACCTTGGTCTTGGTGTGGCCGCATTATTCGTTCCTGTCACCACCTTAGCAATAGGCGACCTTAGCTCTCGCTAATTGGTCCGCTTCACTCTAACCGAGCAAATTGCTTCTAAGACGTTGTGGGCCAGGTCTCGGTTTCCTGCTCGAGTGCAGTTGCAGTATCTGGGCTCCTTCTCTTTGTTGGGGCATTGCGGTCACACATGTCCACTCTCACCGCAGTGGCAGCAATTGTCCAGTCGCTCCTGACACAAATGTCTGCTGTGGCCATAGCCCAGACAGCGGGAGCACTGGATAAGAGGGAAGTAGTCTTCCATCGCGGTTATTCCCCACGGTATGTGAATTAGCCCCCTCCCTGTCAACTGTCGCCATAATACGGTGCTGACCTGTGCAACAAAATGGACGACGTGCGGGTTCCGTGTCTTTTTGGCGAACTTTGCTTTGACTTCCCGGTCGTTGCCTGTGAGCTTCTCAGTGTCAGCGTACTTGCTCACTGCTTCCTCCACTTGCTGCAATTGGTTGTCACCTTTGACAAACTTGAAGATCAATAAGGGGTTTCTGTTAAGAGCCGATTCTATTCGAAGCCCCTTTGTTTTATGCAGGGCTGTATCTAATCACATTGGCGTCCTTCCCAATACCAGGCGTCAACAAACAACAAACAACTCTCAGGTTTAATTAATTAGGCTTGGAAAAAGGGTATATATCGGGTCGCCTAATTTTTTGTACTTCTAATTGGCAATGGCACACAAACAGTAAGCCTAAATTTTTTTCGCATAATTTCACTTTTCATAATCGTGTTTGGTCTAATTTCACTTCGCCTAACTTTTTATCGTCATATTGCTATTTACCAAATGCGACATTTGGCGGTACAATTCGTAATCCCTAAAGTTTGCAATTACAGCATGCAAGCAGGTATGCCATGCAAGCAGGCATGCAGCATGCAAGCAGGCATGCAGCATGCAAGCAGCCATGCAGCATGCAAGCAGCCATGCAGCAGCCATGCAGCATGCAAGCAGGCATGCAGCTGCAAGCAAGCATGCAAGCTGGTTTTTGTCACGGCTCCGGCGCTGCGGGCTTAAATTACACTCTAGGGTAGGGCAGACAAGACTAAGGGGAAGTCGGATTTGCAGCGATTCGCTTCTGTCAATTTATTTTTTCAATAAAATTGTTTTTGTCCTATAGAAGAGAAGAATTGAAATTCCATTCGGCGATTCGTTTCTTAGGCTGATAAATTTTTGGCTCATTTAATATTAGATATGCTAAAATTAGAGCTTTTATATATTAAGCGTAATCGTCATAATGCCAAAATAACGTTATGCCAATATATTTTAGGGTATTTCACACTATAGATCCTAAAATTAGGGCTTTCAATTCTTAGACTAAATTATAATGGTGGTAAAACAGTTGTTAGGCAAAACAAATTGTTCGTTTTAAGTTTAAGCCAATACGGTTTGGCCATGTACCTACTAAGAGGACTAAAATTTTTAGGCGAACCGAAGGGCACCCTTGAAAGAACGGTCAAGTTAATGGTCAACCTACCAATAAAACGTTTATTAAGCTTATTTACCTTATTCCAAGCCTAACATTTTAAATGACCGCCTGGCGAAAACATTCGAATCAATGAACAGAAACCGCGTTAGCCGCGGCGCGCTATAGTGGGAAGGATGTGACGTCAAGTGACAGTTGGCGGGAAACTTGAAAAGTGACGTCAGCATACAGACGGCTCTGCTTTACAGGAAACGGAAATGAAATTCACTACTTACTAATTAAGCTTGGAAGAAGGTAATTTTGTATAATAAACGTTTTATTGGTAGGTAAAACGTCGCTATTTTAACTAAATACCTACATACATAAAAGATATATTTTTTTTCATACAATATGGCTGATTAAAAAGAAACAAAAAGATTATGTTTAAGCTATCTTCATTTAAATAATTATCCTATTTTGTAGTATGGTTGGCAAGAAAATATTGAATAATAAGTATCTAATAGTTAATAATATCATTGATAACAAAGAGATTGTAGTTAAATGTCTTTGATTGATAATTTTATCCTGAATTTACTTAAATATTTAATTTAATTTAATTTAATGAAAAACATTTACTCTAGTGTAGCTTAAAGTTACTCGCAACTACTCACAAGTTGCATGCAAACATAATTTATTTGCTATTATAGACACTTAGAAATGATGAAATAAAAATCATTAGTTTAATCAAACGTATATTTTGAACATTCGTCGATTCACGTGACCGTTACCAGGTTCATGTTATTATTAAAATTGACTTTATTGAATATTTTACAAGTTTTTATCGTATTGCAACTTTTTTTTTTGTCAAAAATTCAGAATTGCAATAAACCATTTCAATTCAATTCAATTTCTTGTAAGATGGCTCTCGCTATGATTTAGCCAGTGTCTAGTTTTAGGGCAGGTTATTAGTGTTTTGATTTGTCCGTAACTCTGCTTACAGCTTTAGTAGGCATTGTGCTTGTACAAGATAGAAAATGTCCAAAACTGAGACCCAATTTGAGGATACAGGTAGCTAATTGATTTTTCACTTCAGTAGCTCAAACATGTAGGTTTTGCTGCCTGAAATCAGTGAGCAAAATGCGATTTTGCTCACTGAGTGAGACAAAGTAACTTTTTAATTTTTTTTTAGAAAGCCTCGAGTATCTTATTCAGCCTTGGGTTAATCATACAATTTGAAACATTCACACTCTATCTCTTTCCCGCCATTAGAAAGAGAAAGAGAGACAAAGACCAGCCCTTTCGAAGTTCCAATTTTGAATTCGACCTCAAAGACAAACACGTTCGGAATCTCGCACTAACTAAAGAAATTTTGCAAAAAGATAATTATGTCTTTTAATGTAATTTATTGAATGTTAAACTTATTTAAAGCAACTGCAAATAAAACTGATATTTAACCTGTAAATATTTATTTCTAGTTTCAATAATGTTACGTAATATATTTTATCTTGGAGCTCGATGGCGCAGTGGTTAACGCGCCCGGTCTGCGAGTGCTGAAGTTAAGCAACTTTCGCAAAGGCCGGTCATCGGATGGGTGACCAAAAATGTATCATCTCGAGCTCCTCCGTGCTTCGGAAGGCACGTAAAGCCGTTGGTCCCGGCTGCGTTAGCAGTCGTTAACAACCACCAATCCGCACTGGGTCCGCGTGGTGGTTTATGGCCCGTTCTCCCTATCTATCCACAGGGAAGGCTCGTGCCCCAGCAGTGGGGACATAAAAATGAGCTGATGATGATGATGATGATGATATTTTATCTCCTAAAGTGTTCTCGCTGCTGAAGTGAAAAGTTATGTGTGTTACACGAGAGCAAAGTTTTGCATCTCGTGCCTTTAAATCCCTCGCCACACTCAGGATTCAACTTTAGAATCACTCGCTACGCTCGTGATTCAATCTTTGAATCCTTCGCTTGCTCAGGACTCAAAATCAGCACTCGCAGCAAAAAACGACTTTGCTCTCTTGTTGCACAAATAACTATTGTTGAGACACCTGAAACAATGACAAAAAACTAACTAACAGAGCGAGTCAAGAAAAACCCGTTTTAAATTGTAGCGGGAAATAATATGAAAATGTACCATTACCGTTTCCGGTCATATAGGCATTTTCATTATTATTATGATTATTCCAATGAAACAAAAAAAATAAAAATAATTTTAATCCATTTCTAAGAAAGATGCAAAATATAATAGGTTACATCAATATTTTGATTAAAATAAATTGAGCAGTATTGACTTAAAGATTACGCATCAGGAAAAAAGCAAGTGCCGTTCAGCATTAAAATGTTTTTTTTAACATTATATCACCGATGTATTTTTTTTAGTATGCCATTAATTAAGAATACAATTATAGGTAGACTTTTACAATGATTATGTAGACCTCAAATAAAGTAAACAACTACAAAAGTTATCACCGTGCTTACTTTTTTTAGCTGAATAATCTGGCGCGAAAGCTTCGTCACGTAAATGCTCTCACCTTATTGGTTTAGACTTTCGATTGTACCAACATAAAAATACACATCGCAATTTGGCAATGTTGTCAAAATTATTACCAGTCGTGCTGGGCAGGTAAATATCGTCGCGTTAATGAAATAAATTATTTTTCGTTAATGGTTTTCTATCCGATAATGATTCTGTAAATGTTAAATGATAGTTTAAGAGTTCTTCTTCATGCTGATACTGTTAAATGTAAGTATTAAATTTAGATTTTTGTGTTTGACGAACTTTTTTAGAAGGTTGTGGCTCTGTAAAAGTAGCTGCACAAATTGATAGAGTGCGATGTTTGAGAAAGAAAATGTAACGAACGCGATAGTCACCTATTACTATAAATAAATAATAATATATTACTGTTAAATATTTTATTGTTTTTGTTACAATATTACCACAACTTAGACTCGTCTTATTTGTTGATTCACGAGACCTTTAGTGCGCACAGATGATTTTTGACTGCAATATTTTATTTTTCTATACATTACAGGTCATCAGTAATGGGTTGTAAGAGATAATAAAGTATCTGTAATGAATTCGCTAACGTTTTCGAAGTCGAGAAATGGAGAGACAGCAGTGTAATTCACTTCTAAACTTTGATGAACCTAAAACAGAAATTTTGAAAAAAAGGCTATTGAAATCTACAAGCAGTTCGAGTATTAGTGCAAACTTTTCGCAAACCACGTCTCAGCACAATGTGCTATTAAATACGATTCGTGTGAGTTATTTTTTTGTATAACCACATAAATTTATTGTGTTTGCTAAATTTTCGGGCCCATAACCTTGTTTTTACTTTTCAGGCGCCAATATCGAGCAGCATGATCGTGTCCTCTGTGCATGCCTCACAGAGCTCAATGCCAATAACTCACAATTTAGTTACACATTCTATTGCCCCTGTAAAAATTCACACTACTAACTCCCCTTATCCTTTGCAACTTTCAACAGTTCATGTGCCAGTACAGATACCTGGCTCCACCTCTAACATCAATGTTCCTGTCCAGTTGTCAGGACCCACTAGTAGTGTTCCCTTACAAATTGCTCCTGTGAGCCTACCGTTGCAAATGTCAGGGTCTGCTAGAGTCCCTATGCAATTGTCAGCTGGTGACACTATAAATGTCCCGCTTCAAATTCCAGTGAGCCAAAATATTCAACTCACGGGGCAAACACTACCCTCCATGCCCCTGCTTCATACTTCAACTCAATCCCTCCATAGTTCTATCTTTCATGTACATATGGGATCTAATCAAAGGACAACAAACATGGATGGCAGCTCCGATATGACCATTTCTAGTACATCTCAAATCCATTTACCTGATTCATCGGGTGTGCAAATGAAATTAAGTAATTCTACATCTGTCTCACAAATGCAAGTTGGCACAAACTCTACTGTTATGCAGATCCCTAGCTCAGCTAACAACTCCATACAATTGGCTTTACCAAATAATGGGAATACTGGCACTGTCCAACTGCGTGGTGCGACTCGTGCTGTTCCTCACATGGTTTATATACAAACACCAAATGGACTAAAACCAGTGACCAGCACAGAAGTAATTAGTCAAGCAAGCACAAGTGGCAATCCTCCACAAATAATTGTCAGGAGACCTGTAAGTATTTATTTTAAGCAAATTGCATTTTTGAAATGATTATTATTTGATGTTGAATGATGTTACATTTATAGCAAGTAGTTGACATGCAACATGTTTGATTATAAATTTTCACTAAAAGATCTAACAATGAAATATTATAATAATATACAATAAAATTTTAGTCACAATTTATAAATACATTACTTAGTATAATAAATATCAACATTGCTATTTGTTGATTCATTTGGTTTTTTTATAGTTTTGATTAGATTCAGTATAATTAATAAATTACATATGACTTTGTCACCATACACAATGCCTAATAAACATGATATGTTAGACATGATGTTGTTTTGGTCAATGTTAATTAAACAAACATGTAACAGCAGTGGATTAATAATAAATTTAAAATGCATTATAATGTAAGTAAGTTAGTCAGGGACACAAGAATGTATACAAAAATTATGTAATTCTCTGCCTGATCATCATCTTTTATAACTGGAAAGATAACTGTTTTTATTATGTTTTTATAAAATAAACTTATAAATGTAAATATAAGTAATATTTGATGATAAAAAGGAACTTAATTAAATAGCTCATCTCTCATTCAATTGTAAATATTTTTAAGTATCAACTTAAACTTAATTTAATTTTACCATAGCATAGTTCATTAATTAGCTCATACATAACTTTCCTTGACTGATATTGATGGTGTAATCTATTTCTATTGAAGCAGTTATTATGAAATAATTTATAATAGCTAATAACAAAGTTTCACCTTCGGAATATATAAATTGTCTTTTAAAGATTTTTGTATAATCTTAGGCTTAGTTGTTTATTCCAATATTTAAAAATAAATTAATATATTTTCTTTAAATTATCTACATCATGCTTAGCAAACATAGTCTCAAAAGATGGGCAATTTACGTTAATAACTATACTTTAAAAATGTGACGGGAAAGCACGACTCATATTTTTTTCTATGTGAATGCCATATTAGATATTATGTGTTACAATTCTAAATTGAATTCTCTTTTTTAAAATCTATATCCAAACAAAATATATAATAAAAAAGTTAGTTATAGATAAAACAGAATACCGACTAGACCAATTATCTCAACTACTTGTCTAGTCAATAATAACAATAAATTTGTAGAGCCTATAACATATAAATCTTTATTTTTGTTTCTACTTATTCCAGGTAACAAGTAACCCAAATATACATGTGATCTCCAATGTCAGTAATAAACCTAATATTGCACCTAAAGTGACTCAAAACAAATCATCTATTCTTGCCCCAGTTAATGCCACACAGCCTATTGTTATTCAAAAACCAAAATCTAACGATAAGATGATAGTTCCCGTGAGCATTGCACCATGTACACAAGGCAAGCAAGCAATAGCCTATCTGGGCTCAGTAAAAAAACCTACCTCTAAAAATCTAACTGACAATCAATCGATACTTATATCCCACAATCAACCAAATGTCCAAGCTCCAAATAATCAAAATCTTTTCTTAACACCCATGAACATGCCGAAGATCCAAAATACAAAATTCATAGTACCTGTGAACTTACCTGCAACCATGGCATCAAAAGGGCCTATAATAAATCTTCAAATAGCTAATGGCCAAATCCAAAATGATCCTCAAGGGAATATAACTGTTATGAGAGACACAACTTCTATGGAAACCACAGAGATGCCTCCTTTGCAGCCTCTTGCTAAAATGGTCAATGTTATTGGAAAAGAAATTAATTCTATGTCTCAAAATCCTAAAAATGAAAAGTCTTTCACAATGTCAATCCCAGGATCAAGAGCTGAGCCCACTGGAGAGCAGGGTGAATATACCCTTTCCATTCCTGAAACGAATGCTTCAATGAATGACGACATCTACACCGTGTCTATAGCCGATGATGAAGGCGGGCATTCACGGGAAAAGTCTTTTACATTAGCTATACCAGAGAAGGGGAAAAGCTTACTTAATAAAAATCTGATGGACAGAAACGAAATGTGCCTAGGTCCAGCTGCCCCCGCGATATTGAGACGCTCTAATTCTGACAATAGCGAGAGGAAGACTGCCAACGCTAACATAAAGAGACGCATATCCTTGTGCACAGATAACTTTTCAAACAAAAATTTTAAATTCAATTTACCTCAACCAAAGGCTGAAAAGCATATAGAATTAAATGAGCCTGACAATAATGATGACCACCGCGTTCCATCCCTGTTTTGTGATGAGAAGTTGGATAAAGATTTGGAGGCTAAGGTCAATTTGGGTGATTCAGACCCTGATGATTATAAGGAAGGTAAAGCTGATGGCACCTTGGACAAAAGCAATCAAAACTTGTTTTATCATAAATTTGAAGATTTTGTCAGGAAAGATTCGTCATTTAGAGTGAAAACAGAAAGTTTTGACAGTACTTTAGAAGAAGATCCACCAGGTCTGATGTGGAGTAATGGAATGGCTTTACTGCAAGGCAGTACTTTGCAGTTCCAGACTAATGAGTTCGGTCTCATTGATGTAATTGAAAACAATGATTATGACGATGTACTACTCAACCCACGCACAAAATACCACACACCATTGAAGCAAAGAATCGAGAGAAATAGTAGAGATAAGAAACCCACCTCTCCAGAGGATATGTACCGATGCGACGGGTGCGGTTGTCATGGCATGGCAGCAGAGTTTATAAATCCAAACTTTTGTAGTCTCACTTGCCAGAGCGACGTTAAAAAGGCCCTACAAAAAGAAAGGGTAGAGCTGATGAAAAAGAGAAACAAAATAAAGAAATTGCTTTTGCGGAAGCAGGTATCAGATTCCGATCTATTCCTGAACAGCGGCGATAAAGCGACGCTCAAGCATTACGACTCCGTGCCATCCGATGGATTAAACGACGTGTTGAAGATGGGCGAAGATCTAATAGAGAACGAGAAATATCCATGGATGTGCGGCAAGAATGGTTTCTCTTGGATGCGGTATTTAGACGTGTGCAAGGCTAAAGCGGCCCCGGTGAAGCTGTTCAAGGACCCGTTCCCGTACAACCGCAACGGGTTCAAGGTGGGCATGCGCATGGAGGCGATCGACCCGCAGCACCCTTCGCTATTCTGCGTGGTGTCGGTGGCCGAGGTGCAGGGCTACCGCATGCGGCTGCACTTCGACGAGTACCCGGAGCAGTACGACTACTGGGTGAACGCGGACTCGCTGGACGTGTTCCCACCGGGCTGGTGCGAGCGCAACGGCCGCGCGCTGCGCCCGCCCGCCAGCTGCAGCGCCGGCTTCTCGTGGCCCTTGTACTTGAAACAAGTGAAAGCGGTCGCCGCGCCTAAACATTTGTTCTCGCACGTCACCAGCGCCGTGAGTATATCACTTGAATTTTAATACATTTTTGCTAAACAAACAGGTACTCATTGAAAATATTGTTGTTTTAGATATTTAAGCCTAATTGTTTCCGTGTCGGCATGAAGTTGGAAGCGGAGGACCGCAAGAATGATCTAGTGTGCGTCGCGTCGATTGCGGATATGATGGACAACCGGATGCTGATCAACTTCGACAGTTGGGACGAGATGTACGATTATTGGGTGGACCCCACGTCGCCATACATCCACCCCGTGGGCTGGGCAGAGGAGAATGGGGTCTCTTTGACCCCACCTAACTGTGAGTATTGATCTTCCTTTAAAGATTGTAGTAAAAATTATTTAAAATATGACAACACATACACACCAAAAAAAAAATGTTACAAACAAATAAATAAAAATATATTTATTTGATCATTCTTACTAACTTAACACATACAAAAATATAGAAAAACCGAAACATTGATTAAGATAAGTGAAAAGTAAGTAAAGCATGATTTGCCATGAGTTTTTTGTTTTTAATAAAATTAAAATAGTGGATGTTTAAATAAGTGACACTTTGTTGTCAATAGCCTTTATTTCAAATTCGATTAAAGAATCTAGTTTCGAATTTTGTGACAACCCTAGCTTATCAGAACAAAGCATCAAAGATGTTTCCCTACTAAATAGTATGTATCACTATGGACCTGCATGACAATATGAACAATACTCATCATAACATAGATACTTTTATAAAACAAGTTTAGGCTAATGAAAACTGATTAATTAATTGTGTTGTTAATTAGCAGGTACACAAATTAAAATTAATAACATTGTCATTAGATTAAGATTGATACACACAAAAGCCTAACTACTTTTAGTTTTGTACTTGGTTGTCACTCACGCGTCCGTCTACTTTCGAGCGCATGCAGTCAAATTATAATTTTTAGCATTTTAAAACAACAATTACCATCTGCTCATGAATAAAATCCTATGAGCATACTCGCATGTTATGCTCGCGAGAGTTGCGCTGTGATAACAAGTTAAAGTTTGAAGTAAACATGGACATTGTTTCGCCAACAAACGGGGAAGTTTGCTGACAATACCCCACACGCTGGCCCGTGTTTCCCTGTTCAATTGAGGATAGTCGTCAGTTGATGTGTGGTGTGTTGCTGAATCGTGGTTGGTAGCATCGTCTAAAGTTTGCACTAAATTCGGAGTATAATGTCCTTGTGTATTTATCAAATGTATTTTATTGTGTAAATGTGAGTAATATCTTCCTAATCCAATTTTGTATTTTATGTATTTTTGTTTATTGTTTACTTATTATGATTGTATATGAGTAAGTTTACGAGAACACACTTTGTAATAATACTCATATAAAGACTGATCAGTTTCCACAGACGATACAAAGAGTTCAAAGGGATATGATTCGCCGTCTAGATAAAAGAAAATGTTAAATAAATACGAGTATACCCTTGACATTTAAATGTTTACTTATAACTAATTTTAATATGAATAATTTTACACACACACACTTTGAAAAAAGTATTTTTTTTATGCATTTAGCGTTTACGTAAATAAAAACACAATACGAAATACACTGCGTTACATTCAAGTGATGATGGAAAGTGGCCATATTCATGCTAATTTACTTTGGATGGCAATTGAATTCATTAAAGCTGTATGAAACAGCGCGCGCGCGCACGCCTCGCGTCGCTTGTGTGTTTTTGTTTTGCTGTTACTTCTATTCGCATAACAATGCTGATTTATAATAATAAATATTTGTTTTCAAAAGTTATTATTAAAGTGTTGTATTATCTTTAGAACCTTTTTGTATGTTTGACTTGCGACGATTTTAAATAAAACTTTTATAGAATACTATTAAAATACATTTATTACATGTTTATGAGTTCTCTTATCGGGTCCTACTAAGCTAATGCAGTGTAATGGACTCGCGTCGCCGTCCGTCGTTTCGTGTAGTGACTGCGGCATCCCGCGCTCAACACAAGCCCGCTCGATTTCTTTAAAGTTTGTTAGTTTTACAAGTTGTTGTTTTAAAAAATCGTTTTTAAATATTATTATAGTTTTTACTGTTATAGGTATTGTAGGTACTATTATTAGTACAAAGAAATAGTGCAACAAGACGGGATAAGTCTTTGATAGCTGATGTCTCCGCAATTTAAGAGTTGCTATAGTGATTGCATGTGTCCATTGTCAAAATTGTTTAGAATCCGATAGTGTATAGCGACCCTTAAATGTAACCACTGAAAGAAATCACTTTTAACGATGTTATTAACATTTTATTTAACGTATTATTTTATCCTTTATGATATTATGGGACAACCGGCACCTCGGTCTTCCTGTGACTGACCACGGACTGTAATGTAACCACTGTTTGATACATTTTATAACTTTTGGTCGTCTCTGAATAAGGCGTCGCGTTGCCCTGGTTGTCAAGCATTCAATTCAGAGTAAAAACTTGGAAAAAGAATAGAAGGATTCCAGAATTTCCAAATATAAGTATATGTTTTTGTAAACCACAGATATTGTCGATCATTGCCATCTTTGACGTACAGGACACGCTGTCGCTTACTAATTAGGGTGGTGGTCAAAAGGTTAATTTGTTTATTTTGGTGTGTACGCCAGTCTACAAGGACCCTGACACGTTCTCGTGGGAGAATTACCTGTCAGAGACGGGCGCGGCGGCGGCGGCCCCGCGCGCTTTCAAGCCGCGCCCGCCGCACGGGTTTAAGCCCGGGATGAAACTGGAGATCGTCGATCCCAAGGTCAGTCTTTTGATATAACTCTTTTTTTATGGTGCATAAGCTTATTACCCCTTTTTAGTGAAGGTTACGATTATTTTATACTCTGATGATCTTCTTGATTTGTAGATAGATACTGTAGGGAATGCCATGCCTGTGGTAGATAGAATGCCACATTGAGGAAGGCCAAAGGGAAGTTCTTCCTCCGAGCTGGGTGGTATAGCTCGGGGACCGAGGTCCAAGGGATGTTAGTTGGAGGTGCTATATATGTAGCGAAGGAGATGGTGAAACTTCGCTACCGCGATGCAGGCTTCCCATACTATTTTATCGTCGTAGTATGGCGACGTCGTTGGTATGCGTTTGTGGCGCCATCTATTGACACGCTTGAGAAGGTATTTGCTTCGTGTCGAATAATGTGCGGCGTATGCGGTAAAGGCGCCGCCACAGATACTATTAAAAGTTAAAATCCAATAGAACCACAATCGCTGCTTTTCCTTTAGAAGAATGTAGAACGTTTTCTGCTAAGAAAATACTAGTAACACAGTTTTAGATAGTTTATTTTAATGACAAGAGTGAAACAAATTATTATCGTTCATAATTTCATTTTATAGGTGCATCGTGTCCAAGTGTGAGCAAGTTTATTGCTAATATATTTTAATACTAAGATAATGTTAAAAGAGAGGTACACAAGCAAAGCAGAAATTGCATTATTAAGAATCAGTAGTTTTATGCAATCCATAATAATGTTTTATTGTACAGTCACGAGCATTAATGACGAATCCCGCAAACGCAGGATCCCGCACCTTTTTTGCGGGATTAAAAAAAATAATATTTAAGAAAAACTAGCTCGGGCAACGTTCTTATTTTCCTTCACCACAGCCTCATTAATAAGTGATTTAACAACATTCTCATAGAACTCGTGACTTTTCTATAGAATTTGTATTGAAAATAATTTTGTTATCAGTTTTTAACTTACAACGTTAAATAAATTTTTAATTTCTATTTCGTGTTAAGTGAATCCTGTATCGGAAATCTGGAACGCAACGTAATAAATGTCAGTTTAAGCACGGGGATTTACCTTCGCGCGCGGCCATTTGAACGTTATAACGTAATTTGCGTTTTACTTGTGTGTTACGTTACGACTTACGTACGATACAAAATATTTTTTGTCTATATTGCATTTTTTATCTACTTAAAACAAAAGAAAAGTTTAACAAATCTTAACCTCAATCCTGCAGGCTAGCGGGATTGGATTCCCTAACAGCGTTACGACTTACGTACGATACAAAATATTTTTTGTCTATATTGCATTTTTTTATCTACTTAAAACAAAAGAAAAGTTTAACAAATCTTAACCTCAATCCTGCAGGCTAGCGGGATTGGATTCCCTAACAGCGTTACGACTTACGTACGATACAAAATATTTTTTGTCTATATTGCATTTTTTTTAATCTACTTAAAACAAAAGAAAAATTTAACAAATCTCAACCTCAATCCCGCAGGCTTGCGGGATTGCGATTTTGATGCGGGATTGGTTTCCTTAAACATGACTATACACTTTTGACTAGTTGTGACTCTTATTCCATTGCATTAAGAGTTACTGTTTACATGCTAACGCTCGTGCTAACGCTCGTCGACCGTCGCGTCGCTGTGTAGGTGCCGTTCCTGATCCGCGTGGCGTCCATCACCGCCGTGAAGGGCCACCAGGTGCGCGTGGGCTTCGACGGCTGGCCCGACGAGCTGGCCTGCTGGCTGGACGACGACTCGCCCGACATGCACCCGGTGGGCTGGTGCCTCAAGACCGGACACCCGCTCGAGCCGCCACTCAGTCAGTATTCATACCGAACTCTCAATTGGCTCACCTTTAATAATAATAATAAAATAACCTTGTAGCCAGGATTATCCATCAGCAACTTGCTCTTCGATATGGTCTTGTAGAATCTGAGGTGCTGTACTATAAGTACACGCCGGTGCCAGTTCTCGAAAATGGTTATGCAACGCTCTATTGGGATCGATCTGTCATCACGGACAGGACTGTTATTGCAAATAAGCCTGATATAGTGTTGACAGATCGATTGACGCGCCAGGCAATGCTCATCGATATCACCATTCCGCATGACGAGAACCTTGTGAAAGCCGAGAAGGGCAAGCTTACTAAGTACCTTGACCTGGCTCACGAGGTGACCGCTGTGTGGGATGTGGATTCGACGATCATTGTCCCCATAGTCGTATCTGCAAATGGTCTTATAGCGAAGAGTCTCGACCAACATCTCAAGAGACTTTCGCTGGATGGCTGGATTAAGGGTCAGATACAGAAGGCAACACTCCTGGACACGGCACGTATTGTCAGGAGGTTTCTCACTGCAGCCCTGACCATCGGTAGCTTGGGCCCTGCCCCGCTGCTGGTGATACTCTAGGATTAGGTTTTTATAATGTTTTATTGTTTTTATATTAAAATATTGCAAAAATCTACTTTTAACAAAGAAAATAAATAAAGGAGATAATAATAATAATAATTTTTCATTATGGTACATGCATGGTATCTTAATACTATTACAATGTTTAAATAATTTGGCAACACAAATAAATTATTTAAGAAGCTTGAATAGTTGTAAATAGTCAAAAATATTCGTTGGTTAGTTCATATTGGAAAACAAACAGTGTTACATTTAGAATCATATAATTTATTAATAGTTTTATCAGTATGTGAACACCTATAATTCCCTTTATTATTGTTTCACTGTTCTCTCGAACGGTTCGCTCCCAGAATAGCTTTATTACACGCACCACCAAACTGTGCAATGAGTTGCTATCCAAGGTTTTCCCATTGAACTACGACATGAATTCTTTCAAAAGGGGTGTAAAGTTGTTTTTTTCAGGGTGGCAACAAAATAAAAACACCTTTGATGTTCTCCATAGGCGGCGCTGACCGCTTACCATAAGGCGGCCCGCCAGCTCGTTAGCAGACATATAATTTATTTTAAAAAACACTTCATATCGAAACTATTAGTATCAGAATGAGTCAAAAGCTGTCGAAACTGGCTCTAGTCTAATGATAGAGTCTCGTTTTGACCGCAGCGGCCGAGGAGCTGTCGGTGACGGGTCCGTGCGGCATGGGCGGGTGCCGCGGGCTCGGGTCCAGCCGCGGCGGCGCACACAAGCAGCACAACGCCGCCTCCACCTGCCCCTACCGCCCGCGCGCGCCGCCGCCCGACCGCCTCGCGCCCGCGCCGCACGACCACGTGCTGCCGCGCTCGCGCAGGTACTCGCACACGCAGCACAACCATAGTAGAATGAAACAAGTAGGTCGACTCGGCCCCCGAGCAAGCGATAATCACCTAAACTTGTAGGGCTGTCGCTTTTAATTAGAATGAGGTAGGTATCTACATATAAAATAAGAACATACTTAGAAATATGAATTCATGGATTTCAGAGAACCCCCGATCTACCTAAACGTAGTTTGTCAACTGTACAACACAACAACTTACAATAGGTAAGTAGATACGGTCAACAGCACATCACGGTAAACACTTGCAGTTCGATATTAGTACTTATGTCCACAACATAAGAGCGGTACAAAGTCCAAAGTGTTTCCTCTGACTGTTCCTAATTAGTCTCTTGTTTTCGCGGTAGGGTATACCGTGTAATCTAATAAATTAAATTTACAAATCCGTAGGTACATGTATTTACCTCTCTAATCCACGAAATCTGGAGCAGAACTTAATTCTTTCGGTAGTAAATAACTGACACAAAATTGTGTAATTAGGTTAGGCAGGAGGTACTCAACTCACCGTTCTTTTTCGGTAAGTAAAGTAAAGAAAGAAAATTCTGGAAGGACTTATAGCAGCTTGCTATTAAGACATCCATAAACACTGCAATATCTCTTGTTTTTTTTTGTAACCATCGTTGACCTTGACTTACGTTTAACAAATTATAATCTACGTGCGAGCGGCAGCGGCGCCGGCACAGCGACAAAACACGCAGGCGCGCGCGGCATTATGTGCGGCTCAGTCGCGACTGGCGCAGCATTAGCAGCAATAAACTTTGTCAGTGTGTGCGTGCGACGATGCGTACGGACGGGTTGGTTCGGCTGCGCTCACATACAAGCCGCGCTCGGTGCGTATGTATGAAGATGACCTACTTGTTTCATTCTACTATGGCACAACGCCGCCTCCACCTGCCCCTACCGCCCGCGCGCGCAGGTTCTCGCACAAGCCACCACGCCTCCGCCCCCGCCGCCGCCCGCGCCGCCGCAAGCGTGGCTCCTTTATATTTGTACGGGACAATTTACACATTCGCAAGGACCTTTTTCATATGCGTCTCTGTAGAACTAATTGTGGAATTAACTCACCGATCAATAGAATGTGTAGCACTTACAATGATTTGGTTAGTGAGCCTAGGTTCGCAAACATACACATATTTTCGGATAGTTATGTAACACTCAAACGCAAGCTTTTAAGACCTTAACACTTTTAATTTTATTCTTTTTTGTATTTTTTTATAATTTTATTGTTATTTGTAAAATTCCATTGTATGCGAAACTGGTTTCTGTAATTTTTTTTTAAATGCTATTTGGAATTTGTTTTCTTTTGTTTTAGCTTCTTATGTGTATTTTGCAAATGCTGTGTATGCCTTTCATAAATGTCATACATATCTTATTACTTTATATATCTAATTTTAACCTAAACTGTGAACATTGTTGGTGTACCTTTCAAAATAAATAAAATAAACAATGACCGTACGTTCAGCGCGGTCGGCACTTTACGTCCCGCAGCGAATACTTTGTAATAATTAGTTCACATTCAGCGATCGTGCCGTGTACTTATTGATCGTAATCTTATCATTCTATAATTTTATTATTAGTATCATTTAAATAATAATTTTATATATTCATAAATTAGTATTCGACAGACTCTCATATCATTTCTATCGGTCACTACGGACCCTGTACGTTACCTTCGCATCACCGACTCGTTGTCCCCGTTGCTTGGTCACGAGCCTTCCCTATGGATGGATATGGAGAACGGGGCATAAACCACCACGCGGGCCCAGTAAATGATGTTAAAGACTGCTAATGCAGTTGGGACCGACGGCTTCACGTGCCTTCCGGAGCACGGAGGAACTCGAGATGTTACAATAGTGGTCACCCATCCGATGGCCGGTCTTTGCAAGATTTGCTTAACTTTAGCTATCGCAGACCAGGCGGCGCGACCACGCGCCATCGAGCTCCTCGACTAGGGTTTTTTTATAAAACTGACCGACTGACAATTACGTTTTCTTTTCAGAGTATTGGGTAAAACACACAAATCCATCGATACGAGTACTCCGATAAGTACTTCTGCCAGAGATACTAGGTACGTCGTATCAAGTATTTGCTAAAAAGTAATGATACGCG